>JAWPHD010004630.1:0-182628 GCA_037043455.1 Cyrtodaria siliqua
AGCCATATCAAATAAGCGTATGTCCATATCGGATATATATCGTTGTTCACCTCCTCAATGGTCAACTTCATCCATGGACGTGTTACTTAAGCCGTAAGGTAAGCTTATGATGGTCGGTATTCCTTCAGAAAACCAAGCATGCATAGCGAACATGTGAGCAGTTTCCAGCTCATTGATGAAATATACACAGAAAACTGAAAGAAATATGTAAAGGTATTGTTAAATAGTGTCATTAATGTCATTAGTCAGATGAGCAAACATAAAACTATTAATTAAAGTGAGCTCTTGAAAATTAGTTTTTAAAATAATGTCAGTCATTTCAGTCAACGCAAATGTAAATTTATAAAATAGACTTAAAACTCAAATCGTGACTAATTATGCATAATAAATAAAGAATAACGCTTTCGGTTGTAAATTTACTAAATAGACCTTAAACTAAATCGTGACTACTTATGCATAAATAAAGAAAACGCTTTCGGTTGTCGAATACTTTATTACAATCTGTAAAATATAGTGCTCAAGACGGTGCAATAATATTAATAATAGAGCGAAAACATAATTTAAATTTAAGTAATAGTGGTTTTACCTAGCATAAAGAATACTCCTTCATCATACACTTCCTCTAACAATGTTTTTAGCATTGGTTACATTGCGCATTTCAAATTCAAAATTTGATCAATATTCAGGTTATCCAAGTATGCGTTTACTTAACATACTATAACGTGTTTCGAAGCGAACGTATTATTTCAGTACGGACCTACTATGCCATTGCGTTTGGACGCTGTGGTTTCTATAGGACCCTATATCTCATTATGGGCATAATAACTCGGCAAGTTTGATAACCAACTAGATTGCATCTATCATGCCTGTGTTATGACCCTATGACGACTTTTAAGGTTTCCTCACAGTAACTTTAACATTTACATTTACCCCCTTTTCTTTATAAACGCAAGGTATCTAGGTTCAATATTGTATATGACGCGATTCCAGCTTTTTTATTTTTATCAATCCACATCGATCATGGAAGAATAAGTGTTTATCTTTCTTTTCATTTAAAGTAGCATCACCTCAAAAATGAGAAAAATTGTCCTATAGAATGAGAATATCAAGGATCATTTAAGTTATTAATTAGATGCAAATATGCATTAACCAGCGTGTTTCTCAGCTTCTTCTGATGAACATTTTGTAAGTACGGTCCTGTCCTTATTGTATGGAAGGAGGTAATCTGATTGGATATATCAAAATTTTTGGACTAATCAGAAATTTTGTAATCATTTTACAAAACGAAAGTAGAATATTAATATTAATAGCCAATCAGATCAACCAGAAAATATTGCCCGGAACATTCCATGGAAGTAGATAAATGTGTAGAATTTCTAACAGATTTTTGGATTAAACATTTCATAGTAAAAACAACTTCAAGGGAATAGTGTTATATAAGGGAGCTTAAATTCAGGTCTTTGTTAAATATATGGGTCGATATTGAAATACCTGTGATAATGAAGACACGCTCAGATCCGAGTGACAATTTCGAGCCTAAATACCTTGTGCTTATATAAAGGAAAGTGGGTATAATATGACTGTTTGTGTTTAATACATTGATAGCAACATCTATCTGTGTACGACACATACTATGTCGTGATGACACACACACACATGTAGGCTCTCATCTATGTCTATCCCAGAGTATGCAAAAATAAGCTAAATTCCGAAATCTGATATCATTTTTTAAGGAATAAAATAATCAAATTGCATTACATTACGTGGTCCGAGTATTAACTTTCATACTCCACCACCCCTTCTCCAAGAAGCGAAAACGGGGTTGGGTGGGGTATGAAATAAAACCTTAATTTAGGCTTAACAATTTTGCTTATTGTAAAATTAAGGCATTTAATAGATACTTTTAAACAGGTTATCTTATGTTTTTCAAAAAAATGTTTTCAAACGTGTTGTATTCAATTTGTCTAAATATCCGTTATAAAAACTGCTAATTAAGAGAATTAGGGCCGTACCACGTAATGTATTGTGCTTACGGAATCAAGTTTCATTGGTCTGTCATGTGCTGATTAATTATCCTTATTGTCATCGAACTCATCCGAGATATTTATAGTACAATTATTTATTCTTACTAAAATTGGTGAAAGTCGGATACAATTTACGATGCTCATTGTCGAACTCGTCCAAGATCTTTTGCAACAAACCGTCAATCAAAGTTGATAAAAACCAAATATAATTAAGTTGGGGTTTGCGTAAACAAACTAAAATTCGCTTGTTTTGACTTAAGTATATATATGTATTTTGGGGGTTCTGCTGTAATTTTTTTTTTAGCCTCTTCGAAACATAAAATGGTACCTACTCACTCAAGTTTGATTTTTTATCTGAAAAACCAAGTATGTACAAGAAATAAAAAACCTCAAATATGAAAATTCAAAATGGTACCTACTTACTCAAGTTTGTTTTTTTCTAATTTCTGAATTCCTAGTTGTACAGAAAGTAGAAAAAAACTTTTAGGGGTAGTGAAGATTGCAAGTTTATTTTTTTTTTATAGTTATCAAAATTACATTCAAATTAACAATTTTCCGACCTTGAATACAAAGGTGGTGGATCATACTCAAACACACTACTAAAACAATAAATCACACACCTTTTAGACTTTTTTTGTAAGGTTGCCATTGCTTCCTTTCTTCCCTGCTCTACTAGTTCCTATTTTTGAACTTCACTTATTTCAGCCTTTTTTTGTTTGGTGTCCTGTTTTAAACTATAATATTTATCTAACTCATCCAACACAACTTAAACTCTTGATCATATATTTGTGCATCACTCAACGCTTTTGATATTAACTGCTTTATGCTATTCAACTTAGACTCCGCCAACGTTTTTATTTCATGATGTTTTTGAGCTTTTGCATTAAGCTTGCGTCTGATAAAATTAATACAAACACCTGCAGCTCCACATACTATTGCTGCTATTTCTAAAGGTAACAAAACTGGAACAACAAATCCAATCCCAGCCATAATAACACCTGCAGATATCAAGGTAGTGTCAATTCCATCTGTAATATTAATACCACGTTTATATTTTTTATAAAGAGACTGACGTATATCTCGTTCTGTAATTAACTTTTTTTCAATTTCTGAAATCTTTTGTAATCTATAATTGTGTCCGTCTTCCACTGGCAACTCAGGATATAAACTTGGTGCTGTAGGTTGCTTCGGCATTTTTATTAATAAAAAATTAAATTAATTCAATTAATAATGATGCCACCGTATTTACAGCGGTAGCGTTGGCAATCTTGCATACAAAGTTAACAACAGAACCAGCACCAATCTCTAAAGGTCTATCAAAATTATCATGATTGCGTGGGATGATGTGAAGCGTTATGCCATAATTTGGTTGTTCAACACCATTGACAGAAACTATTACAGATACGTCACCAACTAATCGTTCACATACTAAACCTATTCCCATAATCCGTCCACGGCGTGTCATTACATGCCCCACATTTGATTCTGCCCCACCCTTACCAAATGAGAGTATTCTATTCAACACAAGTGGGCCCTTAGCCTCTGCAAATATTGTTATAATTCCATATTTAAGATTATCAACTCTATCTTTCAAATGATTAAACTGGTTAACAAAAGGCACAATTCGCCTATATAAATTTTGAACATTATTTATCAAAGCCTCTAAGTCTTCTGTTTTTTTAGGTCTTGTTGGTCCAAATATACTCATTGTAAATCAATACATAAAACTGTGGAACATAACCCACCAGAAATACAAAAAATAGCGATTGAACACAAAGAAAACAAAACAACTATAATTGTTGGTACTATAGTAATAGGTCTTGCTGCATTACTTATTTACGAGATTTACTAAACCACTCTTTGGCTGCCACATACTACAACCCGGAAACAAACACAAGCAAAGCCCATAGATTGTTACCAAGCCAATTAATAACATTACCTGTTGCAGATAAAAGCCATGATACTATTGCACCGATAACTCCTGGAAGTGCTGCAGCAGCTTTACCAGCTAGGTTGGCAAGAAGTTTTCCAAGATTAAGTAGTTGTTTTTTATCCAGTCTTTTACACTTGATGGATCAGGCTTTGGAGGTGCAGCACTTGATGTGGGAATAATGGCCTCAACTAATACCCCAATAATCATACCAAAGGCAGTCAAAATACTAACAATAGTAATACCTTGCTCTCTGAATATTGTTTTTATTCACTCACCCAATGTTGTGTCTTCTTTTAACACCTTATTTATAGTTTCTTTTATCCTGTTTATTTGACTGCTTAATGCTTCTTTGTTTTCACTTGCCGCTTCAAGTCGTGCACTCTTTTCATCTTCTAAGTTTTTTATTTTATCACGTATGCGCTCTTGTTGAAACTCATCCTCCTGCCCAGGGGTGCTAACCTGTTCTAATTTTTGTTTTTCTTTTGTTATGTCTTTATCAAGCTCAGTGAGCTTTGAGAGATTATTAGTAAGTTCTCCACGAAAGCTTTGCAATCTCTTATCTAAACCTCGTATCTCTCGCAGTGTTAGATTTTCCGGTTGAACAGCAGTTTTAGGATGAGTTTCATCTATTATATTACTCAAATCACTCTCAATTATATTTACAGCATCTACTGTATTTTGTACATCTTCAGTTGTTGAAAAAGTTTGCAATGGTATATTTTCTGCAGCGATGGTACCTCTTGTTTTTGCCCAGGCTGTTAATTCTGCCCTGCCCTGAGCCTTTCTTTCACGTGGAACTAAACAATCATACATTTTTAAATTGTTTTTTACGAAGTCAATGCCATGTTTTCTAAGTAGAGTGTCCAGAACATAAAACTTGATTGGTTCGTTTGGATTATTTCCCTTATAATAGGTAAGTGGAACATCATCCATTCCCAACTGAACTGCATATAACATTGTTCTACCGATTGTGTCCTTATCCACGCTAAAATTATCTTTATAATCAATTCCGCTGATCTCAGCATTAACTTCAGTAAAAAATTGATCTACTAACAACTTTTTATGTGTGAGCTGTTCTTTTGTTTTATCTTCCCCTTGAAGCTGATTAATATGATTATTTTCATTTACAATTTGTCTCTGGAATTCTGAGCCAGGTTGTATAAATTCTAGTTCGTCATCATCAATCAAATCACTTATAAAGACATCGACTTTATCTGGATCGTACGTAGGATTGTCATTTTCAAATCCTCCTTCAGCCATTGTTTATTTTATTTAATTTTAAAAAATATATTTAAAAAATAAAAACAATGTCAGCTTACGGAAACAAACTCGACCCTCATAGAAAACTAAGAGAACCTCATGGTGCCAAGGGCATCCGCAAAGGTGTAGTAATAACTAATAATCCATCAACAATAGACCAAAACCAGCAACTGCTTGTGCGATTTCCAAATCTAAGTACTAATGATGTGATAGTTCCACGTACTGCTCGTCTTGACTTTGAAATAGTACTTAAAAGCAGAAGAGACGCCAACGCTACTCTATACCAGAATCTGGGTAGAACAATTGTACAAAAAATGACAATAAGAATAAGTGGCAATGAAGTCATGTCAATAGACGACAGTGATATATATCATTGTTATGTAGATTTATGGAAAAGCCCTACCGAACGAGTAAACACAGCTTACCAAGGTATTGGTAACGCAAACATGTTTAAACATAGAGTCGGTGCGGGAGATGCTTCCTCAGACACCGAAGATGAAGCTGTAGCAGCAGCTTATGGAAATAGATTTTGTATTCCACTGGACTTTGAAATGTTAGAAAGTCATATGCCATTTTATCAAGCGGGGCTTGGTGATAGGTTAGAATATGAATTAACGTTTATCGATTATAACAAAGTTATCAAAAGCACTGATGCTGATGCATCTTATGTAATAACAAATATCTGCCTGGAATTTGATATGGTTAGTGATGTTGAATTATCCAGACAAATAGGACAGCAAATCAATGGTAAGATAGTATTTATGTATGATCGTATCTTGCGACATAGAAAACTAATAGCAAAAAAATCTGATACCCTTTGGAATATCAACATTAATGTACCAGCACAGAGCATGAAAGGTATTCTAATGCTGTTTGAAGACCCAGAAAGAACAAGCACGGAATCCTTTAACAAACCCAATGATTGAAAAAGTTGAAATGACAATAGAGGGAGTACCAAATCAGTTGTATAGTCAGGGCATGAAGGCATATCAACATTGGGATGAAATTAACAAATATTTTGCCTTGACATCAAAAAGAAACAAAGAGACAGAAATAGTAGCAAGGGACTTAAACTTTACCAAAGTTTCTCTTGAGACCTATCTAACAAAATCATATGCTTTGTGGCTTGACCTTAAAACATGTGATGACAATTTATTATACTGCAGTGGAAGAAAAATAGAAAACGGCAGTGAACACATGGTGAAGGCATAACGATACTAATAAATAAAAAAGCAGATGCAGATCAACCTTTAAATATTTATCTATATATAATACAAGATGCGCAAATCAATTTCGAAGATGGAAGATTCAAAGAATCACGATACTAGTTTGCAACAAAAATATCCTAAATATCCATACAGTGCCATTATCTATGGTCAGACAGGCTGCGGCAAAACAGAGTTTGTTCTTGACATACTTGAACAAGAGTTTGTTGGAGTTTTTGAACATATAATTATATTGTGTCCAACCATAGAGTGGAACGAGGCTTATAAAAATAGATCCTGGATAGGAGATGTAAGACACCCAAAAGATAAAAAATAATAATTGTCAATCCCGTTAGCAACGGCAAAGAAATGCTACACGAACTGCTGCGTTTATTTTTCAAACAATATGCTGGCAAGCCCACATTATACATCATTGATGATTGCTCCGCCACAAAAGAATTAACAAAGAAAAAAGATATATTATCAGAGTTGGCATTCTCTGGCCGTCACGCCAAACAATCAGTGTGGGTTATTTCACAGAGATATAATTCTGTATTAAAAGATTTAAGGGAGCAAGCAAAATGGTTCTGTATGTTTTACACCAAGGACAGAGATAGTTATGAAAATTGTTTGAGAGAAAATGATGTTATTTCGACGCTGGAGGAGAGAACCAGAATAAGAAAAGCTTTAGCAAAGACTAAATTTTCCAAGTTAATTTTGAGGACTGACCAACCAACTGGTTATTGGGTTGAATAATTTCTAACAGCAATGCTTTTTTTCTAACAGCATTGCTTTGTTGCTAATAGTAATACTAACAGCAAAGTAGCAATACTGACATGAAAATATAATGAAAATATCAAAAAATATAGTAATGCTTATAGCATTGCTCATAGCAAAGTAGCAATGTTAATAGCAATGCTTGCAGCAAATTAACAATGCTAATAAAAAAAATAGCAATATTAATAACAATGCTATTAACAATACTAACAATTACTAGTTGCATGAATATCGCAGCTGATTGTTTTGTGTTTTATGTTTATTTCATGATAAAATTTAAAATTATTAATACAAAAATGAATGCGGAAGAACTATTACAAGATATGTCGGAAGGTTTCACGGAACGTGATGAATCAAAGCAACAAGAAACACAAAAAGAAATGAATGAATGAATGAAAGTCTTTATTTACAGAGGGTAACTCAATTAGTATAAACTAATCCTCATTGGGGCCCTCTAAAGCAATATTTACATACATACAAATACATAATTATATAGCAATATAACAATCAGCATAACAAATTCAAAGTTAGCATTATTCATAAACATGATCAACATGATAACAATGTTACACAACAACATAATACATACATATGGCGGCACAGGTTTAACTTACAGACTTACATATGGCCATATTTACAATTTTAGCTTTATGACTGTTGATTCGAATTTATCCACTTAGTATAATTTACTGTGAAACTTTTAATACTTTCGCTCTGTCTTATTTCATTTGGAATGTTATTCCATACTTTTACCCCAGAGAAAGACATACTCCCTTTATATTTGGTTTGGGTATTAAAAAATCCGATTTATTTGAAGAACGTAAATGATTTGGACGCCTGACATTGTAATTGAACATATTTTGAATATATGACGGGACTGCATTTTGCGATACCCTGTACATAAATTTGGCTTTATGAAGTGAAACCCTCTGTTCAATATTAAGAGAATTAATTATATTTAAAGCCTCGCTTAAAGTGGTATATTGTTCACCTAGAATGATACGACATGCTCTTCGTTGTAATCGCACTAAAACCTGGATATTTGATTGTTTTGTACTACCCCAAATGATACTACAATAGTCAAGATGTGGTTGGACATAGGCTTTGTAAAACATTATTCTATAATTAACAGGAATAAATACTTTAATTCTTGATAATAGCCACAAATTACTAGATATTTTCTTCCTAAGAAATTTTATATCCGTATCCCATTTAAGGTTTTCATTTATATTTATGCCAAGAATTTTATCACCTGTTGTGATTTCCAGATTTAAGTCTTTATATTTCAAATTTAGAGGTTGATTAACTAATCTTGTCCGTTTCTGGGGTGTCGTTATCAATATTACTTTTGTTTTTGAAGCATTTAATACCATACCATTGTTTAGACACCATGTACTGTCGTTATTCAAAGCAGCTTGTAAATTCATTTCAACTTCTAATTTAGATTTATTTATGTCATATATTGTAGTATCATCTGCATACATATCAACGTTTGAAACATTATCCTGTACATACATAGGCAAGTCATTTATGAATAAAATGAATAAAAGAGGCCCTAGAATAGACCCTTGCGGGACCCCGCATGTCGTAATTTGCTTATCAGAGAGAACACCGTTTAAGTTCACCGCTTGAGTTCTATTTGTAAGATAAGACTTGAACCATTTAATAGTATTATCTCCACATTTGTAAATTTGTAATTTTTTTAATAGTATTTCGTGGGAACATAAATCGAATGCTTTAGAAACATCTAACATAACAACGCCTACAAATTCTCCATCATTTAAAGCTGTTAACCATTTATCTATCATACATACTAATGCTGTTTCGCAGCTATGTTTTTTTCTAAACCCACTTTGGGATTTACATAATAATTTATAATGATTAAGGTAATTAACAAATGAATCATGCACATGTTTTTCAATCAATTTTGAAAGAGTAGGTAAAATTGATATTGGCCTATAGTTATTTACATCATTTGATGAACCTTTTTTAAATAAAGGATTAACTTTTGCGCATTTCCATTCATCTGGGAAAACACCTTGTTTTATACTACAATTTATAACATACGTAAGACTATTTGATATAACATCGGCTGATAATTTTAAACGTTTTGGCCCTATTTGGTCAAGTCCTGTAGCTTTGGATACATCTAAATTATTTAACATTTTACGCGTTTGGGATTCCGTAATCAGAGGAATGTGAAAATACATATGATCAGGAACTTTTGTTTTTACAAAATTATTTACTAGAAAGATTATCAGCCATAGTGGCTGGCGGTGGTAGCCGTCAATATTTGGGTAAAGACATAAAACTCACGAATATAGATAGCATGCCCCCGGATGAAATTAGGTTTGGTGCACCCTAGAACCGGTGTAAACCCCCAGTGGCCTACTTTGCCACTGACCGTTCCAAGGTGGTAGCCCTATTGTCAACCCTTTTTGTGTTTGTGATGTCGTTTGCATTTTTTATTACTTTTGTCTTTTCGTTTGTCTGTTTGCGTGTTTGTTTTTGTGTTTTGTGGTTGACTGTCGTCCTTGAATGCTGCTTTCCCTGTCCGATATTTTTATCCTTTTTTACCGCAGATATGAAGCAAGGCTTGGGGCAAGCATGACTAAGACTTTAGGCAATTCTTTTATTAACTTGTATGTGATGGGAGTATCAAAATATTTTAATGTAACCAATCCACCAAAGCTGATAGAAGATTTGGAGGAAGACCCATTTATTAATCATGCTTTGACAAGTGCTTGTTGTGAGTTGTATTACAGGTATGGCATGTGCTTAGCGCCATTTACAGCAATACTGACAACTGTTAGACATATTGATTTTAATAAAAATAAAAATATAGATAATATAAATGATGGAGAACCAAGAGATTGAAGTTATACCTGTACAAAAAGTAAAAAATCCAAAAAGAATAGAAGCTGGGTAAAAAGGAGCAGCGGCAAGAAAGGCAAAGCGTTTGGTAGTCTAAGAGCAAGATGCAAAGCATGATGCTGCAAATCAAGATGCTGAAAAGCAAAATAAAATAACAAAAATAACAATAAATGAAGAGGAACCAGAAATCAAAATAAACGTATACAAATTTATATTCCACCGTGTCTGGTTTTATTAGTAGGCTTTGCTGGGTTGGGTTTGTATATTTATAACAAAAAATCTGCTACGCAACCTGTACAACCTGTGGCTGTTCATGTTGCACCAAAAGACCCGTTTGATTGTTTTTAATAATTTATTTAAAAAAATAATGTAAAAAATAATATAAAAAAAATGGCAGCAAGTATTGACGGAAAACAAATTGTAAATATGATGTATCACGCTGGAGTGGAAACACTTCTAACTGTTGGATATTCTGAGATTAGCAAAAAACTACTAAAAAGACCAGCCCCTAAAGTGGATTTTAATATGACAGATGTTGGGATGCTGTCTGTGGATATACTGTTAGCAATGGCTACAAAGTATATGTTGATTAAGCAAGGTATTATTCCTGCGGATATTATGAAATAGTTTAAAAAATATATATATAAAAAAATGGCAATGCAGTAGCAATGATGATAGGTGGCGCATTAACAAATGCATTGGCGTTTAGCGGTTCAAATTATTTCTTTTCAAAAATGGGAAGTCATTCAGACGAGAAAAGACAAAGGCATGACAAAGCCGTAGAACAATTAAACGCAGCACAAGCGGCGTGGAATAAAAAAAGAAAAGATAGATTAGATTTTATTAATAAGCAACTGCAAAAAGAGCATCATGCAGAGCAGACTTTTGATGATGTGGATCAGGCCATGAAACAGTATTATTATACAACTGGCAAACATTTGCTTTTGGAACCGCAGCCTAAGTTGAGTGATTTTTATACACCATCTCCGGATCAACAAAATAGAGAAATTACTTTTATTGTGGTGGGCATGGCTGCAACTGGATTTGTGGCGTACAAATTGAGTTCATAAAAAAAAAAAGTTTAAAACTATAATTACTTTGGATTTGGAATGACTAAGTATGTTTACTTTGAAAAGACTAAGTCATATGCATGATAACTATTTTTTTTATTGTTTTTACATGGTTTCAATCCAAGTGGTCGCATATAATATGGTGGTTTAGCACTTTTCTCTAATTTATCTTTGAGATGACCAGGCGCCCATACTTCACCGTTGTCTAATAATGTTAATACCATGGATGGACCATATTCAGTATCTACTATTTTCGTATCTGTAATAGTGTATATTTTATTTATTTCCAAGTCTGTGTCCATTTCTTTGTGCTATATTGATTTTGCTCTTCGAGCAGTTCATCAAATCGTGCAGTTGTGATTTCCATTTTTTTTTCTTTATAGTTATAAAAATTTTAATCTTTAGTAGAAAAAATGGAAAAGATTTATTACAGCCCATAAGGATTTTGGAGAGGTTACTCAGCAGTTATAAAATTAGCAAAAGAGGCTGGTGTCAGTAAGAAACAGGCATTAGCATTTTTAAAGAAACAAGCTGTGTGGCAGATTTATTTACCCGCACCAAAAAAAAAAAATAGACCCAGGTTTGATGTTTCTGCTAAGAATGGAGTGCATCAAGCTGATTTGTTATTTTTACCGCATTATACTTTTGGTTTTGGTCGTGGCCGCAATACATATAAATATGCATTGACTGTGGTTGATATTGCAAGTAGATACAAAGAAGCGGAGCCACTGACTTCCAAGGATAGCAAAGAAGTTGCCAAAGCATTTGAAAATATATACAGTCGACATCTAAAATATCCAAAGTTATTACAAGTGGATCCAGGCAGAGAATTTATGGGTGCAGTATCGCAGTTGATGGCCAAACACAAAGTAAATATCAGACGGGGCAGAACAGAAATACACAGAGACCAATCTATAGTGGAAAGATTTAACAGAACATTAGCTGAAAGATTGTTTGGTTATCAGTATGCTAAGGAAATAGATTCACAAAAACGCAATAGAGAGTGGGTAAAGAGATTACCAGAAGTTGTCAAAGCAATAAATGTGGAGACAAAAAAGCCCCCTCCTGTTGAAACAAAAATATTAAAAGGTGATCCTATCTGTATGAATGCAAGTGTAAGATATTTATATCAACCCGGGGAACAAGAAGGTGGAAGACGCAGAGCAACTGATCCAATGTGGAGTGTAGATATTCACAAGATTAAAAGTTATATGGTGACGCAAGGTATAGGAGTTTATTATTTGAAATTACCAGCGCCACAGAGAGGATTTGTCAAAGAAGAACTACTTATTGTTCCTGCTGATACAAATTATAAGTTTTTATAAAATCCATATCCATCAGTTGTAATTCCATCTTCTCGAATGTATTTTTTTAAGTAAAATGGTGACAGTGTAACTTTGTTTACTGTTATACCGTATATTTGATGAAGCATCGTGCGTATCATTTTCATTTCATGGGTGTATTTTTTCTTGTTAAACAATGCATCCTTGTAGTTTTCAAAGTTTATATTTTTTTCGATTACATATATTTTTGTTCCTTTTGCTTTTTTGATAAGTTGTTCATCAGCTCTTAAAATAGAATATAGTTTGGGTCTTAATCCAACATACTCAGCTATAGCAACACCAGCACATTCATCTTTCATTTTACCCAATAATTTTTTGTTTGTATCATCGTGCATTGGATGGGTTTGCGGATAATCACTCAAGTCATATTCATCTTTCATTTCAGCCATGTCTTTGTATGCATCATCTGTTTTGATTTCTACCAGCACGTTGTCAGTGTCTGTGTATAATAAACTACATTTATCCCCGTATCATTTCTTTAGAGTATTATAATACCAATCATACATCATATACTTTGATAAATCTAATACTGACATCCCAACATAGATTGGTTTGTTTAATGTTAATTTCGTTTTGTTTACATGTATTGCTGACAATTCATCTGAAAATTTTATACGCCTGTTAAAGTTGGGTTTGGCTAGTATTTTTCTTATCTTTTCATTTTCAGAGCCGTCAGTTCTGACTAGTTTTATATCAGTCCGCTTGCGTAGATTTTCTATTGTTTTGCCAAACACAGAGTTGTTCATAAGTCTGTAAAAATCTTTTTCAAATTGTGATTTAGCTTCTGTGTTTAGGTTTATGTATGATGCCATCCATGGTTTTTCATTAAATTCTAATACTCTGTGTACTTTCTTTAGTTTCATACCCAAAGATAAATACAGTTCCAGGGTTTTGTGATGTATCACATATTTTTCTTTGTCCATAAGATTTGGGACTAGTTGTTCTGTATTTATCATGCTATTATTTTCTAACAGATCTGTCTGGTATTTAGACAACCATTCTTTTTTTACTTTTAATCTTTCAGCGGCAAGTGGATAATCATTGTGACTATCATGAAGTTCTTTAGGATTTTCTATATCAACTTCTGCAAGATATCCTTTTCCTTCTTTTGGCTCCGGTAATTTTCCTGGTTCCCCCCACTTATGGCCAGAATATGGAAGTGGCTGACTCATTGCCCACCCATATAAGTTATTAGCATCATAATACATTATAAAGCTGTTTTCCTCGTCAGGGTTATAATCAGCCACATATGGATTGTTTGCTTTGGCATATCTTTTTGATACCATACTTATGCCACCTCGCATTCCTTTTTCTACAAACAAGTGCTTGTCAATGTCTGTAAAAAGTTCTAAATCTATTTTTGAATGTTTAAGTAAAGCATCCCAAGATAATCCAGGTGCTGTGTAGTAATGCAAGGGATCGAGTTTATATGCATTCATGCATGCTTTTCTAAAAGTTTGGAATACATCTGCTAACAGAGTTACATCAGTTTTTAGATATAAATCATGATAGTCTCCAAGAGTTTTACAGTCAAACTCTTTCCATATTTTTTGAGCGTATTCGTAATCTTCGGGACTTATACTTTTATCTGAGAGACTACTGTAAAACTTTTCTATAGGTGGTAATTGCGTTTCCTTAAATCTTTCCATACTGTCCATATATTCGTATGGATAAACACCTTTTCGTAAAAGTAAATCTGTTTGTTCTCCAAACTGATTTTTGTTAATTTTGAAATCAGATTTGTCTGTTGCTTTAACCAATTTTTCCAGAGACGAAGCCATAAATTGGAAACTGTCTAAAAATCTAAGCTGGCCGACACTAAATGATATATATTTTTCAGCATTATTTGGGATGCATGTTATATTACCTTTCATTTGATGTATTTTTTGCATAATCAAATGACTATCATATACTTTGAGGTTGTGAAATATAACAGGTATAGGTGTTTTGCCAGGTTTTATTTTTAGTTTTAAGTTGCAGTTTTTATGTGCTGCGCCTCTGTATTCTCCAGTAAAATGGCAGTGGTCTCTTACTTTGCCGTTTTTACCAGATTTTCTGTCTATTTCATTCTCGCATATCCAACATTGTGTAGCTTTTTCATAATCTGCTTCATTTTGTTGTGTCATGATTAATGGTTCTGGGTGAGCAATTTTTTTATTAATTTTGCTCTTCTCACATTCTAGGCGATTTAAAAACTTTTCAACAGCATCTTCCCTCTGTAAGTAACAGATTTTTCAACTTTACCATCATATCTGACAACCTTGTATCCAAAACCACAAACTTCGTATACATTTTGAATTTCAGATTTCTTTCCAAATTTGATTGATTGCGGTTTGATTATACACTCAAAATCAGCATATATTGCAAAAGGCACAGGCATCTGATTTTGATGATTTTTAAATTTTATGTGATTTTTACCTTCTTGCGGCATTTCTATTCTGCAAGAATTTTTGTTGATACCATCACAGTCTTCTTTGTGTTTGGTAAGTAGTCCTTTTCCAGAATAGCCGTGAAGGCAACGATCGCAGAAGTAAGTTTGACCTTTATGTTTGTTTTGGTCATAGAGTAATCTATTCAGATTTTTAATCCTGCAATAGTGATATTTTGTTATTTTTGCTGGTTTGTCGGGATAATCATCAGGGTCATAGTTGTCATCTATGATTCCTTCTTCATTATTTGGATCATCTTCATTTTCTTCTTTTTCAACCTCAATGTCTTCAGATATTATAAGCAGGTTAATTCGCTCAATATCTTTTGGTTGTTCTGATATTTTATATGGAAAAACAGTTACCTTTTTATTTTTTCCTGTTATGATATATCCATAAACGTTGATAGCAAGGTTGTTTTGTTTCTCTACTTTGGAAATTTGAGAAATTGGAGTGGGAAATTCAATACCATCCATATTCAACTTACCCATGTGCTTTTTATAACTAGATATCCTATTTGGATTATTTTTATTAGGCCACAAAGCAGAAACCAATACCACTTCCAAGCACTTGTTATCTTCATTCTTGACATTAATTATTGCTTTTTTGTCAGCTAGTGCTTTAGATAGAGGAATATATGAAGAACCTTTTAATGGCGAATACTTTGCAATATTCAAGTAAAACTTAACACAGTGATCCATCTCCAATCCTGAACCTCCACTTATATGTCTTTCAAGGCTTTCTTGTATATATGCAGATGATTCGTCGTAAAACTCATTAATTTTTTCAGAGTTTAAGATTACCTTTTGCTCACTATATAAAAGTGCCGTTTGGGCGTGTTTTTTGGTAGCACCATCGTCTTTATTTAAATCTATAGTAAGACCGAATTGAAAGTATAATCCTTGTTTTATTTTTGCAAACTCTGCTATCTCTTTATGTATTTGTTTTGTGATAATGGATTTCCCATCATGAAATAGTTTTAAAGGGTCTTTGTATTCCTCGACAGGCGCCTCGTATGCTTTGAAAATACGACATTTCGGTTTATCTACCAGTTTTAATTCTGGAAAACTTTTTTTAGATTTTCTATCATTAAACTCTTTCAGTTCATTTATAACATTTTCTTGTAATTTAGCATATTTCTGCTTTTGTTCATTTATAATATTTTCTTGTAATTTATCATATTTCTGCTTTTCTCGTTTACGTTGTTTTTTAGCACTTCGTCTCATGAGTAAATTTTCTAATGTTTGAGATTTAACCTCTGGAGTTTCCTTTGGAGTTTCACGGGGTTTGATTGTAGTATGAGGGGTTGGTTTTACAGCTCGTGGTGCTGGGATTGGTTTGGTCCGTGGTGCAGGAATTTGTTTTGCAGCTCGTGACGCTGGGATTGGTTTGGTCCGTGGTGCGGGAATTGGTTTTAAAGTTCGTGGTGCTGGGATTGGTTTGTTTTTCTTTTTTTCACGTCTAACACTTTCCAGCACTTTGGACTCAACTGGTTGAATAACCTCTTTTGGAGTTTCCTTTGAAATTTTAGGGAGACCATTTAGCCCCTTTCTAAGCAGATCATCATTAATTACTCCTTCCCGGTGTAATTGTAAAATGTAGTGAACGTCTTCCGTACTCATTTTTGTAATATATTTCATATTATTTTTCTTTTCTTAAAATAAAAAAATATTTATTATAACAAGAAAAAGAAAATGGAAAACACTAAGAAAATTGAAAACATTTGCCAATTTCTCAAAGTTGGAAATCACAAACCTTGTAAAAATAAACAAAAGATTCAAACTACTGCAGTTTACATAAATTCAGATTAAAGCAAAGTAAAGTTTTATCGTGTCTAAAATGTGGAAAAGGTACAAGTGCAAAATATCAAATTTGTGTTGGCTGTGGTGCTCATATAGTTATATCTAAGACATAGATACTGGGAAGTAGTAAAGCCATACATTGTTGAATGTATTAGACTGAGACATATAGAAATTAGATTTTTTAGTAAAAAAAAAAAAATCGTATTTTATTACATTCGTTGATTTAGGTGTAATTTTGATAACTATAAAAAAAAATTAAACTTGCAATCTTCACTACCCCTATTCTAAAAGGTTCTACTTTCTGTACAACTAGGAATTCAGAAATTAGAAAAAACAAACTTGAGTAAGTAGGTACCATTTTTAATTTTTATATTTGAGGTTTTTTATTTCTTGTACATACTTGGTTTTTCAGATAAAAAATCAAACTTGAGTAAGTAGGTACCATTTCATGTTTCGAAGAGGCTAAACAAAAAATTACAGCAGAACCCCCAAAATACATATATATTAAGTAAGAAAAATAACTTTATGATACATGCGTATTTTTTAATAATTGTCGAACGTGTTCATTGGCACGATCTTATTAACGCTATCCGCGTTTAAAGGCTAAGTCACTTAGTTTTCAATAACTATAAAACGATTTCAGATATTATTGAAACGAACTTTAAAACAGAAATTATATTGTTATAATGGAAGGCCGTTTGCCAAAGTTATCATGTTGAAAATAGTGAGTTTATAACCGAAAGACTAAATACGCCGAAAGATAACCCACTATCGCATATTTGGCTAGGATGGCTTAAAGCGCACGACTAAATAAAATAAATATATATATTCTGTTTAGCGATATTGAAAATAGAGTTTTTCTTAAAGAATGTCATAAACAGGTAGATCTATGTCAATATAAATGTGTACTCAAACAAAGGCGTTATTCTGAAAAGAATCCATTAGTAATACTCATAGTGTACTTCACCGATCACTAAACAGCCTTTTGTTCGCACATAGACTTCCTCTTTGCAAATCGTCGCTGCTGTATAAAACCGGTTTTATGTATGTATACATACAACGACATTCAATTAAAAATACATGTTATGATCCGTATGGACGAACATTTTGTGAAAGAAAAAAATCTAGCTTACAAACAGCAGCAATTAGTGTTTGGAATAATAAAGATATTAAACATTAAAAATAAGACAACTGGTTATACTAGTATAGGTTTAACTAGGACATATTTGTTTATAGCAGTATATCCGCACCTGCGATATGTCACTCTATATAACCAACCTTAAGTGTGTACTGTTAATGGAATTTTAAATAACCGCTAATATATTAGAGTAAAACGTTAACCGGATAGTTAACAGACGATTGAAGCAGAGTTTATGACTCTTCGATTGCAAAGTCATATGTTTATCTACTTTACTACTGCTTTATATTTATACTTTTTAGTAAATTTATACAATGGACGTATGCATTAGTTATTATTAAATAAGATGCGTTTTTGATGTTAAGAAAGGATCATGAAGTGTGCAAAAACGAAGTATCACAGGTAAGGGTTTTTTCTTATGTATTTAAATGAGTAGTATAGATAGTGAGGGTACCAGCCCGAGAAAAACTAATGAAATATGCCAGTGGAGATTCAGGCGTAACTCTCATTCACATCACCAAGATCTAAATATAAGTCACGCCTAAATCAACACCAACATATTTCATTAGTTTTCTCAAGCACCCCGCGCTAGAAAACTCCGCTGATACCCTCACTATCTATACTACTAATCAATCCGGTTTGCTATTTTAATAACATAACATTTGCAACTCATTAACATAACATTTGCAACTCGTTAAGCAAAGTCAGACGGAACCGGGCAGTAGCCTTCTTCATCGCTCTGCATATCATTTTTTACCATGGAGTATTTTATTTTCCTACACTTTGCTATAATTTTGTATTTCAGTTAAAGATATTATTTAATATTTTCAATATCCTTGAATGGAACCCAACTATTGAAATCTTCATTATAACCCTTCCAATTAATCAACGCTTGTTTCTTTTTGTAATCACGCCGTATTACTTTTTCAATCCTGAATATTTCTTGCTTTGCTTTTATCATGTCTAATTCATAAAAGCTTCCATCAATGTTTTCGTTGTTTAAATCTTTTATTTTGTATGTCACATGATTTGTGTTTTGAATTTCATCAACAACAAATATTTCTTCAGTCCAATTTGGGGTATAACCTTTCTCAAACGTTCTTTTATATTTGCTGATTCTAACATTATCCCCTATTTTAAACTTTGGCTTAATTTGATTACTTCTCATTTTTCCATACAAGTTGAAATATACCGTTCCTTTATTTTTCTCATCACTAGCCTCAATCAGCGTCATTTTAATACTCCGATGTTTTGTATTATTATACTTATCAACCATTTCTTGTAACACTTCTAAATATGTGTTTGTATTGTTTGCTGTAAAATATTTCCACATCCTCTCTTTTAATGTTCTGTTAAATCGTTCAATTACCAGATAAACAGTAAAAGTCCATGAAATCGTTAAAAAATAAAAATAATTATTAGTCCATGGAATTATTTATCAATAATAAGAAACAGACTATGGAATGATTAATTTATAAGTTCATGGAATGATTTAGAAATAATCAAAAACAGTCCATGGAATGGTTTATCAATGATAAAAACACGCATAAGAATGGTTTACGAATAAGACGCATTGCATGGACTGGTTTACCAATAATAAGACGAAAGTTTTAAAGGGACACATGGAAATCTTGAATTTTTAAAAACTCACGGCGTCCCGTTAGTTTTTCTTTAAATATCGCATTTCTTCAATCATCAATATTAATTAAAAGAATATGCTAAAGAAATTGTGTTTGCATATTATAAACTTTTGATTAAAGTGCACCAATAATAATATTTTTACATTTGGGTAGAATAAGACGAAAACATGAAAACTAAAAACAATATTTATTTATAAGCAAGCAGGTTTAAAGTCAAAATGATACTGGATAAATAAACCAAGATGCAATTCTCAGTGCTTGATAAATACTTCAAGATTGCCGTGTGTCCCTTTAAACCTTTTGCACAAGGTGTAGTTACAGACAAAAGGCACACATACAACAATGTTGTTCGTCGTCGTTTTCTGGGCAGTCCATTTCGCCGTCACAAAAGTGTAGTCTATGCTTACACGTGGTTGTGGTACCGGGACATAGAAGTTCCTTAGAGAAACATACTGACAAAAAGGTATTTATATCGATTCTTAGGTGTGGCGGGAGGTATACAGTACTGGTTATACTTAGGAATAAGTGAGAGGTCTGCCTCTACCACAAAAATCAACCGTCATATATGGCCTAACGTGTGCTAAAATGAACGTAAAACACCATTCAAACAAACAAAACTTAAGAGATAAGCACATTTATTTATTGAAACATTAAGATTAAGAATTAAGTGATGCACAATGTACACGGGTCCTATAGAATGTAGGGTTTAATATATGAGTGTGTATTTATATTTTTATTACATGCAACCGCCCTCCGCCCTACCATCCACACCCACTCATACTACATTTTGAATAATGATGGTTTATGCTAATATGCATTTTTATCGTTAACAAAGAAATACACTTTTACCTGTGATTGCAAAATATAAATATTTTAAAAGTCAATAATTTTAATTGGCTATTCCACGAATCATAGCAAACCGGCAGTAAAAACGTGTATGAGAAGCAATCATTAGAAAACCACTTCATCAAATACATAATGTTAAAATCACCCACCATCATTTGAACACTTCAAGTTATATACGCATACGTGGGACACGTCTCCATGGTGGCTTCTACGACACAGTATTCATTCTCATCACAAGCGATAATGATGTTGTAGCCACTCTCCTTCTCCCACAGACGATAACCAAAGGCATCGGAGTTGCCGCTTAAATTATTAAAACATTTAACTTGAGAGAAATACCAGAAATAGTCTTTTAAAAGCTCTCTCCCAGTTGGAGGGATGTTTTTTGAAACTCTGGATAACACTCTTGTGTAAAAATTCAATTAACTACAAAAACAATAAGTTTGGTAATAAGATAAAATCCCTGCAAATGTCCAAACCCAACATATCCAAAATCATGATAATGCCATGGTCCGCAATAGAATTAAGCATAACCAATAATGTACGCAGAAAATAAATGTATCTGCTGTTTCCTGATCCAGAATGTCGTAAGTGGGTAGGTAGTATCTTATTAAAGAAAACTATACTAAAGTTAGCAACACAATTGTTATACGTCATTGGATAAACCACCAAACAATACGGCTACCTTACACAAACGTTATATTTGGTTATTTGGCTAATTGCATGAAGTCGTCACAGATACAAGTGTGTCTATAATGTTAACCTGATTCCCAGTCCGTAAACACACGATGTACTGAGGACATAATAAAGGCAGTTTTGTAATTCTAAAAAAGCCATTAGTCTGCACAGTGTAGCTAGATCTTTTTCTCTAACCTGAATCCCAAACTCCTACACACAGGGTGTGCTGCTTGGATATTGATCGGTTACATCCAACCAATTGTAACCGATGATCGCTGGACTAAATTTCAACAGATTGCCCATCATTAATCAGTGTATTTTTAGACCACAGATAGCCATTTTCTATTCAGGTATGCCAGATGTTTGAGCAATAGGCTCCGTAAACTAAAAAGTGAAGTTTTTTCGAAATTGCTAATACACTGCAAAAACAATGTACATTATCAAGATCCAAATTATGTCATCTGCCATTTACTAATGATGGGCAATGAAATTTACAATCGGTAATTGGTTATCATTGGTTGGATGTAACCGATCAATCATCAGTTATAATCGGTTTGTCAATATGAAGTATAACATAACATGTGCATGTTAATCTGTGTTTCAGGCCTTGAACTTAGAAAAGTTAAGTATGTATTCTTTCCTGTCTTGTTTCTTATGGCCTTTTATTTTAAACAATAAAATAATTCCAGTTGATATGCGTTTTAATAGTTGTGTTAGCGTATATGCTCATTTTCACAAGAGTACAAGTGTATTTCCTAACTGAACTGTTGTCTCCTTGCTGGATTATCATGTTTTTGTATATTTTTAACATTAATTCATGTTTTCCCACTAGACTGCCACGGCCCCGGGCATGGACCACACTCTCAGATTATTGGGCGCCCACCTCAACCCTGTTCCTACCCCAAAGCATTTGTCGGAACTTGAAAGAAGTGAATCTTTAAACACATATAGTGAAAGGCTTTAAGCACCGTTCACTTTCAACATCTGAGTTCTAAATCAAAATGCGCACATTTCTTGAAAACAGCAGTGGTTAAAATTTCCCCACCCACCGACTTTACGGTACAGAATAACTAGATATCTATATCACTAAAGTGCGATGCCTTTTCATTTATATAATAATCATAATTTTAGATTATCGATAATGCAGTAGCTTTTACAGTTTAGGTACATGTAGATCTACCGTAACCTTGACTTTCTTTATCCAGCTCAGCTGGTAATAATCACCAAGATGGGTGTTTACCTAATGACGTCACATTAACGATGAATTCTGGTAACCTGCCCCAATTGGATGTACTAGCTCCAACGCGAATTGAGGTGTGCTGGATGGGAGTTAACTGCGTTTGGAACGAATATAGGTATGACCTCCCCTTAACAAGGGAGTTAACCGTGTTTTGATTGTTTTACCAAAGTTTGTTTCCCATAGTATTTGCTACTCGCGTTACCGTAGTTTAATTATGGTTTTAGCATAATTTTAGTCATGGAAATAAAATATATTTTTTATCTTTTGATTTGATAAATAACTGACTACGACAGGCATTTGCCTGATGACAGGCATTTAAACCATTAATTATCAGGCATTTGGCCAATATTTAGACAGGCATTTGCCATATATTATCGACCTGGTAAACTGCATTCTAGCCAAAATTGGTATGCTAGCACCAGCCTATAGTTTGTATATAAATTAGTGGAATGTTCAATAGTAAAATGGAAACAAATTCGCAAAACAAAAACCCTTTTAACTCATTTGTATAAAAGGCATGCGTAAAAACATCAGTTTGCCTTGTAGAAAAGTCTGGTTCAAGTATTTCAAGAACAAAAAAGTCGTTGGGTCGCGAAATTACATTACAAATAGTAATCAGCCTGCACCGATCGAAAATGCCAAAATTTGATGCAAATTCTTTAAAACCTAAATATCATACAATACATAGTACGGTACACTGACTATGTGAGCAGACTTTTAAATTAACACAATCATAATTTTTAAGACGAAATATTTAAAAAATCTTCGAAACGCGCACCTGTCAATGTCTGGGAACGGAAATATGATCATTTATGGGACCCGTATAGGTCCCATATCAGTTTCTCAAAACCATTATTTTTTATTTTTTGCATATTGTTTGTATAAAAAGGATCACATCAAACATATGATTATATGTTGATAAGTTATATTTGTTTGTTATCTTTGCTTTAGACTCTGCTTATATGGGGCCCATATGGGTTTGATATGGGCAAATGAATGTGGGACCCATATATAGGACCAATATGGGTAATCCTAAATGGGCGTATGGGCGTGCCCGGATATAGCCCAAATGGGTCCCATTTACCCTTGCTCGATGGGGCCCATGTGGGTCCGATATGGGCAGAATGTTCAATGTCAATGAATGTGGGACCCATATAGGGCCCATATGGGTAATCCCACATGCGTGCCCGGATATAGCCCATAGGAGTCCCATTTACCCTTGCTTGCTGAATGTGGACCCATATAGGACCCATATGGATAATCCCACATGGGCGTGCCCGGATATAGCCCATATGGGTCCCATTTACCCTTGCTCGATGGGGCCCATGTGGGTCCGATATGGGCAGAATGTTCAATGTCAATGAATGTGGGACCCATATAGGGCCCATATGGGTAATCCCACATGGGCTTGCTGAATGTGGGACCCATATAGGACCCATATGGGTAATCCCACATGGGCGTGCCCGGATATAGCCCATATGGTCCCATTTACCCTTGCTTGATCGGGCCCATGTGGTCCGATATGGGCAGATTGTTCAATGTCAATGAATGTGGGACCCATATAGGACCCATATGTGTAATCCCACATGGTCTTGCTGAATGTGGGACCCATATAGGACCCATATGGCTAATCCCACATGGGCGTGCCCGGATATAGCCCATATGGTCCCATTTACCCTTGCTCGATGGGGCCCACGTGGGTCCGATATGGGCAGAATGTTCAATGTCAATGAATGTGGGACCCATATAGGGCCCATATGGGTAATCCCACATGGGCTTGCTGAATGTGGGACCCATATAGGACCCATATGGGTAATTCCACATGGGCGTGCCAGGATATAGCCCATATGGTCCCATTAACCCTTGCTTAATCGGGCCCATGTGGTCCGATATGGGCAGATTGTTCAATGTCAATGAATGTGGGACCCATATAGGACCCATATGTGTAATCCCACATGGTCTTGCTGAATGTGGGACCCATATAGGACCCATATGGCTAATCCCACATGGGCGTGCCCGGATATAGCCCATATGGTCCCATTTACCCTTGCTTGATGGGGCCTATTTGTCCGATATGGGCAGATTGTTCAATGTCAATGAATGTGGGACCCATATAGGACCCATATGGGTAATCCCACATGGGCGTGCCCGGATGTAGCCCATATGAGTCCCATTTACTTTGCTTGCTGAATGTGGGACCTATATAGGACCCATATGGGTAATCCTACATGGACGTGCACGGATAAAGCCCATATGGGTCCCATTTACCCTTGCTCGATGGGGCCCATGTGGGTCCGATATGGGAAGAATGTTCAATGTCAATGAATGTGGGACCCATATAGGGCCCATATGGGTAATCCCACATGGACGTGCCCGGATATAGCCAATATGGGTCCCATGTACCCTTGCTTGCTGAATGTGGGACCCATATAGGACCCATATGAGTAATCCCACATGGGCTTACTGAATGTGGGACCCATATAGGATCCATATGGGTAATCCCACATGGGCGTGCCCGGATATAGCCCATATGGGTCCCATTTACCCTTGCTTGCTGGGATAATCCCTGCGCTTTAACATACTCCGCCTTTAACATACCCCCTGCGCCTTTAACATACTCCGTCTTTAACATACCCACTGTGCCTTTAGCATACTTCCTGTGCCTTTAATACGGAGAATACATGTAGTACATGTACAGGTATAGAAATGCGGATGTTACGAATTTAACTATTAGGTCATCGTCTTCCTTCGTTTTGATTGGACAACGAGCCCGTGTCTGATGTATCCTTACGTGTAGTTTATCACTTCACTTGTATACAGATAGCTGTCAGTTAACTTATATATAGAGAAACACTTTTAAACTGGGGTTACCTTTTATAAATTATAACCGAGTTTCTGTCAGACAAAGGAAGCCATGAGTACCGCTAAAATATCAGGTCCAGGTAACAGCTTTTATTATTTCTGGCTATAACTTATACGTTTGTCTGTTCAGGTTACCTAGTGACCCGATTTGTTATTGTTGTTATTTTTGTTGTTGACATTAATTGGTTTGTGGATGCGATCTGGACATTATATATTCACGGCTGGTAATCATTTGGACACGCTCCCAACGGAGCTATACGCAGAAGTGTCCAAACGTAACTTCCGAGCGGTTAACAATGGTGACAACATGTAAACAAGGGTGATTGTGACTTTTGATATTCCTGGAAGAATGCGGTGTGTTTACTCGTCCATCGTGCAGGAGAAAGGTCGATGGCTTCAAATAACTTGAGCATTAAACTGGAGTAACTCCGGTTTGTGGCAAAGTATTAACATTACAACGTTGAATAGCATTCCCTGATTTTGTTTAGAATAAATGAAAAATTAAAAGTCACATTCGCCTTTATTTACAAGTTGTCACCAGTGTCACCAGCTGGGAAGTAACGTCGGGACACTTCCGCGTACAGCTCCGTTTGGAGCTTGTCCCAATGATTAACAGCCGTGATATTGTTGTAAAGGAAATTGTAATGTTATTTATAACATAGATCTACATATATATCCATGTTTATAATAACCAAACCAGCGGACAACAGTTAACTTGATAAATAGTATTACTGACAGAGTAAATTACTCTCTGCAGGATCCCGTGTTTTACCATATCTTTAAAGGTGCTTGCCTACAGAATTAAACCAACTCAATACTAAAGATCTACACCCTTTTTTTGCGATCATTCTCCACACATTGGTATGCTTACCCCATTACCCCATTACTCAGACCAAAAGTGCATTTCCATTATGTTATATAGAAATCTGGTGGAAACCCCCCTTAATAAGTAATAAGTTACACTACTATGATCAAATTTACGATCTATTATAACAAATAAGTAGGATAAATCTCAAAAATAAGTACTTTTGTACGATTTATCAAGACTATTTAAATGGGAGCAATTCGTTTCTAATGGATTGTGTACGTAATGGCAGTCCTTTAAATAAACGTGTTTTCCTCTACCAAGTCATCCACTGTATATTTTTTAATATGTTATAAGGATCATTTCTTCTTTATTGTTTTAAAGCGACACGGGGCATTCTTGACAAATCATTTATTCGTTCATTGGGATGAAAATCCGAAACCACTTAAAAGCAAATTAGACTAGTATTAAGTCAAAGATCATGGGTGAAGGTCATACATTTCCTTTTCTGGGCCGCAACTCCTAAACTGCTTGCGTATGGTACTGAAGTGCTTTGCTGGGTACTCATCGTATGGTACTGAGGTGCTCTGCTGGGTACTCATCGTACGGTACTGAGGTGCTCTGCTGGGTACTCATGGTACGGTACTGAGGTGCTCTGCTTGGTACTCATCGCACGGTTCTGAGGTACTCTGTTGGGTACTCATCGTACGGTACTGAGGTGCTCTGTTGTGTACTCATCGTACGGTAATGAGGTGCTCTACTGGGTACTCATCGTACGTTAATGAGGTGCTCTGCTGGGTACTCATCGTATGGTACTGAGGTGCACTATTAGGTACTCATGTGCATCGTCGAAGGCAGAATGGTTTTTGATGGGTACCCTATCAACTCAGAGTATCTGACAGGGTATCCTGTACAACTCCGTAAACGTTTCGTGATTATTTATCCCTTAACCCGCTACATGTAATTATATAATGGACGGTTCTTTCTTTGAATTAAGACCATTCCATTTATGTGACAAAAGGGTATTTTGACTGATCAACAGCCGGACATTGTAAACTTTGACCAGCCTGCGTTTATAATGGACGCTAAAGCTATTATAATCGTGCTTAAGGGGTTAAGGGTTAAATTCAATATTATAACAGTAACTGTTCAATTTATCATGAATGTTTAAGTTCGATCATATAATGAACTGAAAATTCAATATCAAGATGAATTTTATTTGAACCTGTCTGATTCATGCTATAACAATAGCCAAGCAATACTCTTTTATGGACGCTATGGAAACCTTAAAGGGAGGTAATTTGATGATTTTTGATAATCAAAAAGTGCTACCTACACAATCAGTGTTTTGTTTTTATGTGATTTTTTTCGAAAGCAACATATAGAGAAATTTGTCTTGGACAAATTGAGGTAATGTTTGTAGATGATATGTGTTTCTACCAAAAATGCTTGGTTTAAGAAAAAGAGGGATAACTCCCTAGTGTACTGAACTTTTTAAAACAATTTTTTTTTTGGACTTTTGTTGGTGGTCGATCTAATTATTCTATATACATCATTTATTATTTCCTGTTTTGCTCTCTATATAATGAATGAAAGAAAAAGAGGTACTTTTTATTTTTGCTCAGTATATTTTTAAACCCAAAATGCATTTTTCGTTCTGCAATGCGTTTAACGACTTCCAAGAATCAAAATAGTGGTCAGCCCCCGGTTCATTTCTTTTTTAAAATTGATAACAACTGGCCTGAAATTCACCAACCATTCTTCAAACTATTCTTAGACTTGAGCTCAAGTACTCAAATTTCGTTCACAAATATTCCTATGATCCTCAAAGATAAACAATCATATGAAGTTGGTATTTATCAGTATGACGTGTCATATTTATACATAGCTTCTTGTTATGAATGTTTATACTTTAAACTTGTAGAGATACAGTGGGAACGCCAGGAACTAATTATTCAGCTTTTTTGATCATTTTGATACTCCGCGACAGGGATTATTTTTTTAGTGTTTGCCGGACTATTTCATTAAAAAAAACACAAAACGCCGCCATTTTTTTTTTGTGAAAACGTCGATTCAGACCGCAGTTATCAATTTTACGCGTACCTAGTTAACAGGAGTGAACGCTTTTTGTAAAATGTCAGTTTTGGATTACGTCATCTATACGTAGAATGTGTTTACACGTTGGTAAACGTTGAATCCACTGAGTTTTGATAGTTTATCTGATGCAGGGTGTTCACACTGGGATAAACAATTGGAAATATACACAGGTTAACGTAATGAAGGAAACAGTTGACTGTCTTAGAACTCTGCAGGCAAATAACACGTAAGTTCAAATGTGTACATGTACAACTCTTTTTTTGGTTTGTTTATGCAGTGTTTTCTTGAAATTTGCCAAGCACATCGATGGTGTAAATGTTGACAAACTGTGTAAATAGTAAACGTAACTGGATCAGCCGTGACAGTTGTTGATTTCATTGAATTATTCATATGATTCCTCTCTCAGAATCATTCTTGTTTGTATAACAAGACCTGTAGTCATAGACATGAGGCCCTTTCAGGGGTGGTCCATGTTCCCTTGTTCCCTGACAATACGACCCGGTGATCCCCAAAACGTTTTGCTTTGTTCCCCAAAAATATGTTCCCTTGTTCCCCAAAACCGCTGGGAGACCCTCAGCCTTAAACCCTGTGAAGGGGTACACCTTATGGTATGCCTGTAATGGCCAGTGTCGAACCCCACATATGCTGCATGGCCATGGGACACAGCAATTCCTAAACCACATCCCTGCCACCCCTTCTCTACATTTACACACAGGCAGCTGACGCATACCCTCCCCATGGACTTTTTACCCTTCTTTGAAGCGGCCTGTAAAAGGCCCATTCCACACTCTCATTTCTTTTAAAAGCATGCAGACTTCCCCACTTTTTAAACTTACCTTGGAAATTTCATTCCCCATTTATGTATTCCACCCCCCAATTAAGAGCAAAAGGCCCCTTCCCCAAAACTGGTAAAAAGGCCCTGTTGTCCCCACCACTATCCCCAACCCCCTTCCCCTCTCTTCTACGTCCCTCCTGCATATTTTCTCTACAAACCCTACTTAAAATGTGTTCAATGAAATGCTAAATACTGCAACACTTGGTTTGCAATTAAAAACAAAATATACACTACATCCCAGTTCAATTGTATGTGATTGACTCCGCTAAAGTGATCTGTGTACCATGAACAGGGCCTTTTTACCTTATGTAACAGAGACACCCCTAAAAGGCCTCTTTCCCAATTGAGAACTTGACTGTTTGTTCCCCAATTGTGGCAGAAATATTTGCCAATCAGAAAGCAGCATTGTCTCAGAATTTGATAAAAAGCATTAATTCTGCAATGTGTTTTTGTTTGTGGAGTCAGTTCTGACTGAGAAACAGTAATTATAATAACTGTTGGCAGAAAATATAAATAAAGCATAGTATTGTCAAATTTACTTAATTGGTAAAATATTACATCTTTCCCAAAATGAGAAATAAGCTCGTCTTTTTTCCCCAACATGGACAGGCGTGGGCCTCTTCCCAATTTTGTGGAAAAAAGCCCTGATGAAGACATTTTCTAAGTAACAGTACATAGAAATAAGAATTGAATGCATATATCTATAGATATATATAAATAATTATTATTTAATTTCAGCGAAATGTTCAGATCCAAATGAAATTTGGCAATTGCCTTTATACACTGTGTCATTATTTTTTTCATAGGGAGACATCAGTCTCACAGACATGATGTCTGCATCTTACATATTTTGATCTGAAATGCGACTCTTGGTTGGATGAGGTGAGGTTGGAGGAGCTCACAAAAACCAGATGGATTTCATAGAGGTTTGTAAGCAGAACTTATTAGCATTTCACATCAATGCCAAAAATTAAATAAAATAATAATAATTAGATAAATTTAGTTAAAACATCTGGAAACATTACCTTGAAATGTGGAACTGAGAGACAGTATTAAAGCATGAAAAGGATCTTAAACAATACATACGTTCTCAGTATTAAAAAACAAAAACATTTGGTAATCTTTTTTCAATACATTTTATATTGACTAGGACCGAATTAAATATACAGGTCTGTTTTTACTGTATTAAACCAGACCAACTCCCTTAATACACTGCTGACTCCTCTTTTTATTGGGAATGAAATAATAATCAGTTATTCTGAGGTAAATAAATAATATAATCTGTTTTAATATGTTTAAGCCTGCAGCCAGTCAGATTTTTCTTTATTTAATTTCTTGTGGTCTAAATATAATTCATGGAGTAAAAAAATGATAACAAGTAAATATTTGATACCAAATAAATATACTGGCCCACTTTTATTGACAATGATAATAATTATGTAAACACATTTTTAATTTTTATTTTATTTGGCCTGTATAGGTTCTATATAAAATACATATTTTGTATATTATTAAAAGTGATCAAGTTTTTAAAAATTTAGTATTTCATGTACAGCAGATATTTAAGTTGTAATACTCAGTGTTTGCATTTTCTTTATTTTTCAGACAAGATGCTGCCATTTACACAACCCAAGGTTACGGTATACAACTGTAATGGATCCAAGTATTGAACAATAAATTGAATGGATTATCTTGAACTACATCTACAGTTCTTGTTCTCAACACTAATTGACACTCAAGTTTTTCACAAGGATCTGTGCATGCTGGTTTCCTCCCACATGCATTTAGCCTGTCATCCATGCCAATGAGAGTGATGTGAAAAGTAGTTTTGCTTATTTAATACTCAATAAAAAAACACTCATCATTCCATTGAGACGTTGAGGTTTACAGTTTTATTGAACTGACTGTTACGTGTACATATAACGGAGAATACATGTTGATGCTGAACTATGTTCAAAACCTGTGACACAACTTTAAAAAAACAACAGCATAGGGTTGTAACTTGTTTTATTAACATATTAATTATGGACCTTAAAGGGACACACAGCAATCTTGATTTGTTGAAAAGCTAACAACTCTCAGCGTCCCATTAGTTTTTCTACATAATTCACATTTTTGCAATCATTAATATTAATACTAGAATAGTGCAAAGCTAATAGTTATTATTATATTACTAAACTGTTGATAATATTGCACCAATAATTTATACATTTCACTCACAGCTATTACCAGTATGTATTATATGTTTGACATGCCTATTAAACAAATGATCACTTTTCCAGTTGAATGACTTATGAATTCATTAAACCTGAGTATATCCAACATTTAAACTACACTTGACCTCCCTACACTATATATATATGTGCCAGTGGACATGGCAGACGCTTAGGGATCACTTTAAGCTCTGTCAGCTCTCATGTAAGATCCTATATTACCTATGTTCATGAAACACACATTTTCGTCTTACTCTATGAAAATATGTATAAAGTTCTTCCTTAGCAATTTTTCAATGCTATTGACATGTCCAATAACTATGAATTTTATTTTGGCAAAGTTGTGGTTAGAGCATAATATTATGTACATTGAATATGAAAATGAAACGCATTACGTATTTGAATAGACGCCTATAGTCTTCCAGACTGCCTCCAATCCATTTAAAATAAATCAGGAATGATAAATGTCCTTGCTGACAAAAGCACATGACAGACTTGTGTTTTATAATATACTGAAAGGAAAAGAAACGCAGGGTGCGTATTTCCGCTATATGTATAGGATAGAGCATGAGTTTTGCACGTGTACGGGGAGATAATGCACGAGCGTTAGCGAGTGCATTATCTTCCGTACACGTGCAAGACTCATGCTCTATTGTATTTATACCACAATAACTAACATATGCTGTGTATATCCTCGGGTATTACACGATGCATAGTGCGTATTTAGGCTATTGTGGTATACATTTCATATACTGCACACTTAATTCCATATATATTCCAAGGAAATCCCAAGATGATTTGTAAAAAAAAAAGTGCAGTTAGTTAGAGAAAGGACACAACTGTGATGTTGTAGACGTTTTAATCACAGTACACGTTGTAACAAGAAATTCATAAATGCTGAATTTCCTCTTTGAAAAATTGAGCCAGTTCAGTACTGTATTTAATGTTAAGTGATTGCAACATTTGAAGCCTAAGTTTGCTCACCTGCTTGAGCCAAATGCGCATTCTGACGATAATGAAACTTTAAAGGGGTAACCATTGGTGTGTTCAGTGCTGTTTAAACCTTCTTTCTAAAAGGACAAGCCTAATGTCGCCCTGTACCATTTGATTAGCAGTAGCATATTAAACATACAATATATAGCGGAAATACGCACCCTGCGTTTCTTTTTCCTTTCAGTATACATGATGCTGTTTTTCATGCTTTTCTCATTTTGGCGACCATATTAAAATTTTAAGTACGTTAGAAAATTAAAAAATAGAAGAAGCTGCACAGTAGCCGATTTAAAAGTTAAATACAATCAGGCCAAACAAAAAAATAGGTGTGTTTCCTATTGCATGCTCTAAAAAAAATAGGGTTCGCACTTTTTTTTTTTGCAGCAAGATACTGTGAGATTCTACATGTATTTATATCATAAACCCCATTCAAGTTGACGATACAGCTGAAAGTTTCTCTGTGATGTCAGTTTACCTCGATATATTGTGATAAATCATTGTTCGGAATAATATTTTTTTATTTTTTTCATAAAAAGATTTAGGGTCGACCCCTTTAAAAATAGGGTCGGTCGGGCTACCGGAAAAACAGGTATTTTTTTTTGCCTAATATATATAAGTAAATATATAATGTTAATAGCTCTTATTTATCCCATGTTGAGACGACACACAAGCTAGACCACGAGACAATATACGTTTTAATTGAATTGAATGTTGTTTAACGGCTCATCAACACAGTATAGGTTATTTAGAGCCGCCCCAGAGAGAGTGGAAGGAATACATAGAAATCTGGGAACCTGCCCTACTCTTGTTATCGAATAGATTCCTATGGTTCTTTAACGTGCTCGGAGGATAAACCGATACACGGGACCGCCCGGTTTACGTCCCCATCCGACGGACGAGACTAAGGGAAAGTGTCTTGGATGACCAAGACACTTTCCCTTAGTCTCGTCCGTCGGATGGGGACGTAAACCCGGCCGAATCCGAATTTTATTGAAAAAAAATATCTACAAAAGTATACTAAGTTTAGGGTTATTACCCTCGCGAGCCTATGTACCCTATAGACTGCAGGGTTCTGCCCATCCCTTACTGATTGGTACTAATATAGTTTCATAAAAGATGGTAGGTGTCATTGGCGTAGCTCTGCGTAAGCACGGTACGCCCGATCCTGCACCTAACTCGGAAATCGAAAACGTAAAAAGTCCAAAAATATTTTCAGGTACATGTGTGTACTTACCTTTATTTATCGTTTTATAACTCTGAAATATACGTCAGAACGCGCATTGTAACATCAAAAAACATAATACGGGTAGCATGACCCCGAACCCCACTAGGATAAGTTAAACGGAGTGAGGGCGGGAGGGACCCCGAACCCCACTAAGATGAGTTAAACTGTGTGTGGTGGCGGTGGGGGCGGAGGGAGGGGAGGGGGTGCAGCAGGGTACACATACATGTAAGTGGTCGATTGCCAATCATGTGTTCTTGGTATCTCAGATGTAAAGGCGCTGGCACGGTTTAATACACAGATTGTTTCAAAGATGCTATTTCACAGACTTTCAAAAAAGAGGCATCGGTTACACAGTGGAAAAGGCGTTGAACCTAAGGAGCTGGAGCCCTGGTGATGGCATGTCTAATGGGACTATTCACCCATCTTCCCTCTGCGGTCGCTGTTAAAATCAGTAAAGTTCTAGTTCATATTATATTTGCGTCGACAATCCAAATGGCCTTTAAAATACATTTAAAATCATAGTTCGCATTCTAGATTAATTTTTTCCATTTAAAAAAAAATCGGGGGCGGGGGTGGATGGGTCGAAAGGATCATAGCCAATGATACTTTTTTTAAAGGGCTCTTCGACCAAAATAAATAAATAAAAACACACGTCCTTTCGAAGATTTAAAAAATTGTCCGCGTACACTTTTTCTCCCTGTGATTATAATAAGTACAAGCATTGTGACGTCACAATTCTGTGTTGGAATGTGGTCTTCGGGGAAACACGGTATTGTTTTTTTTTGCAATATTTTCAATAACAATCGAATTTAAAATATATCATGTTAGCATAAATATTTTGTCTCATATCGACTGTCTGTTCTCTACAATATATCAGGTAATTTCAGAATTTATCACACACAGAGCTGACCGATGTATTGCATGCCGTATTCCATGCCGTGTAACAAACCTACACAAAAACAACGTTCGAAACGCTTGCGTAAAACAGTGACCAAACGTTTTTTTGGGTAGAAAAAATTACTTTTTTCAAATTCGCTTGAAAATTCACGTACTGACAGAGGAAGGATTAAACTCATCGTTCATGTTCTTGTCTTTGTTCTCGCTGTTAAAATCTTCATACAAATCGAGATACAAAATAAAAAAATTGAAGTCGATCGATAAACAGCTGACATTTTGCTCCTTCGCATGTTTGTTGACTGAAATAATGTTCACAATAACACAACATAGACCTAAATTTATTTTTAAAAGTAGGCCATGAAAATGATGGTTATTTTATAAGGAAATGGCTTGTATAAATTATGTTTTAATTGTAGTGATAAAAATATGATTCTGAAAGTTTTTTGTATGAAGCACACGGTTGAAGAGAGTCTCACTTTTCTGTGTGTAATTTTATGAACGGTCATGAAACGTTTTTTTGGGTAGAAAAAAGTACGTTTTCCAAATTTTGATGAAATTTTACAGGCCTGTAGAGGAAGACTTTTTCTTGACTTTAATGCTTTCGTCTTTTTTCTCGCTATAAGAACAAACTGTAATTATCAATTTGATTAAAAGCTAAAATTTCACATAAATTTTCGAAACGATCGGTAATTTGTAAAAGCCTAGAAATCATATTTTTAATTAAAAATAATCGATAAAACACGTAAAAACTTAAAATTCATTCTGTAACAAACGAATTGATGCATTTGTTTATGTGTGTCATCATTGTAAATTGTCAGTTGAATACAGTTTGCACCACTGGTGTCATTTTGACCGCCACCCTGAAATCTGCTCAAAACGCAGTTTGTTTACGTTTTTTGCGCGTGACGTTTTTAAGTAAATATCCCTCCGCGGCGGCTTGGCGCTCCCACTGATATGTGTGGTTGAAATTTGCATACTTGGGCTTAAATCTAAAAATATTCTCAAGAATATTTGCTGAATTCCAGGCCAGTTGGTTTTGAGAGGCGATTGTGTTTTTAAAACCAGAAATAGTGAGATCGACGGGTATAACATAATAAAACATTGAACCTGATCCGATTTTACAAGTAAGATTCCATCACACATAAATGATGAATATAAACTCACAGGTGAAATAACGAGACACCTACCTTCCGGCATAAAACACGAATTGAGAGCAGAATCAAAGAATGTTATTTTAGCGAGATGATTCTCAGCGGTGTTTCTTTGATTCTGCTCTCAATTCGCTAAGTATTAGCAGAAGTGAATATTAACCGAGTTTTTTTACCATTGATTGCGATACTTTAGGCACAATTATATCTTTATGGACTGACAATTAGAGCTGAAATGCGTGTGTTTACTTACCGAGTCGAGACAAATCTTCGTTACGGATGACCATCTCGTGCACCTGCTGATGACGTCGATTACTGGGCTTGATATACACAAATGCGTGTATATTTATACGAGTATCAAAGGAATGTCAATAGTTACTACGCAGTTACTACGCAGTAGAAACCGGATGTTTACGATTCACACGCACAACATATATTAAGTATTCGTTATATTCGTGGGAGAGGATTTTAATTCGGATCATCTAATTCCATATCCGAGGGTTCTTGAGAGTCATGACTTCCGGTGTGATACTGAGTTGTCCAGGTAATATTTTTCAATATCTGATATTGGGTTGTCCAGGTAATATGTTTCATAGTTGTAAGGAATACTATATGTGATATTGAATTATCCTGATAATATGTTTCATAGTTTTAAGGAATGAGTAATAGTGTGTTGTCCAGGTAATATGTTTCATAGTTGGTAGGAATGTGTGATATTGGGTTGTCCAGGTAATATGTTTCAAAGTTGATAGGAATGTGTGATATTGTGTTGTCCATGTAATATGTTTCAGAGCTGATAGGAATGTGTGATAGTGTGTTGTCCAGATATTATGTTTCATAGCTGATAGGAATGTGTGATATTGGGTTGTCAAGGTTATATGTTTCATAGTTTCAAGGAATGTGTAATATTGGGTTGTCCAGGTAATATGTTTCATAGTTGATAGGAATGTGTAATATTGGGTTGTCCAGGTAATATGTTTCAAAGTTGATAGGAATGTGTGATATTGGTTTGTCCAGGTAATATGTTTCATATTTGATAGGAATGTGTGATATTGGGTTGTCCAGGTTATATGTTTCATAGTTTTAAGAATGTGTCATATTAGGTTGTCCAGGTAATATGTTTCATAGTTTTAAGGAATGTGTGATATTGGGTTGTCCAGGTAATATGTTTCATAGGTGATAGGAATGTGTGATATTGGGTTGTCTAGGTAATATGTTTCATAGTTGATAGGAATGTGTAATATTGGGTTGTGAAGGTAATATGTCTAATAGTTGATAGGAATTGATAATATTGGGTTGTCCGGGTAATATATTTCATAGTTGATAGGAATGTGTGATATTGGGTTGTCCAGGTAATATGTTTCATATTTGATAGAATTGTGTAATCCCACATGGGCGTGCCCGGATATAGCCCATATGGGTCCCATTTACCCTTGCTTGCTGGTATACTCTCTGCGCTTTAGCCTACTCCGCCTTTAACATACCCCCTGCGCCTTTAACCTACTCCGTCTTTAACATGCCCCCTGTGCCTTTAACATGCCCCCTGTGCCTTTAATACGGAGAATACATGTAGTGCATGTACAGGTATAGAAATGCGGATGTTACGAATTTAACTATTAGGTCATCGTCTTCCTTGGTTTTGATTGGACAACGAGCCCGTGTCTGATGTATCCTTACGTGTAGTTTATCAGTTCACTTGTATACAGATAGCTGTCAGTTAACTTATATATAGAGAAACACTTTTAAACTGGGATTACCTTTTATAAATTATAACCGAGTCTCTGTCAGACGAAGGAAGCCATGAGTACCGCTAAAATATCAGGTTGTCCAGGTAACAGCTTTTATTATTTCAGGCTATACTTATACGTTTGTCTGTTCAGGTTACCTCGTGACCCGATCACTACTCCATAGTTGTTATTGTTGTTTGTTGTTATTTTTGTTGTTGACATTAATTGGTTTGTGGATGCGATATGGACATTATACATTCACTGCTGGTAATCTTTGGGACACGCTCCCAACGGAGATATACGCAGAAGTGTCCAAACGTCACTTCCGAGCGGTTAACAATGGTGACAACTTGTAAACAAGGGTGATTGTGACTTTTGATTTTCCTGGAAGAATGCGGTGTGTTTACTCGTCCATCGTGCACGAGAAAGGTCGCTGGCTTCAAATAACTTGAGCATTAAACTGGAGTAACACCGGTTTGTGAGCAAAGTATTAACATAACTACGTGGAACAGTATTCCCTGATTTTGTTTAGAATAAATGAATAAATAAAAGTCACACTCGCGTTTGTTTACAAGTTGTCACCATTGTCACCAGCTAGGAAGTAACGTTGGGACACTTCCGCGTATAGCTCCGTTTAGAGCTTGTCCCAATGATTAACAGCCGTAATATTGTTGTAAAGGAAAGTGTAATGTTATTTATATCATAGATCTACATATATATCCATGTTTATAATAACCAAACCAGCAGACAACAGCTAACTTGATAAATAGTATTACTAACAGAGTAAATTACTCTCTGCAGGATCCCGTGTTTTACCATATCTTTAAAGGTGCTTGCCTACAGAATTAAACCAACTCAATACTAAAGATCTACACCCTTTTGTTGCGATCATTCTCCACACATTGGTATGCTTACCCCATTACCCCATTACTCAGACCAAAAGTGCATTTCCATTATGTTATATTGAAATCTGGAGGAAACCCCCCTTAATAAGTAATAAGTTACACTACTATGATCAAATTTACGATCTATTATAACAAATAAGTAGGATAAATCTCAAAAATAAGTACTTTTGTACGATATATCAAGACTATTTAAATGGGAGCAATTCGTTTCTAATGGATTGTGTACGTAATGGTAGTCCTTTAATTAAACGTGTTTTCCTCTACCAAGTCATCCACTGTATATACTTTGATATGTTATAAGGGTCATTTCATCTTTATTGTTTTAAAGCGACACGGGGCATTCTTGACAAATCATTTATTCGTTCATTGGGATGAAAATCCGAAACCGCTTAAAAGCAAGTTAGACTAGTATTAAGTCTAAGATTATGGGTGAGGGTCATACATTTACTTTTCTGGGCCGCAACTCCTAAACTGCTTGCGTATGGTACTTTGCTGGGTACTCATCGTATGGTACCGAGGTGCTTTGCTGGGTACGCATCGTATGTTACTGAGGTGCTCCTATGGTACTGAGGTGATCTGCTGGGTACTCATCGTATGGTACTGAGGTGCTCTGCTGGGTACTAATCGTACGGTACTGAGGTCCTCTACTGGGTACTCATGGAAAGGTACTGAGGTGCTCTGCTGGGTACTCATCGCACGGTACTGAGGTGCTCTGTTGGGTACTCATCGTACGGTACTGAGGTGCTCTGTTGTGTACTCATCGTACGGTAATAATGTGCTCTACTGGGTACTCATCGTACGGTACTGAGGTGCTCTGCTGGGTACTCATCGTATGGTACTGAGGTGCTCTGAAGGTAGCATGTTTTTTGATGGGTACCCTATAACTCAGAGTATCTGACAGGGAATCCTGTACGACTCCGTAAACGTTTCGTGATTATTTAATCCTTAACCCGCTACATATAATTATTTTATGGACGGTTCTTTCTTTGAATTAAGACCATTCCATTTATGTGACAAAGGGGTATTTTGACTGATCAACAGCCGGACATTGTAAACGTTGACCAGCCTGCGTTTATAATTGACGCTAAAGCTATTATAGTCATGCTTAGGGGGTTAAGGGTTAAATTCAATATTATAACAGTAACTGTTCAATTTATCATGAATGTTTAAGTTCGATCATATAATGAACTGAAAATTCAATTTCAAGATGAATTTTATTTGAACCTGTCTTATTCATGCTATAAAAATAGCCAAGCAATACTCTTTTATGGACGCTATGGAAACTTTAAAGGGAGGTAATTTGATGATTTTTGATAATCAAAAATACACAATCAGTGTTGTGTTTTTCTGTGATTTTTTTCGAAAGCAACGTATAGAGAAATTTGTCTTGGACAAATTGAGGTAATGTTTGTAGATTTTATGTGTTTTTACAAAAAATGCTTGGTTTAAGCAAAAGAGGGATAACTCCCTCGTGTACTGAACTTTTCAAAACAATATTTTGTTTGGACTATTGCTGGTGGTCGATCTAATTATTCTATATACATCATTTATTATTTCCTGTTTTGCTCTCTATATAATGAATGAAAGAAAAAGAGGTACTTTTTATTTTTGCTCAGTATATTTTTAAACCCAAAATGCATTTTTCGTTCTGCAATGCATTTAACGACTTCCAAGAATCAAAATAGTGGTCAGCCCACAGTTCATTTCTTTTTTAAAGTTGATAACAACTGGCCTGGAATTCACCAACCATTCTTCAAACTATTCTTAGACTTGAGCTCAAGTACTCAAATTTCGTTCAGAAATATTCCTATGATCCTCAAAGATAAACAATCATATGAAGTTGGTATTTATCAGTATGACGTGTCATATTTATACCAAGCTTCTTGTTATGAATGTTTATACTTTAAACTTGTAGACATGTGTGTGGTTGAAATTTGCATACTTGGGCTTAAATCTAAAAATATTCTCAAGAATATTTGCTGAATTCCAGGCCAGTTGGTTTTGAGAGGCGATTGTGTTTTTAAAACCAGAAATAGTGAGATCGACGGGTATAACATAATACAAAATTGAACCTGATCCGATTTTACAAGTAAGATTCCATCACACATAAATGATGAATATAAACTCACAGGTGAAATAACGAGACACCTACCTTCCGGCATAAAACACGAATTGAGAGCAGAATCAAAGAAAGTTATTTTAGCGAGATGATTCTCAGCGGAGTTTTTTCATTTTTAACTTTCTTTGATTCTGCTCTCAATTCGCTAAGTATTAGCAGAAGCGAATATTACCCGAGTCTTTTTACCATTGATTGCGATACTTTAGGCACAATTATATCTTTATAGACTGATAATTAGAGCTGAAATGCGTGTGTTTACTTACCGAGTCGAGACACATCTTCGTTACGGATGATCATCTCGTGCACCTGCTGATGACGTCGATTACTGGGCTTGATATACACAAATGCGTGTATATTTATCCCAGTATCAAAGGAATGTCAATAGTTACTACGCAGTTACTACGCAGTAAAAACCTGATGTTTACGATTCACACGCATAACATATATTAAGTATTCGTTATATTCGTGGGAGAGGATTTTAATTCGGATCATCTAATTACATATCCGAGGGTTCTTGAGAGTCATGACTTCCGGTCTGATACTGAGTTGTCCATTTTTCAATATCTGATATTGGGTTGTCCAGGTAATATGTTTCATAGTTGTAAGGAATACTATATGTGATATTGAATTATCCTGATAATATGTTTCATAGTTTTAAGGAATGAGTAATAGTGTGTTGTCCAGGTAATATGTTTCATAGTTGGTAGGAATGTGTGATATTGGGTTGTCCAGGTAATATGTTTCAAAGTTGATAGGAATGTGTGATATTGGGTTGTCCATATTATATGTTTCAGAGTTGATAGGAATGTGTGATAGTGTGTTGTCCAGATATTATGTTTCATAGCTGATAGGAATGTGTGATATTGGGTTGTCAAGGTTATATGTTTCATAGTTTCAAGGAATGTGTAATATTGGGTTGTCCAGGTAATATGTTTGATAGTTGATAGGAATGTGTAATATTGGGTTGTCCAGGTAATATGTTTCATAGCTGATAGGAATGTGTGATATTGGGTTGTCCAGGTAATATGTTTCATATTTGATAGGAATGTGTGATATTGGGTTGTCCAGGTTATATGTTTCATAGTTTTAAGGAATGTGTAATATTAGGTTGTCCAGGTAATATGTTTCATAGTTTTAAGGAATGTGTGATATTGGGTTGTCCAGGTAATATGTTTCATAGGTGATAGGAATGTGTGATATTGGGTTGTCTATGTAATATGTTTCATAGTTGATAGGAATGTGTAATATTGGGTTGTCAAGGTAATATGGCTAATAGTTGATAGGAATTTATAATATTGGGTTGTCCGGGTAATATATTTCATAGTTGATAGGAATGTGTGATATTGTGTTGTCCAGGTAATATGTTTCATATTTGATAGGAATGTGTGATATTGGGTTGTCCAGGTTATATGTTTCAGAGTTTTAAGGAATGTGTAATATTGGGTTTTTTAGGTAATATGTTTCATAAGTGACAGGAATGTGTGATATTGGGTTGTCCAGGTAATATGTTTCATAGTTGATAGGAATGTGTGATATTGGGTTATCCAGATAATATGTTTCATGGTTGATAGGAATGTGTGATATTGGGTTGTCCAGGTTATATGTTTCGGAGTTTTAAGGAATGTGTAATATTGGGTTGTCTAGGTAATATGTTTCATAAGTGACAGGAATGTGTGATATTGGGTTGTCCAGGTAATATGTTTCATAGTTGATAGGAATGTGTGATATTGGGTTATCCAGATAATATGTTTCGTAGTTGATAGGAATGTGCGATATTGAGTTGTCCGGGTAATATGTTTCTTGGTTGATAGGAATGTGTGATATTGGGTTGTCCAGGTAATATGTTTCATAGTTGATAGGAATGTGCGATATTGAGTTGTCCGGGTAATATGTTTCTTGGTTGATAGGAATGTGTGATATTGGGTTGTCCAGGTAATATGTTTCATAGTTGATAGGAATGTGTGATATTGCGTTGTCCAGATAATATGTTTCATATTTGATAGGAATGTGTGATATTGGGTTGTCCAGGTAATATGTTTCATATTTGATAGGAATGTGTTATATTGGGTTGTCCAGATACTATGTTTCATAGTTTGTAGGAATGCTTGATATTGGGTTGTCCAGGTAATATGTTTTATACTTAATAGGAAGGTGTAATATTGGTCTGTCATGGTAATATGGTTCATAGTTTATAGGAATGCTTGATATTGGGTTGTCCTGGTAATATGTTTCATAGTTAATAGGAATATGTGATAGTGGTCTGTCGTGGTAATATGGTTCATATTGTATAGGAATGTGTAATATTGGTCTGTCATGGTAATATGTTTAATAGTTAATAGGAATGTGTAATATTGGGCTGTCATGGTAATATGGTTCATAGTTAATAGGAATGTGCAATATTGGTCTGTCATGGTAATATGGTTCATAGTTTATATGAATGCTTGATATTGGGTTGTCCAGGTAATATGTTTCATTGTTAATGGGAATGTGTGATATTTGTCTTTCATGGTAATATGGTTCATAGTTTATAGGAATGTGTAATATTGGTCTGTCATGGTAATATGGTTCATAGTTTATAGGAATGTGTAATATTGGTCTGTCATCTTAATATGGTTCATAGTTTATAGGATGTTGTTAAAAGGTCAATGTTTTATGTTAGACATACAATACACTTTCTGTAATTTTGGCATGAAACAATCAGTCCACACTCATTTACCAAAGTCTTCGTTTTAGTAAACAATATTATCCGGGTAGATTTCTATGATACTGAGTTGTCCAGGTAATATTTTTCAATATCTGATATTGGGTTGTCCAAGTAATATGTTTCATAGTTGTAAGGAATACTATATGTGATATTGAATTATCCTGATAATATGTTTCATAGTTTGAAGGAATGAGTAATAGTGTGTTGTCCAGGTAATATGTTTCATAGTTGGTAGGAATGTGTGATATTGAGTTATCCAGGTAATATGTTTCAAAGTTGATAGGAATGTGTGATATTGGGTTGTCCATGTAATATGTTTCAGAGTTGATAGGAATGTGTGATAGTGTGTTGTTCAGATATTATGTTTCATAGCTGATAGGAATGTGTGATATTAGGTTGTCAAGGTTATATGTTTCATAGTTTTAAGGAATGTGTAATATTGGGTTGTCCAGGTAATATGTTTCATAGTTGATAGGAATGTGTAATATTGGGTTGTCCAGGTAATATGTTTCATAGTTGATAGGAATGTGTGATATTGTGTTGTCCAGGTAATATGTTTCATATTTGATAGGAATGTGTGATATTGGGTTGTCCAGGTTATATGTTTCATATTTTTAAGGAATGTGTAATATTGGGTTGTCCAGGTAATATGTTTTATAGTTTTAAGGAATGTGTGATATTGGGTTGTCCAGGTAATATGTTTCATAGGTGATAGGAATGTGTGATATTGGGTTGTCTAGGTAATATGTTTCATAGTTGATAGGAATGTGTAATATTGGGTTGTCAAGGTAATATGTCTAATAGTTGATAGGAATGTATAATATTGGGTTGTCCGGGTAATATATTTCATAGTTGATAGGAATGTGTGATATTGGGTTGTCCAGGTAATATGTTTCATATTTGATAGGAATGTCTGATATTGGGTTGTCCAGGTTATATGTTTCAGAGTTTAAGGAATGTGTAATATTGGGTTGTTCAGGTAATATGTTTCATAAGTGACAGGAATGTGTGATATTGGGTTGTCCAGGTAATATGTTTCATAGTTGATAGGAATGTGTGATATTGGATTATCCAGATAATATGTTTCATAGTTGATAGGAATGTGCGATATTGAGTTGTCCGGGTAATATGTTTCTTGGTTGATAGGAATGTGTGATATTGGGTTGTCCAGGTAATATGTTTCATAGTTGATAGGAATGTGTGATATTGCGTTGTCCAGATAATATGTTTCATATTTGATAGGAATGTGTGATATTAGGTTGTCCAGGTAATATGTTTCATATTTGATAGGAATGTGTGATATTGGGTTGTCCAGGTAATATGTTTCATAGTTGATAGGAATGTGTAATATTGGGTTGTCCAGATACTATGTTTCATAGTTTGTAGGAATGCTTGATATTGGGTTGTCCAGGTAATATGTTTCATAGTTAATAGGAAGGTGTAATATTGGTCTGTCATGGTAATATGGTTCATAGTTTATAGGAATGCTTGATATTGGGTTGTCCAGGTAATATGTTTCATAGTTAATAGGAATGTGTGATAGTGGTCTGTCGTGGTAATATGGTTCATATTGTATAGGAATGTGTAATATTGGTCTGTCATGGTAATATGTTTAATAGTTAATAAGAATGTGTAATATTTGGCTGTCATGGTAATATGGTTCATAGTTAATAGGAATGTGTAATATTGGTCTGTCATGGTAATATGTTTCATAGTTTATATGAATGCTTGATATTGGGTTGTCCAGGTAATATGTTTCATAGTTAATCGGAATGTGTGATATTTGTCTTTCATGGTAATATGGTTCATAGTTTATAGGAATGTGTAATATTGGTCTGTCATGGTAATATGGTTCATAGTTTATAGGAATGTGTAATATTGGTCTGTCATGGTAAAATGGTTCATAGTTTATAGGATGTTGTTAAAAGATCAATGTTTTATGTTAGACATACAATACACTTTCTGTAATTTTGGCATGAAACAATCGGTCCACACTCATTTACCAAAGTCTTCGTTTTAGTAAACAATATTATCCGGGTAGATTTCTAAATGGCTGATGAACTTGATTCCACGACAGATGCTATGTGGATATGGTCTTTTTCCCAATTGCTTGGTCACCGGTCGTGAAGGACGAAACGCCTTTCCTATACTGAGACCATTAACCAACATAGAGCACAAATGGAATGGAAAAAGAGACGGGTGTAAATTCACGTGCATGCGTGCTTGCGAGAGTGCGTGCGTGCGTGCTTACCTGTGTGTGTGTGTGTGTTCTAACATGCTAGATGAACAATAATGCCACATGTGGCGTTTTATATTATGATGTATGTACGCGTTGTATCTTTTAGGTAAAGACAGTCAGCAAGAGCCACCACCATATGTGATGTCAAATATGGACAATTTCATGTACGGTCCACACAGCGATACACAACAACAACATCCAGTCACAGTGGTATGTCACCATGCATTTACATATTACACTTGTCGCTTATATCTTACTAACTGTAAAAAGCATAGCGTTTTAGGCTATATATTCTGTATTTTCTACCAGGTCGCTGCATAATATAACACCATCTGAGCTACCAGAAATGGACCCGCGCATGCTCGGTTAAAAGATTGAGGGAGAAACGTAAGTGCATTGGTGCACAGAAAACCGATGAAAGAAGGGAAATGAGCGGTGTTTGGGATGAATAGATCGCGTAATAGAGGGAATGTGTGTAAAGCAGTGTAAATCAACACACATGTGAATTGTAGTCGCTCTTTTTTTAAAGAAAAATAAGTTGGAAAATAGTACATGATGCAAATAATAATTGCTACAGCACAATACATACGGAATTACTTGACCAAAGAAGCATAAGCTACATCTGAAATCACTTCTGTTTATAAATAAATTGCCAACATAGAAAAAAGTATCTAATATTGTTTGCAAATTATTGGAAATCTAATGAGATGGCAAATATACTATGTCGTTTGTGCGTGAAGCGCACGAAGTCAAACTAGTGTTTTGAAAAATTGTTGATGAAAACCATCTTATCGTGTTGGTAGGCAGTGTGCAGCCAAAATAATTACCTAGCGTTGTTTTATACTAATAGATCTATATAAATAAAATGCTGGTTGTTGTATTATAATATATAATAGATGTACGTGAATGTTTCAGTCGGCTAACCCTCAACAAGCAGTGTCAGGAAAGAGGCCATTTGATTGGTTCATTTTGTCCGTCCTAGGATATCTTTGCTTTCCGTTCACGGGTATTTGTGCCATGTACTACGCATTCAGGGTAAGCTATACAGTAGGGGAGCAGCCTTGATATTTTCCTACATCTTTCAAATATCGCAACCACGCTTGACAACGAAAAGTAGTACGTCAACTTTCGGCAACGTCAAAAAAAAAAAAATGTCCGCCATTTTGAATTTTTTAAAACGCATAATTTGGAAAATTGTGACAGTTTTTGATCATGAAATTTCATTTCCCCTTTAGGTTTCGTGATTTTCGTCTGTACCGACTTTTTTTTTAGAAGCTCCACTGCGTGATAAATGCAGACCCGCCTTGTAAAATGTCGAAGCGAGGGGCGATAACTCTAAAAGATGCCATTTTTAGAATACGATTAAAATGACAACAACCGTGTGTTTTTTGTTAAATAAAGTACGAGGAGATACTTGAATTGTTGTTTTAGCTCACACATTACATGAATTTTGCTGCATATCACGAAAAGCATGTTATTTCTTTATCAAATGTACACGAAAATACGAATTGTTTGATTTAACTGTAATTTTGACTCGACTGACCTCGCAAGAACTGCAGGCGCGTATTCGATGGAGCGGGTAGTATTGGGCACCCTCTCATATGTGGAAAGTTTACGTAACAATCGCTACTGTTCAAGATGGGAGTTGGGATGGAGAGAAGGAGTGGGAGGGCATCTGAACTGAGATTTAAAAGGATGCGCCCCATCCCCATCCCACCCCAACTAAAATCATGAAAGCTAGTCTGTTTTTGAAAGCTCTTCCAAGCCTACAGTACATTCTTAAACATATTCAGATAATATATTTGTTGCTGTGTTTTTGACTAGACTGTCCAGTGTCTAATTGTCATCCGCAACTTCGCGCAGTCAGTAGCGCAGCGGATTTGTAACCGGAGGTGGTGCCACTGAGTTTTGTCGGTGTTCTTGGGCAAGACACATTCCCTTAGCCTCATCCGTCGGATGGGGACGTAAACAGGGTGGTCCCGCGTATAGGACTATCATCCAAGCATGTTAAAGAACCATAGGAATCTGTTCGATAATAAGAGTAGTGCACGGTTCCCGGATTCCTATGTATCCTTCCCCTCTCTCTGAGGCGGCTCTAAATAACCTGTACTGTGTTGATGAGCCGTTAAATATTCAATTCAATTCATCCGCAACTGCACTCAGCACTGTCATATGTACTATAGCTGTCCCATGCTAGTATCATGAATCAACCGTGGAATATATCACCCACACATAAAAGGGTTTGAGGGCCCCATCTTACTTGTATTAGTTTAAATATAGACCATTTGTCGGTTGAAACCTAAGATGATTTTTTTATCAGACAGAAACACTGTCGTAATACTTATACTGATAGCATCGAAGGAAAATAAAGAAGGCCATTTTTTTTACTTTATATTTTTAAAGTTGAATTGTGTTTTATGTCATTATAGCACATTTTAGGCCATATTTCCTGGGTAGAACCAGTACTGTGTACTTACTGCTATCTGTAAGAATCGACACTTTCTCACCTACAAGTTGAGCTCCCAGTGGGAATTGAACCCACAGCGGTGAGAGGTGAAGATGAGAATGTATACAAATATAAAAAGGCAACCGAACATCTCCATAACTCAATATGTCCATGGGACTTGAATGAACGCACTGAAAACAATCCGTGGAAAATTGTACTATGCAAGAATATATATTCATAAATAAATTTTATTTTGATGCAAAATCGATATGCTCCTCTAGACATCATAGATAAAGATCATGTAAAGTTTCGAAAAGATTGGTTAAACACTGTGGAAGGATATAGACGCACAGATAACTAACACCATATGCCGCCTCACCTTTCAATGGTAAACAATAAACATTTAAGGTACATATTAAGGCCTTAAATATTATCTTTCATGACTAAGTAAAAAATATGTAACAAGTCAGATATCAAAATGAATTATTTATTTGATTTAAAACATTTTATTTCAAATATTTACATCAAAACATCCCAAATATAAAGGGTATTACATAACAAATTAAATTGCATCATACAATAATTGTTTTTATTTATTAAAGGGACACACAGCATTTATCAAGTTTTTATAAAGCATTAAAATGTGCACCTCGATTGATTAATCAATAATTTATTTTCTTACACCCGCTTGCATATATTTAAATTATAAGTTATAACATTTTGGAGTTTAAAAAAAAGAAGATTGCTGCATGTCCCTTTAATATGTAATTGTTTATATGGTGCAAGCCAATTTGAACATATGTGGGGTTATATATATATACATGTATCTGTTTGTTATTTTTTTGGTGAGGAAGACCACTCACTTTTCTTCTGTGTATAACCGGTAATATACACCTCCTGCCATCTGTTATTCCACAAACTTTTATATAATCCAATAAAATTCAGAAAACATTTTAATCCAATCAATAAATTGGGCACGGCCGGTCAGATTAACAGAAACACATTTATATTTTTAAATCAGCCCTTATTTTGAGCCACTCCAATGAACTATCCAGTTAATGTCGCCAACGATCCACCTTGTGTCAACAGTCGGATATGCATGTTGATATGATATTGTGCTGGCTGAACTGGTGATCCTCTTACTAGACATATTTTTCTTGAAGTTGATGCTAGTACTGTCCGTATGAGGTATTGCTGATTCATGATTCATAAAAAAAAAAAAATATTGTACACCATCTTGTTATTATATACTATTCTTGTTCGTTTAAGTATTTCTGATTCTGTTGTTAATGTTGTAAAAAGTTATATGTGACTACTTGTTTCAATAAAATCCTCCCATATATATTGGGACATCACTAGCTATTTTCAGCTAACTCCCAGCATCTCAGGACTCCAGGCTCTGAAAATAAAAATGACATACATGATATTTTGTTTCAACTTAAATAGGTAACAAGTAAAACTGAAATATGTAAATGAATAGGGATTATAGAACTTTTTTTACATGTACAATAAATTAAAAATAATCGTTTTCTGCTAAATCAACACATTTATTACCGGTACAGTGTTTTTTTTATGCCTAATTTGGGGCCGTTATTCGGCCCCATTCACAATGCCAAAAAGTATACTTTTTTCACAATTATATCCAAAAAATTCACAATCTGAAAAAAAAAAAAATATATATATATATTTTTTTTTTAGGGTAAATACAGACCAGTATAGGATACTAGTCTTAATATATGCTGGTGTTAAAACTAGTCTGTATTTACCAAAAACAAAACTTAAAACCAAGGGATATTAAACTGTGAAATTAAAAGTGAAAAAAGTTTCCTTTTCTTTTGTTATAATATTTCACAATTTTCACAATTTCGAGAAAAATGCCGCTATTTTTCACAATGGCACAGGCACAGGCTGCATTCACAAAACACACATAAAAAAAACACTGCGGTATACCTTATTTAGAGCCGCCCCAAATGACACATAGGAATTCGAGAACCTGTCTTACTCTTACTAATGTATATATTGGGGGTTTACAGTGTCATGTTGGGCATGTAGATGTTTACAGTGTCATGTTGGGCATGTAGAGGTTTACAGCGTCATGTTGGGCACATATTTTGCAAAGAACAAACATTGATAAATTCATAGATTGCGCTTACCTACATACTGGCTAATACAAGGCTCTTGATGTAGTTATACTGTGGCTATGGTAATACTGCACACTGCCTCTAGCTAACTTAGTCTTAGCAGACCTGAAAAAAACAAGTCATATATGATATTGTTTCATTTGTTTTTAATATTAATAACTCTGTCCAACTTTCTCAATGCTAACAATGTCAGCATTCCATAACATTTTACTTAAAACACAACTGGAATTGAAAGTGGTGCTTTCCAGAAGATGATACTGTCCAAAATGTAAGTCACAGGTGGCATTCATGAACAAATAGTAGATTTTCAAGGCTTACATTTTCATCAATTATTCATCACTCATGTGTTCTAAAAAATTATCAGAATTAAGTTAATATATATCAACCACCACCGTTTTACATGTTTCAACGTTAAACACTTGTCATACAGAAATTAAAAGTGTATTTACTTACATAGGCTACAGTGCAGACAATGCCATGACCCATTTCAGGCATTTGCTGGTGTGTTCCACTTTTCAATTTTAATTCTCTACATTGTCTACTGTTATAGATCTATTTGTTTGTATTTTGTAAATTACGCACTCATGCAAAACTTGGAATTGTATACGATCGTGATTGTAACACTGTTTTAATTCTACTTCTGTGCAAATAAATCGAATTGTAGCATGGTCGGTGACATTTCCTTTGATGAATGCAGAGCATTAAATCGTTTAATTTAGGGTAACTAAAGGGGCGTGGCTAAGCCGTACTACAACTACCGGATATTGGAATTTAGAGTACGGTCACTATGACGTTACAGTGTTACTCAGAACACCATGCTACAAAAAAGATAGAGTCTGTCTCAGCTCGTTGGTTATTTAAACACCTCGATGGGCTACGCCCATCTCGGTGTTTAAATAAGCCAACTCGCTGAGACCAGACTCTATCTATTACATAATCCATCGGGCCGTATGTGTAAACGATCTATCTGTGTATGTACACGGATCAGCATTATTTGACCTTTGAATGTGTGTGAGCTATTTTTAGCACATTCCTTAGCTATTTATAAACGTTCAGTTCAATTCACAATATTTAGTTTCTGTGACTGTGTATTGACCATATGATGTTAATTTGTCCAGGGAGAGGTGGGTTTGTGGCCTGCGACTGACTGGCCCTGGGCTGGGTGTTTTTCTGTGTCGCCGCCATTTTGAATAGCCTCTGAAAGAGTGAAATGCAGGTACCAACTTTCAAAACGGGCACGCAAAATGTATATTCACGAAAAAATAAGAAATTTTCAAAAAAGGTAGATCAGGTAATGATCTTCGACTCCTGTCAATTTCAACAATATTTAAGAATATACAATTTTTGTACCCGTTTTGAAACATTGGCAATTTCGAAGAAAACAAAAACTAGTTTTTTTCGATCTTCGCATTTGTACCGCGATTTCCGACTATGATATCTCAATAAAACCTGTCAACACGATTGTTTTATAAATCTCCGACATAATAACTGACTTCTGATATGATTTGTTTTCTTTGCCATATAAAATAAGCTTTAAACTAGTGTTTCTAAAAAGAGTACTATAAAATCCGCGCATCTGCACGTGCTTGCAAAATGGGAACTACGTTGCCTCCAACACCAATTATTTATGTTTGAGTTATGCGGTTCAGGCACGTGAAATGACTTGTCTGCTCCTGTACTGATAATCTATATTTAAAACATTACTGCTGTATAATCAATGTGGCCCTTCCAAAGGTCCACTATCATACTGACACTGAGAGAGAGAGAGAGAGAAACCATATTATATGAGAATATTTTGTAATTTGTTAGTTGACACATGATAGCTGTATCTTTTATTAACGTATGTAGTCTAATATATAGCTAAATATTTAGTTTTAAACACAAGAAAAGTCGAATAACATATTTATTTTGAATGTGTAGCTAGGCTTCTATTTTTAAAAGGTTATTGTCTGTGATAACTATTTAAATATATTTCTACCTGTAATTGTATACTAAAGATTGTTTAATTAGATTCCTAATTTTCTTTAAACATATTTTTGTTTTAAATCCAAATGTGTCAATGACAAAATACTTAGGTATGAATTTGAACCATGGTTGTAATCAAGTCGGAAGATAAGTTTCAGTTTCATAAACCACACTGACGGTTACATATTTTTTGTTTCAGGCTAACCACGGAGTGGACTGGAACCTGAATGAAACCCTTGTAAAGGGCCATACCAAGAAAGCAAAGATTTTGACCATCTTCAGTATCGTGTTTGGTCTCCTGATTATTCTGGCCATAATAATCATGGTCGTCGTGCTTATACAAGCCGCATCTCACTACCACTACAACTACAACTACAACAACTACAACTACAACAACGGCAATAATGCGTATTGATAACTGAAGAAACTTTGAAAATGATTGACATTCGAATTGTTCGTTTTAAGACATTCTTTCACTTTCCTATTTACTGTATAACATGAAAAAAGTACTGTATGTAACTTATGCAGGCGTTTTAACTGCAAATACAGAGGCGTATAGGTTTTCAAATCGAGGTCCTTTTAGAGAAAAAGAATATATTTAATTTATTTAAGCCTTATTTTGTGTAGTTTTAATATAATAATATATAATAGCTTAAGCTTGTTAATTTACACTAAATTGTGTAATAAAAAGTAGTACAAATTGTACTATTTTGGTGGTACTTAAAATTCGAGTTTTATCAATCAATCAACTTGTCGTGCCCTCAATGGTTTATTCTCTTGTTGCTCTGGCTTCTGCCAAGTCATCGACTACCTTCTTTGTGGCTTTCTAGGCTATTGTTTTTTTGCATTGTTATATACACGAGCATCTTTGTGTTTTACATATATTGCATATTAATGCTGCTTTCTTTGTTAGAGAATAATTCATGACGGAGATTTCTTTATTTACACTGTCCCGTTTTATTGGGATGACAGTAGGGTAAGTGTGAGGTTTGGTGCACCCATGAACCTGGTTTGAAATCCCAAGCGGACTATTTTGCCACTGACCGTTCCAAGGCGGTAGGCCTATTGTCAACCCGTTTGTGTTTTTTATGTCTTATCTTGCCTTTGATTCATCTTTATATATAGTTTTCTTCGTTTTTTTGTGTGTTTGTGGTTGACTGTCGTCTTTGAATGCTACCTTTCCTGTTCGATTTTTATATCTACCTTTATACCAAATTACGTCACACTTATATATTGGCAGATCTGATCCTTTTCTCAAATGTTTTATACCTTTTTCGAGGTTTTCTACATGTTAACCATGTCGACCACTCTATGTTTTATATATAGTTAGGGCGACTTATTCAATAGGCTGGAAGAATCGCTATGCTTATTAACTCATCATGTTCGCATTATATACTTCTGTGCAAATCTTTTTAAAATTCAATATTAAACAGATACTTATGTAAGATCTTCTATATCAATTATATTTCAATAAACGTAGAAAACATCTATTTATTTTATGTTGTTATGTTTCAAATCCTGCATATTTCTTATTCGATTGTTCGATAATTACAATAACGTTAAAATGAATTTTTAAAAATTGAACTTTTCCCAGTAAAGTTGGTGTAGCATACTATCAAGTATCATATATTTCAAGTTAAACTTTCCGAAAAAATGAGTTAAAGGTTTCATGGTATCGAACTATCGACCAATTATTTTTCAACATGTACTAAGACATGACCAGTCATGCCACCATTTGTCTACGTTTAATAGATTAATAAATGTGTACAATTTGTACTTTTTCTGTGAATAAACCGTTCTTGTCTAAAAGTAGATATTGAATAATTACTGAAAAGGTAATCCATTGGAAGCAACAAAAACACGAGATGAAAGTAGCAGACTAGGTTTTATTGAGACTGTTCGTGTGAGGTAATATCAAGTGCAATAGCTCTCACGCCTCCTATCACCGCCTTAAGCGATATTCTACTTTAAATCCAATCAAGACTGGGCTTGATGCTTGATTGGCTTGATGATCACAAAGGAACAGTAAGTAATAACACTACTGATTTGTAGTCGGTGCTACTTTTTACGGCCGTCACACGAGGCATGCCACTATGTGTCTACGTTTAATAGATTAATTAATTTGTGCAATTTGTACTTTTTCTGTGAATAAGACGTTCTTGTTTAAAAGTAGACATAAAATAAATACTGAAAAGTTAATCCATTGAAAGCAACACAAACACGAGATGAAAGTAGCAGACTCGGTTTTATTGAGTCTGTTCATGAGAGGTAATATAAAGGGCAACACCTCTCACGCCTCCTTGCATCGGCTTAAGCGATATTCTACTTTAAAGCCATTCAAGATTGGGCTTGATGATCCCAAAGGACCAGTAGGTAATAACACTACTGATTTGTAGTTGGTGCGATTTGTAGAGGGCGTGAGCGGTAGCTGGCATATCTCACTAACATTCATGAACAGTCTCAATCAAACCGAGACTGCAATATTTCATATGTGTCGTATTCGGCCGTTTCCAAAGGTCCACTCTCATACTATTGTATTGAGTATGTCAATGAGAGGTAATATAAAATACAACATGTTTGTATTTGAATGGCAAAGCAAGTATTAGAGTTCTCTGCTCTGTTTACCGTTCTTTTTTGATGGGACTAAATGCTCGAGTTTTCTCAATCACTCACATTTACGTCACACATATATTGCCGGGCGCTCTTCCGAAATGTGAGTAACTGATGCTTTTTCTTTATGCAAACCATGCAGACCATAATAATTAGGGGGCGACTACTTCAGTAGGCTGGAATTATGTCGCTGCTTATAAACGCATCATTTTTGAAACATACTTTTATCCACATCGTTTTATAATTCCATATTAAACTGGTGCTCATATAAGTCCTCTATATCAGGATTATATCAATATAATAGAACCAAATCTGTGTAATTGTTATTGCGATTCAAATGTTGCATTTATTTCCGAGTTACTTATTGTTCATTAATTACAATAACGTATACATGAATGTTTTAAATTTAACTTATCTCATGTCTGTTACAAACTATTAAGTTTTTAATTTATATAATTTGTTTCAAGTTAGACTTTTCGATATAATGAATCGCGGTATCGAACTATTATCTAAGACATGACCAGGCATGCCATTAATTGTCTGATTACGTTTGATAGATTAATTCCCTTGTTTTATTATCAGTAGCTGTTTCTTTAATTTGTACGTTTTATGTGAATTAACGGGTTTTGTCCAAGTTGTGTTTAACTGTACGCTAAGAAAATATGTATAAAATGTATGGTCATATCCTACCAATAAGTTGCTGCATACTGCAGTTTATCATGAACTGAGGTCTGCAGGCTTCACATAACTGTCAATGAATTTGTACATGTAATGTAGTGAATGAATATATATATGACCTGTTTAAATCAATAAATCTATAGTAAATATGTGTTCAATGAATCTGTATTATATATTTAGATAATGCATCGAAATAATCCAAATTATCCATGGCATGATATGAAATATTTAGTCAGTGAAGATATACGTCAGATTTACTCAATGAATATATATATATATGTATGAAATTTGTAATAGTTAACGAATATATACGATATATTCTCTCAGTGCATATATATGACCTATTTAGTCAATGTATCTAAATAAAATATCTATTCACAGATTCTAAATGTATATTTAGCCAATGGATCTAAATAACATATTTAGTCATTAAATCTAAATCACATATTTAGTCAATGAATCAAAATGACATAATTAGTCAATGAGTCCACATAAAATATTAAGTCAATGACTGTGAATGACATATTTAGTCAATGCATCTAAATTACATATTTAGTCGATGAACCTATAAGATATGTTTACTCACTGATTCAGTTTGCAAAAGTTAATTAATGAACCTATATGACATATTTAATAAATGATACTGAATGACATACTTATTTAGATAAATATTCCATATGACATATTTCGTCAATGGCTCTAAATGATGTATTTAATCAATACATACATGCGACGTAATTATTTTGATTTATTTTATTAAAGTTTACATGTTTTTGAAGATCTGAACAAGGAGTAGGCCTAATTATTTTGAAGCCAAGTTCATACTATTAGGATATTTAGTATACTGTTTGTGGCCTATTTTTATCAGTTTACATTAGAATGATACGAAGGGGACACTTCATGTATATGTTGCCCCTTAAACTAGAACCTCCGGAGTTCTTTTCATGTTGCTAGGATCAATAAATAAAAACAAGAATATCGGTAGAACTGATGGATCTCCAATGTATGCTCTTAGAATTGGATGCTTTGTTTGAATGAAGGTGTATCAGTGGATATAAAGTTAAAGGGAAAATGTGCATCAATCAAGTATATAAGTAGATCTATGTGGTATTATATTATATGAGTGTTTTCTTGAACACATTTTAAACATACTGTTGCCTACCAAATGAAAGAAGAATGACAATCCAATATATTCCAGACAAGATAAATCTCACAAACAGGTTATACTGAAAAAAGAGTAAGTATACAAAGAGGGATAAGTATGCCTTTACTTAAACTAAAGTTAGAGTTATGGTTCTTATGCTCTGACCTATATCATTGTGTCACGTTTCATTCCAGTCCCATGAGAAGTGTTCAATTTAGGTACCAGACAAGCATTATAAGAATAACATTACGAAGGGCAAATTACTTTAATTTGAATGAATATAAAAGTATGGTTCCTCCTCTCCATCGGTTGCCTAATTTCCGTCTTTCACTCTGCGAAGATCTGAATGTTATCCCATTAGTAGTTTTCAATTGATGCTCCGGACAAAAAAAATTAAGTTGAACATTACAAAGGGAAATAACTATATTATCGATGAAGATGTAAGTATGGTTATTGTGTTATGTACTTCCTCTCATTGCCCTTAATTATTGCGCCAAGTTTTCTTTCAACGCCCTCTGACATTGTGTCAAGTTTTATTCCATTTCCATTGATACTGTGTTAGTTATGCTTCGACAAAATGATTATAATGGGAAATAATTTTAATTTTAATGATTGTATTTATGTAATTATATTTCGTGTATTCTGCACTTCATCTCATTGCTTAACGTTTCATTCCAGTCCAATTATAAGTTTCCAAATTATGCTCCGACAAGAAGTATAAATATAACATTACAAATGGCAATACGTCTAATTTTATGAAGAGCGAGTTATGTTTCGTATGCTCTGCACTTCCTATCATTGTTAAAGTTTCATTCCAGTGCTATTAGTAGTTTTTGGACTAGGGGCTTTTTAAGCCCTAGTCCTTAGCAGGCGACACAATTCGAGCACACTAGAAGCCGCAACAGATCGTCATTGACGATTTCGTATCACTACGCTAACAGACAGAGCGTCAGCATTCATTTTTTAAGTCATGCTCTGGACAATATTTGCAAGTATAAAACCACAAAGGTTTATAATTCTAATTTGGATTAATATTGAGAATTTTTGAGCTCTTAACTTTCTCTCATTGCACTTAATCATGTGGTAAAGTTACGTTCCAGACTCATTAGAAGATATGCTGTGGACACGAATTATAAGACTTAATTACAAACGGCTAGAACTCTAATTTGGATGAATGTAGAGTTATGTGTCTTACACTTTGAACTTCCTCTGATTGTGATTGCGTAAAGTTTCATAAGAATCCCATAAGCACTTTTAACGGTATGCTCAAGAATAACATGCATAACATTACACAGCGCAATGACTCTAATTCGAATAAAGATACACACAAAAAACATTGTGCTCTGCACTTCCTCTTGTTGGCCTATATTAGTGTGTCAAGTTTTCGCGCAATGGCCGCTATTGTGTCAAGGATCATTCCAGTTCCATTATTAATTTACAAGTTATGCTTCGGACAAGAATTATACGTATAAAGTTACAAAGGACAATCAATCTAATTTGAATGAAGATATAGTCATACTTCTTATGCTCTGCACTTCCTTTATTTGTCCTATAACTTTATTAAATATCATTTCAATCCTATAACTAGTTCTTAAGTTTTGCTCTATATATTATAATATACAATTACAAAGGGCAGTAACTCTATTTGCTTGAACATAGAGTTATAACTTTTGCGCTTTCAATTTATTTGTATGTACACAGTTGCAGCATTTTGGTATGCCCCAGACAAGAACTATAAGTACAAAATTGCAAAGGGAAATAACTCTAATTTAAAGGAATGTAGTATTATGTTTCTTGCATTCTACATTTACTCTCATCGCATAAAGTTTGATTCCAGTCCTGTTAGGTGTTATGAAGTTATGCTCCGGTCAAGAATTATTAGTATAGTAATACACAGTGCAATGCTTCTAATTTAAATGAAGAAATAGTTATTTAAATTGCGCTCTGCACTTTCTAGTATTGCCGATATTATTGTGTCAAATGTTACCACATTTCTCTCTATGTAGGGTTTAGTAATTCCGGGATCGTGCGTTGTATCCCATACATGGAAAACATGGTAAACATTTTTACATCTATTCTAATTTTAGTTGTTCTTCAAGCGCAAATCAATAATAGCATGCAACAATGCATGTACACATTCAGATATACTCTGGTAACAGTATGCTCAGGACAAGAATGTCATCATAACAAAGTTGCGTTTTGGTATGCCTCGGACAAGAACTATAGGTACACGAATTGAAAAGGGCATTAACTTTGATTTAAGGAAATGAAGAATTATGTTTATTGCATTCTACATTTACTCTCATCGCATAAAGTTTCATTACAGTCCTATTAGGAGTTATGAATTTATGCTCAGGTCAAAAATTATTAGTAAAGTAATACGCAGCGCCGTTGCTTCTAATTTAAAAGAAGATATAGTTATTGAAATTGCGCTCTGCACTTTCTAGTATTGCCTATATTATTGTGTTAAATGTTACCACATTGCCCTCTTTATAGGGCCAGCATCTCGGTTTAGTCATTCAGGGATCGTGCGTTGTATCCCAGTTAGGTCGGAATGCGGATTCTCTAAATACTTAAAACATAATTTCACACCTGACCAGTCCTTCGGATGAGACTTTAAACTAGTCTTCTCGCTGAAATAGCCAGTGCAGTACAGGAGAATAAATAGACCCGTGTACACACACACGAATTATAAGTATAAACGTACAAGTTGCAATATATTTAATTTCAATAAAGATATAGTCATCATTGTGTTTATGCTCTGCACTTTCTTACGTAGTCCTCTACCATTTTATTAAGTTTAATTTCAATCACACTTGTAGTTTTTAAGTTATACTTCAGTCAATAATTTCCGTGTAAAGTTACAAAGGGCAATAAATACAAATTGGATGAACATAGAGTTATGTTGTTTTGCCCTCTGAACTCTCTCTGATTGCCCTCCATTGTGGTATAAAGTTGCATTCCAGTCTCATTAGTAATCTTTTAGTTAGGCTCCAGATAATAATTATGAGTATAACATTACCAAAAATGCAATAAACAGTTTAAATTAATGAAGAGCTATGTTTTGTGCACTCTGCATTTGTTCTCATTGCATAAAGTTTCTGTCCAGTCCCTTATAATAAGTGGTTTTCAAGTTATTTTCCGGACATCAATTATGGTATGTTCCCTCCCTCCCCTACACAATGTCCCTTTTTACTCCAACACTTGCACCACCAAATAAACAGACTGCTCCCTAACTCCAACTATTGGTGAAACTTTATGTGGAACATCGTTTACACAATTTATGATTGTACATTTTCTTATCACAATATTTTTTAAATAAAAAAATATAATACTTTAAGTTTTTGTTGTTAAAGTTTTCTTACGAGTATGCCATTTTAAATGTGAGGCTGTCAGATACGAAATACCATATTTCAAGCGGGCTTATATTGTCTTAAAGAACATCGAAACTGCGTAACTACGGCCCTTGGTGTCGATGCTCATCACATCCGGCCCACGAGATATTGATCTGACACAACATCAACCATATAGAATAAAAACTAACCGAGTCGATTAAGTGCAATTGTACATTTAATTTGAAACTGAAGCATATTATGATGGTTTGATTGATACCCATATTGCAACCAGATCGCCTCTAGTCCCTTTAATGCTTGAACATATAATCAATCAAACCGCGTGTCCCTTTAAAGCACTTAGAGCGGCATTTATTACGTTTTTACCTGTTCATGTGTTTGTTTGTCAAGATAATATATAAGACTTAATTGTGACCATTGCGTCATTAAACATATACGTGTGTCTGTGTACGATATACTTGCTTTTATTAACAGCGACAGACCATTTTTCCCCCCATAAATCATGAAACCGCAAAGACGGATGTTTACAATACAGTATCGCACTGAGTATGTAAATTATCACTGGAAAATTCATGAGTAATACATTAAAATAAAACAGAATTGTAAACAGAATTGTAATGCAGTAAATAAAGCGTTTTTGAGACTGTACATGATACCTCCGATACTTTCCCACGGAAGGCTGTTCGTATATAACTATTTTGTTTAAACTTAAATGAAACAAGAAACCTCCAATGCGTTTTTTGTTTGCATGAATTACAAATGTCCATACGTTATTGCAGTTAAAAATACTTCATTTGTCAGTAGTGTGGCTGCGATTTAATGTTTTAAAACGTACATACAATGACATTTTCGTAAATTAACAATATGAACTAAACAAAATGGCTGACCTAACATTTAAGGTTTATGCATGCATTTCATATAACCATATTGTTATGAACAGTATTTCTTTCTTTGCACCATTGCATTTACCTTTTTATGCACGTTTGATACGATACTATTCAAATATGATTTTGGTTTATTCATTAGTGTTCACACGCGGTAGGTCACGAGATTCACCAAATATTACTGGCTAATACTCGTTATTAGCCAGAGTTATTTGGAGGGACCCACTGTTTTGTAAGCTAGATCTACTATTGTAATGTTCTTTTAATTGCGCATGCGCAAGCCCCTACATTCTCTACAAGCCAAAACATTATTGTTCATGTTCAGAAAAATATGAAAATCTTCCTTCCCTTTAAGTCATTTTCTTTATTAGTTTGCAATAGCTTAATGATCCGATGTTAACAAGTATTCCGCCATACTTTCTATTCACGATGCTTTTTCAAATTAATCAGATTTTTGAAGATTTGTGTTTTGTCTGGATGCTTTGTCTCGTAACGTAAGCATATACAGCTTTATATTGCCATTAATTATGATCATTTCTGAATTTATACTGGCGAGCTCATATAGGGTGTAAACTTTTGTGATGCATATTTTCACTTTGTAATTAATTTGGATAACCCTTTCTTTTCTTGCAAGTAAGCGTGTTAAATACAGCGAGCCCCTGCATGTATCATGCTCTCATTTAGATGGCCTGCATTGATGATCGAATTCGACGCATTTTATCAGTGCACTTGTATGACCCAGCTGGCGTTATTGGATTCTTGCCAGATTTCCGGTTATTGCGAGATAATGGCTTGAGTTTTAAAGGTTCAGGCGCTATTATTTTATGAAAGGGCAAATTATTAAATGGCTTCACAAATTGGCGATAACATACTAGGACACAGACATATTAATAAACAGATAGGAAACTTCCTATCTTAACCAATAAAGTAACCAAAATATGACGTGGCACCTTAACTTTTCGTTCTATCTTCTCTCTCAATTATTCACTGCTTTGATGAGAATACATTCAAAAGATTCATAGTGAATAGCAAAATGGGATTATAATAATTTATGCTTATTTTCTAAACAAGAAATTGTATAAAAAATATGTTTAAAGTTAAAAATGTCATTTTTTGTCGCGTTTCTCTTAAAAATCAAGATTTTGACATAGTCAACGTTTCCGTCAAACTCTAAATGTTAGAGAAAGCAAAGTACTATCATTGGAAAGAAAACTAAATTTGTGACGGGATTTGGCATGAATGAAACTTCGCCATATGCATGCCATCTTCGGGATGGTTAACATTTTGTACTATTGATTTTATTAATATTGAGTTCTGCTCAACCAGGGGATATAGGGCGTGAGCGGTAGCTAGCATATTTCACTACCGCTCATGAACAGTCTCAATCAAACCGAGACTGCAATATTTCGTACGTGTCGTGCTCGGCCGTTTCCAAAGGTCCATTATCATACTCGTTTGTATCTATAACATGCTTCATGTTATGTATGTTTAAAGTTGGGAAATATTTTGTGAAATTTTTGCACTTTGCCACGTGAAATTTAGATAATTTTCGTAGTGTCCAATCTATTTGTTATTAGGTCTATGACTAGGACAAATGTAATGTGCATGTTTCATAAATAACAACAATCTAAATAAATAAAAATGTATATAAATACTCCATTGAATAAATAGTTTATGGACCTCACATGGACAATATTAACAAAATAACAATACTACTACTACTACTAATAATAATAGGCATAATATAAGTATCTATACACATATACTCTAAAAAATAAATAAAAAAAGGAAGTAAAAGAAGAAGAAGAAGAAGAAGACTAGGGGAAGGAAAATAAATGCAAATAAATGTTATATACATAAATAAGTAACTCAGGCATAATTCATCAAATACAGACTGGACTGTAAATTTAACCTTCATAAACTAATAACTAATAAATACATATTTCGAGATATGGATGCTATTACCAAACCGAGTAATTGGTACGGTAATGTACGTAAGTATATATACATATGTTTTGTAAGTCAGTCATTGCTTCCATATGTTGCTTAATACCTCGCGTGTGACATGATGGGTCGTCCAATCAGGAAAAAAAAAATAACAAAAAAAAAAGTAAAAATAAATTTAAAAAAAAATAAATCAAAGATAAAAATAATAATAAAAACATTATGCATCAATACATCCATAAATATATCAATGAATGAATGCATATATAACTACCTAAATACATAATATATATATCAATAAATAAATGAATAAATAAATAGATAAATGCATTTTAATAGATATTTGAGGTACATGTACCTTACATACACAAAACAATAATAATAATAATAATATTGATAATAATAATAATAATAATTATTTATAATAATATTTTTAATTCATAACTCTGAGAAACTGATCAATTGGTGACCAGGAATTTGAATTCTCTAAATTCGGGTATGTAATACCTCGGTCTGTTTCATAGCTGTTTACCCAAGTTTACTGTTCAAATTAGGATCATTACAGTACGATTATTTTACAACCCTGCATATTGCATGCACATTTATGCAAATCGATTCCATATATGTATCTTTCAAAATCGAATTTTAAAATTATCATCTGTTTACCGTTTACTCAGCCAAATATTTTAATTTTAGAACCTAAGGATAAAACCCGAGAAACACAAGTGTTATCACCTAGTGTAAATAGCTTAAAATCTCAGCATTTTGGCAATGCAAAATTATCAATAGTTTTAATAATAATAATAATAATAATAATAATAATGAAATAACTTACTTCGAAGGGAAATGTAAAGTAAATTAATTAATAAATTAGATATGGTTATTCATTTAAGTTTTATTCTGTTTCATGAATCGAGTCTGTCAAGAGATGTTGTGCTTTCCGGGCAGGGAGAGTGACCGGCAAGTGTCGGAGACCGGGCCTGCTGTAATGACGATGTCTTTAATTGTCCCGGCTATGGTGTACAAGCCTGAATAGTCAGAGCGAAGCAACATGAGCTTGTATACTGGTTAGCGGCGGTGCCACAACATTTCTCAGTAAAACAGCTCAGGTAATGGGGTGGAAGGCAAGTGCGAGCATGGGTTTCAAGGGGCCCGCATGAATTATTCCAACTTTATTCATGCCTGGTCGGCAGGGTTCTCATGTCTGGCCAATCGGCACCACTCCCAGTAATATTTCTATTCTAGTAAGATTTTATAATTTGTATTGAGCACTCTGGTTCAAGATTTGGTTCTCTCAAACACAATATCCAATCAGCTGTTATTCAAATGAACTTAGAATAGGCGATTTATTAAAGACTTCACGGGTAGCGCATTTCCTATTTCGTCGGTTGCCTTCGTTAAGAAATCGGATTGTGATTTGAGTTTGATATACACTCTTAGCAGCACTTGATTATTTTCTGGACAAATGCATTTATTTTGAGGGATACATTTGATAACAGTCAAATTGCTGTCGGGACTTGTAGCATGTTTTACGATATTTGGTCATCCAGGGTTTCCCTCTGCGGATGGAATGTCTGTTGGCTCCACTATTGAGTTGAGATTGTTCTCGGTGCCATATACTCCGCAAAAGTCGCGCGCGCTATCGTCACGAAGAGTTCACGGATCATTTAATGATAGTCGTGGGCTGTGGCTGTTACTGTTGCAACACTTTGTCGTATTCCCTCACTGACCTTTTAGACGGAAAGGCACTCCTATTAGATCTGATATCACAATTTTGAAGACGGTTCCGGTAGTGTTAGCAGTTTCAGTACGAGTTCCTTAGCCTAGCCACAATGATATTCAGAATTGGTACTGAAGCACTGGGACTTAGACACCCACGTTTTGACGTCTTATTCGTCTAGTTAGACAAGCCCACAGCCTTTGCAGAGGTTTGTAAGACTGATCAGAGTGACAGAAAGTTTATTTTCACCTTGTCATTTTAAACAGCGACATAGTTTCATCCGGACTGAAGAGTCTTGTCTTTGCTAAATCTTGATTTCAGTGGTTACATGGCACACCCCTTTTAGCATTGGTCTTTTGAGGGGTGGTGCGGCAGTACACTCCAGTCATTACTTCGAATCGACCTTGATGCGTTCCTGCGGTTTGTTATTCAGTCCTGTCTCTCGTTTCAAGTCTACTAACACTCACACAAATGATGTACAATGGTCTTTCTTATATATCGTTACGGAGACACCTGGACTTTTACCTTATTATATAATGAATGCGCAACTTTAAATCTTATAACACGTGCGTAACTTATAACACTTTATACAACTGTATAATATATATGTAGCCCAGTTTAGGTATTCGCAGGCTTCTCAGCAGGTTGTTACCGGGAGTGAAGTTGACCTAGATCATCGTGTGGTGAGGCCCAGCAGCCCAGGGGGAACGAACCGAGGGTCCGACGCATTGGGTGTACAGTTATACTTGCACAGCTATGGTGATATGTGCTTGGGTGATTTGCAAGCAAAGTTGAGGATGATTGACTTCAGTCAAACCCACTCCATTTGTTTGTCCATTGTGGGGGCTACGACTCAGTTTTTTGTGCATGGTAGACTAGCGGTTGCAAAGCTGTTGTACTTTTTACCAGCGAGCTATCAGTTGTTAACGTATCTTGTTAGGCATTTTGTTTAGGTTCAAGTGTCGGTATATCAAATTAGACGTTGTGGAATTTGAACAATGCACGCAGGTCTCACGACATTCTATGATATTCTATCTCTATGTTTCGGTGTTTACACGTCCAGGTTGGGAACGCCTCTCTTCTCATGAACAAATGGCGTCAGTCCAAGAAATGTTCCTTTGCAAGTTATATAATCACATTACTTTTGAATTGTGGTAGGGCGCGGCTCACTTTATGATATATATACTGTCATCAATGTATGCGCATTGCATAATCTAACAATGATATATCAAATTGTCTTTGGCAGTGCGGGATTCGCTTTCGCCAAAACAATTATCAAGTCTCGACGGCGCCACTGAGTTTCGTCAGTGTGTTATTGGGCAAGACACTTTCTCCCATGAAGACAGAGGTAGTCTCTGGTGGATACGTAAACTAGGCGGTCCTATGATTCGGAGTCTATTCTTCACGTTAAAGAACTATAGTAATATATTTGTTATAATATTATGACAGGTTCCCATGTTGCTTGCCATGGTTAGTAGTTAGTACAGTAGTCTTTGTATTACCCTTCTTCATCGATGTTTTCGTGCAAATGCATATAACAGTTTTCAGTTTCATATGCATACTTCGTTATTGTGATTTAAGTGGGTGGGATAATTCAAACTGTGTAAAAACACCGTTAAAATAGACATGAATTGCAATTAAAAAACATTAAAAAAGACATCTAATTTGATTTTGTGTTTGCATGTGTTAACTATTGCTTCGTGTCTTTATTATATATGTAATACATAATTATTCAACACGTCTTAAACATAATACGTATTGAATAACGCATACCCCTAAATTGGATTTATAAGAAGCCAACACACTCACATTTCTCTTATCTAGATCCATTGAACTGTTTGTGTCTTTTGTGCAATATATATATCAGAAAATTAAAATAACAGGGATATAGCAATTATTCTGAGGAAGACTTGCACTTCCTGTTCGATGCGTGTATCCTCTTTTCAGGCTTGCTGAACTTATATATGCAAGCAAATGCATGAACGTTGAACATACTTCCATTAATAATCTATCCAAAAAAATCCTCATTCATAATATAATAATTAAATCATCGTAGAAAAGTTGTGAATTAGTGATTCTTTCAATTTTATACATATAAATATTGACTAATATTAATGCATGCAAATGTGCCATTAGAGATTGCGGTAATTTGACTTCCAATGTTAAGCACAATAGTGAATCTAAGCAGAATACAATGATGACAAAGCCTATTCATTCTGTTCTAATATGAATAATAAACTTAATTGCATATGTCAGAAGTATAATTATTAACAATTATCAATAAACATAAATGTGCAAAAATAAACATCCAACTATTGATGCCAGGCTACAATGATACAATTTGTTGTTCATTAGCTACCCGTTCCAGACTGTTATCGAGGAAAAATGTCATCTACAGACGTTGTTCTTTCTAAAAAAATATGTATGTGATGGTTGAGTAGGAACATGTGGTGGAGACTGAGTACATGTTACGAGGACTGAGACGATAATTTGATGGAGAGAGACTAGTGGAATATGGTGCGAATATATAGCCACTGTATTTATGAAATCAGAGTTTCTGAGCATTTTTGATTAATACAAGTGTAGGGAAATACATATACATTATTGTGGAATCTTAATATTTAGGTATTTCTTTATATCACAAATACTACAATATGATATGTATCGAAAGCGTATGATATTTGATCTTCCTAAAGCGTTCAAACCACTATTTGTGAGTAAGATTTAAATTGAACTCTACAATTACATGTATAGGCAAACAAACTCGCAAACATAGTAATACAAAAACACAAACTTAGACAAGACATCCTGTAGTTCTACACTGGCTTACCCAGATGGGGACCCCAGATCACGGGATCCTTATATGCTATTTACCTGAAATACCTTCATTACGTGACCGTAAAAAAGTATCAGCAAAACCCGCATTTTGACTATTTATGTACATACTGAAGAGGCAGTGTTTTTGTATGGTGTATAATAATTGACATAAATGCAACTGATAGAACCCTATCGCCTTCATTAGGCAAGAGTATCAACCAAGAGTATCAACCATCAACCAAGAGTATCAACCAAGTGTATCAACCAAGCGTATCAACCCTTGCAGAGAAACAACGGCATTCATGACATTTACTTATTTAAAATAAAAATACACTGACATCCGTCGCATACACACGGATATCTGTCACAGATGCAGACCGACATCCGTATTATCCCATACATTGATTATCGCCCACCTGCTAGGTTGAGTTGGCTCCGTGTGACGACATAATCTTAGCCGGTTAATCGGACATCAACGTTATTACGGCAATAAATGATTTTGTTATATATATGAGCCGAAACACACGAAAACGACCCTTCAGACAAAATTTTTCACATTTTATATTTTTTGATGTTTATGAAACACAGTGATTTTCTCTTTAAAAATCTCTTTATTTTATGTTGGTATCTTAATTAAAAATGATTTTATCTCAATTTGAAAATTAAAGATTGTACTCACCATTAATTTTGACATTGACGTCGGCGTCTTGGAAGACGTCGTTGATTAAATAACAACAAATCACATAAACAATTACCATTCTCTATAGCATCAACTATTTATATTAAGAAACATATTCCCTATGATATAATAATTAGGTAAGACACAGAAGTGACGAGAAATTTGATTAGTAATTAATTGATTACCGGCCGACGTCATAAATTGTTACGTTATGACGTTGTCGTCTAAACGTCCGAAGGGAAGTTTTCGTGTGTTGCGGCTCATATATGTCTTTTAGATCTGTCTAGTTTTGGAACGTGTGCACATTCATGTTCTGCTCAACCACTTTGTAAGATGGAATATTAAAATCAATACATTTTTGTTAAATATTTCATTTTCCGTTTTTATGAATCTAATTCGCCTTTAACATACGCTGTGCCTTTAATTTACTCCGTCTTTAACATACCCTCTGTGCATTTAACCTACTCCGGCTTTTACATACCGCCCTGCGTCTTTAACTTACTCCGCCTTTAACATACCCCAGCGGCTTTAACATACTACGCCTTTAACAAACCCCTTGCGCCTTTAACTTACTCCGCCTTCAACACACACCTGCGCCTTTAACTTAATCCGTCTTTAACATACCGACTGTGACTTTAATATACTCCCTTCGCCTTTAACATAACCCCTGCGCCTTTAATACACCCCCTGCGCCTTTAACTTACTCCGCCTTTAACACATCCCTATGCCTCTAACATACTCCGCCTTTAACATACCCCTACGCCTTTTACTTACTCCGCCTTTAACTCACCTCTGCGCCTTTAACTGACACCGCCTTTAACATAACCCCTGCACATTTAACTTACGCCGCCTTTAACATATCCACTGCGCCTTTAACATACTCCATGGGCATGTAACATACCCAATGCGCCTTTAACACACCCCCTGCGCCTTTAACTTACTCCGCCTTTACACAGCTCTGTGCCTTTAACCTACTCCGCCTTTAAAATACCACTTACATATTTAACCTAGACCGCATTTAACATAGCCATGCGTCTTTAAATTAATCCGCCTTTAACATACCTCATGTGCCTTTTAACCTACTCCGCCTTTTACTTACCCCCGCACATTTAACTTACTCCGCCTTTAACACATTTCTGAGCCTTTAACTTACTACGACTTTAACATACCCACTGCGCCTTTAACATACTCCGCCTTTAACATACCTCCTGTGCCTTTTAACCTACTCGCCTTTAACTTACCCCCGCGCATTTAGCTTACTCCGCCTTTAACACACCAATGCGCCTTTAACTTACTCCGCCTTTAACATACCCACTGCGCCTTTAACATACTTCCTGTGCATTTAACATACCCCCTGTGCCTCTAACATACCCCCTGTGCCTTTAACTTACTGCACCTTTAACACACCACTGTGCCTTTAACCTACCCCGCCTTGAACATACAGCCCTACGCCTTTAACACACATATGCGCCTTTAACTTAATCCGCCCTTAACAAATCTTATGTGCCTTTAACCTACTCCCCTTTAACATATCTCCTTTGCCTTTTAACCTACTCCGCCTTTAACATTACTCCTGTGCCTTTAACTTACTCCGCCGTTACCCTACCTCTTGTGCCTTTAACATACTCCGGCTTTGACATACCCCTTGCGCCTTTAACTTACTCAGATTTTAGCATAACCCCTGTGCCTTTAACCTATTCCGCATTAAATATACTCCCAGCGCCTTTAACCTACTCCACCTTTAACATAATCCCTGAGCCTTTAACATATTCCGCCTTTAACATACTCTCTGAGCCTTTAACATACTCCGCCTTTAACATACTCCCTGAGCCTTTAACATACTCCGCCTTTAACATACTCCCTGAGCCTTTAACATACTCCGCCTTTAATACGGAGAATACATGTAGTACATGTACAAAGATAGAACTACTACTGTAAGTTTTTATTTTTGCTCGCCCTATGACACAAGGCCTTTTGGCGGGCATTGCTGCGTAGTTTATTTTATTTATCATTAATTGTAATTATTCTAAGGAGATTATTTATTTTAACATTATCATCTTTCAAGAAACGACAATAACAATAAAAGACAACATGGATAGAAATGCGGATGTTACGAATATAACTATTAAGTCATCGTCTTTCTTGGTTTTGATTGGACAACGAGCCCGTGTATGGTGTATACTTACCTGTAGTTATAAGTTAACTTTTATGCTAACTTTTATGCTAGATATCTGTCAGTTAACTTATAGAGTAACACTTTTAAATTAGGATTATCTTTTATATACCTGAGTTTCTGTTAGACAACGGATCACAAAGTAAGCCATGAGTACCGCTGTAATATCAAGTTGTCCAGGTAATAGTTTAAACAGCTTTATTTATTCAGGCTATACTTATACGTTTGTCTGTTCAGGTTCTAATGGGTTTTGTACAAAATAGCAGTCCCTTGAATAAATGTGTCCTCTTTTTCCAAGTCACCCACTGTGTATATTTTGACAGATCTATGAAAGGATTTGTATAAGATATTATGCTTCTTTATTTTAAAGTGACACGGGGCATTCTTGATAAATCATTAATTCATTCATTGTGATGAAACCGTTTAAAACAAGTTCGATTAATATCAAGTCAAATGTCATGTGGGATGGGTGAAGGTCATGTTTTTCCGTGTCTAGGCAGCAACTTTTCAACTGCTTGCGTATGGTACTGAGGTGCTCTGCGGGTACTCATCGCATGGTACTGAGGTGCCCTGCTGGGTACTCATCATATGGTACTGAGGTGCTCTGTTGTGTACCCATCGTATGGCACTGAGGTGCTCTGCTGGGTACTCATCGTATGGTACAGAGGTAGTCTGCTGGGTACTCATCGTATGGTACTGAGGTGCTCTGTTGGGTACTCATCGTATGGTACTGAGGTGCTCTGTTGTGTACTCATCGTATGGTACTGAGGTGCTCTGTTGGGTACTCATCGTATGGTACTGAGGTGCTCTGCTGGGTTCTCATCGTATGGTACTGAGGTGCTCTGCTGGGTACTCATCGTATGGTACTGCGGTGTTCTGATGGGTACTCATCGTATGGTACTGAGGTGCTCTGCTGAGTACTCATCGTATGGTACTGAGGTGCTATGTTGGGTACTCATTGTATGGTACTGAGGTGCTCTGCTGGGTACTCATCGTATGGTATTGCGGTGCTCTTCTGTGTACTCATCGTATTGTACTGAGGTGCTCTGTTGGGAAATCATCGTATGGTACTGAGGTGCTCTGCTGGTTACTCATCGCATGGTACTGCGGTGCTCTGCTGGGTACTCATCGTATAGTACTGAGGTGCTGTGCTGGGTATTCATATGCATCGTCGAAGGTAGCATGGTTTTTGATATTTTTTGTATTATTTTCAAGGTAGGTGCTATGGTATTTCATCTGTATTATGTATCCATAGGTTATATGATCTATAATCCTTCTTGTAATATCCAGAACTGTTCATTATCCTTATTTATTCCCGTCGATGTCACAGGTATCCGTTTTTAAAACCACAATCAGCAAATACGCTTTATATAACAGTAAACGGTAACCAGAACAATGGACCGATGTTGTGCCGTTGAGTCTTAAAGTTATTCTAAGTAGTCTATTCACCAGCTTGTTGATGATATACACTAACGTGGAGACACAACCTTTTACGCACTGGCATTCACCTAGGCCATACTTTTTATGTTATTATGGCGGTTGTGAACGAGTTTAACAGTAAAACGATGTAAACGCTAATCAAACATTTCTCAATCAAACGTATGAAATTCGCTCTAGAAATTCGGATGAAATTCGTATCAACATTTGGGGATTCACCATACTAATATATGCCAATGTTCGTCAACATGTATCATCATGACATGGTCACTGGTCAAATAACAGTGTGTATACGCCGTATCATCGTGACTACTTCCAAACATTGTAAACCCAAGCAACATTTTCATTCTGCAATGCATTAAATGACTTCCATGAACCAGAATAGTGGTCAGCCCCCAGTTCATTCTTTGTTAAAGTTGATACCTACTGGTTTTGAGCGGTGATGTGGTTTTAAAACCAGAAATAGTGAGATCGACGTGAATAAAATAATAACCATCTCCGATTTTAGTTTAGTTTTGTAGGAATGCTTGATAATGGATTGTCCCGGTAATATGTTTCATAGTTAATAGGAATGTGTGATATTGGGTTGTCCAGGTAATATGTTTTATAGTTTATATGAATATGTGACATTGGGTTGTCCAGGTTATATGTTTCATAGTTTATAGGAATGTGTAATATTGGTCAGTCATGGTAATATGGTTCATAGTGTATAGGATGTTATTAGAAGATCAATGTTTTATGTTAGACATACAATGTACTTTCTGTAACTTTGGCATGAAACAATTGGTCCACACTCATTTACCAAAGTCTTTGGATTAGTAAACAATACTATCTTGGTAGATTTCTGAATGGCTGATGAACTTGATTCCATGACAGATGCTATGTGGATATGGTCTTTCTCCCAATTGCTTGGTCACCGGTCGTGAAGGACGAAACACCTTTCCTACTGAGACCATTAACCAACATAGAGCACAAATGGAATGGAAAAGGAGACGGTGTAAATGCACGTGCGTGCGGGCTTGCGAGAGTGCGTGCGTGCGTGCGTACGTGCGTACATGTGTGTGTGTGTGTTCTAACATGCTAGTGGAACAATAAGACCACATGTGGCGTTTCATATTATGATGTACGCGTTGTCTCTTTTAGGTAAATACAGTCAGCAAGAGTCACCACCATATGTGATGTCAAATATGGACAATTCCATGTACGGTCCACACAGCGACACACAACAACAACAATCAGTCACAGTGGTATGTCACCATGCATTTACATATTTTACTTGTCGCTTATATATTACTAACTGTAAGAAGCATAACGTTTAAGGATATATATTCTGTATTTCGTACCAGATCGCTGCATAATATAACTAGAAATGGACCCGGGCATGCGCGTTTAAAAGACAAAGGGAGAAACGTTGTTTGTAAGTGCAGTGGTGCAAAGAAAACCGCTGAAAGGAGGAAAATGGAGCGGTGTTTGCGATGAATAGATCGCGTGATGGAGAAAATGTTTGTAAAGCAGTGTAAATCAACAAACAAGTGAATTGCAGTCGCTCTTTATTTAAAGAAAAATAAGTTGGAAAATAGTACATAATGCAAATAATAATCGCTACAAAACATACGGAATTACTTGTCCATAGAGGCTTAAGCTACATCTGAATTCAAGTCTGATTATTAACAAATAGCCAACATAGAAAAAAGTATCTAATATATTTTGCAAATTATTGGAAATCTAATGAGATGGCAAATATACTGTCGTTTGTGCGTGAAGCGCACGAATTCAAACTAGTACTTTGAAAAAGTGTTGATGAAAACCAGCTTATAATGTTGCTAAACAGTGTGCAGCCAAAATAATGACCTAGCGTTGTTTTATACTTATATATATATATAAATAACTTGCTGGTTGTTCTATTATAATATATAATAGATGTACGTGAATGTTTCATTCGGCTAACCCTCAACAAGCAGTGTCAGGAAAGAGGCCATTTGATTGGTTCATTTTGTCCGTCCTAGGATGCCTTTGCTTCCCGTTCACGGGTATTTGTGCCATGTACTATGCATTCAGGGTAAGCTATAATTTATATATTAAAACATTAAAGCTGTATAATTATTTTGAACTATCTGACACTTCTTAGAATCTGACACAGGATAGCTGTGTCTTTTATTAACTTATGCAGTCTAATAAACAACTAAATAGTTCGTGTTTTAAACGCAATAAAAGTCGAATAACATATTTATTTTGAATGTATAACTAGACTTCTATTCCTAATTTTTTTAAACATACCTTAGTTTTAAATCCAAATGTGTCAATGACAAAACACTTAGGTGTGAATTTGAACCATGGTTGTAAACCAGTCGGAAGATACGTTTCAGTTTCATAAACCACACTCACGGTGAACATATTTTGCGTTTCAGGCTAACCATGGAGTGGACTGGAACCTGAATCAAACCCTTGTAAAAGGCCATACCAAGAAAGCAAAGATTCTGACCATCTTCAGTATCATATTTGGTCTCCTGATTATGCTGGTCTCGATAGTCATGATCGTCTTGGCTATACTGATCGCGTCTCGCAAATTTTTCAACTACAAATAACGGATACTACTACAACGGCAATCAATAACTGAAGAAACTTCGAACACGATTGACTTCGATTTGAATTGTTTGTTTTAAGACATATTTTCAATTCCGCATTTATTGTACGACATGAAAATAAAAACAAGTACTCTATGTAATTTATGCATGCCTTTTAAATACAGAGGCGTGTAGGTTACCATTACCATGATTACGTGGTCCGAGTAATAACTTTCTTACCCCATCCAACCCATTCTCAAAGAAACGCAAACGGGGATGGCTGGGATATGAAATTAAACCTTAATTTTGTAAAAATTAAAACATTTAATAGGTAATTTCAAACAGGTTATCGCATTTTTACAGCAAAAAATGTTTTATACTTGTTTTATTGTCGAAATATCCGTTATAAAATCTTGCTTATATACGCTTTTGTATCGCTTAAAGAAATTAAGGCACGACCACGTAATGCAAATCGAGGTCCTATTAGAGAAAAGAGAGTAAATTATTTACAAGATACAAGATACCAGATACAAGAATATTTATTTTAAGTCGGTTTTCACAAACACAAATTATAACTATAATTAGCTCAATGAGCTATTTTCCGACAAAACATTTGTAAACATAAACACGTATAATATAGCAGCTAAAACAGAAAGAACATGGGGTTAAAACATACAGTTTGGGCTCTCATAATATTATCAGTATCACAATAGCCCAGATAAAAACATGATTAGACAGGATTTACATTTATAAAGCACATTTTTAGCACATTTAAGCATACACACATTAAAATAATTATTCTAAGCACACATGCCTAATACATAGAAAATGTCAACAAATAGAGCATAAGTACATATAACATATACAATTTTACATCTAGCACTGCCATCTTAATTAAACTAGAACATTTACTAACAATAATTCTTTAAAACAATTGACAACCATAACAAAAGCACGTTAAAACACTCATATTAGTTTTTATAAAGTATGTTAACAATATGTTAGGTATAAAGAATATGAAAAAATGCTTATACTTTGTTTAGATTTAAATATAAAATAGCTTAAGCTTGTGAATTCACAAGTATTTGAATTTTAAGTCAGGCGTAAGAGGTCTATGTATACTCCTTACTATACTGAACCAAACAGCTAACGCACCAGTAGACAATACCTTTAATGTATGAACTTTTTATAATTATGCCGACTGGTACCTTTGGATACAGGTGATTTGAAGGATTGTTTTTAATTCACAGTCGTTATTGACAAGATATTTGTCCCGTTCAGAATGAAATTTGTTTTGATTTATTGATTGTTATTATTGAGATATTAAAGGTATTGTCTATTGGTGCGTTAGCTGTTTGGTTCAGTATATTTTGGTGGGACTTAAAATACGAGTTTTTCTCAATCACTCAACTTTTTACCAAATTAGGTCACACATATATATTGCCAGATCTTATCGATTTCTGAAATGTGGTATATGGACATGGATTTTTAAATTTAACTTAATTTAACTCTCAGTAAAGTTGGTGTTGTAAACTATCAAGTACCATATATTTCATGTTAAACTTTCCGATAAAAATGAGTTAAAGGTTTCATGGTATCGAACTATCGACCTATTACTTTTCAACATGTACTAAGACATGACCAGGATGCCACCATTTGTCTACGTTTAATATATTATAAATTTGTGCAATTTGTACTTTTTCTGTGAATCAACCGTTCTTGTCTAAAAGTAGATATAAAATAATTACTGAAAAGGTAATCCATTGGAACTCACAAAAACACGAGATGAAAGTAACAGACTAGGTGTTATTGAGTCTGTTTATGAGGGGTAATATAAAGTGCAACTGGTCTCACGCCTCCTAGCACTGCCTTAAGCGATATTCTACTTTAAAGCCAATCAAGATTAGGCTTGATGATCCCAAAGGACCAGTAAGTAACAATACTACTGATGTGTAGTCCATGCGACTTTTTACGGCCGTCACACAGCACTAAACAAACGCTAGTGTGAATGTCAATAAATATTGAAAAGGGGATCGGAAGCAACAAACACATAAGATAAAAGTACCAGACTCGGCTGTATGGAGTATGTCCATGAGAGGTAATATAAAGTGCAACATGTTTGTATTTGAAAGGCAAAGCAAGTATTAGAGTTCTCTGTATATCGTTCTATTATGGTGGGACTAAATACTCGAGTTTTCTCAATTACTCAACTGTATACACATTTACGTCACGCATATATGTTGCCGGGCGCTCTTCCGAAATGATGTTTTTTTCCGAGTTTTTCTTTATGCAAACCATGCAGACCATAATAATTAGGGGGCGACTACTTCAGTAGGCTGGAATTATGTCTCTGCTTATAAACGCATCATTTTTGAAACATACGTTTTAAAATTCCATATTAAACTGGTGCTCATGTAATTTTTCTATATCAAGTTTATATCAATAAAAGTAGAACAAAATCTGTTTAATTGTTATTGCGATTCAAATACTGCATTTATTTCCGAGTTACTTATTGTTCATTAATTACAATAACGTATGCATGAATGTTTTAAAATTATCTCATCTCATTTGTGTTACATATTATATAACTTGTTTCAAGTTAGACTTTTCGATATAATGAATCGCGGTATCGGACTATTATCTAAGACATTATCAGGCATGACATCAAATGTCTTATTACGTTTGATAGATTAATTCCCGTTGTTTTATTATCAGTAGCTGTTTCTTTATTAGTATGTTTTATGTGAATAAATGGTTTTGTCCAAGTTGTGTTTAACTGTACCCTAAGAAAAGATTTATAAAATGTATGGTCATTTCCTACCAATAAGTTGCTGCATTCTGCTATTTATCAAGGACTGAGCTCTACAGACTACACAGAACTGTCAATGAATGTTTAGATAATTATTCCATATGACATATTTCGTCAAGGACTCTAAATGACGTATATAATCAATGAATACATGCGATGTAATTATTTTGACATATTTAGATTTTTTCTGAAGTTTTTCCTCAACAAGGAGTATTATTTTAAAGCCAAATTCATGGGATATTTAGTATACTGTTTGCGGCCTATTTGTAAGCAGTTGACATTAGAAAGATACGAAGGCGACACTCCATGCATATATTCCTCCTTACACTGGAACCTCCGGAGTTCTTTTCATGTCCCTTGGATCAATAACTAGAAACAAGAATATCGGTAGAACTGATGGATTTCCGATGTATGCTCTTAGAAATGGATGCTTGTTTTGAATGAAGGTGTATCCGTGGATATAAAGTTAAAGGGAAATGTGCATCAATCAAGTATATAAGTAGGTCTATGTGGTAATATATTATTTGAGTGTTTTCTTGAACAAGATTTAAACATACTGTTGCCTAACAAATGAAAGAATAATGACAATCCAATATATTCCAGACGAGAAAAATCTCACAAACAGGTTATACTGAAAAAAAAAGGTAAAACCCCAAGAGGGATAATTCTGCCTTTACCCAAACTAAAGTTAGAGTTATGGTTCTTATGCTCTGACGTATATCATTGTGTCACGTTTCATACCAGTCCCATGAGAAGTGTTCAATTTAGGCACCGGACAAACATTATAACTATAACATTACAAAGGGCAAATTACTTTAATTTGAACTAATATATAATTATGGTTCGATTTCTCCAGCGCTGGCCTCATTTGTATCTTTCACTTTGCTAAGTTTTGAATGTAATTCTATTAGTAGTTTTCAAGTAATGCTCCGGACAAGAATTTACAAGTTGAACATGAGAAGATGTAAGTATGGTTATTGTGCTATGTACCCTAATTTATTGCGACATGTTTTCTTTCAATAGCCTCCGTCATTGTGTCAAGTTTTATTCCAGTTCCATTGGTACTTTGTTAGTTATGCTTCGGACAATAATTATAACAATTTGGGTCATTTATTTCTTTAAAATTGTCGTCAGTTTCATACATACAAACAAATTGAACATATAGAGCGTATTATAGCCAGTTCGAAAGACAAATTTTAATATCATTCAAAAAAGTGGGAAGTTTTACGTTTAAACACAGAAAATTGAACAGTATTCGGTAACAAATTCTCGCTCGCTCCCTCGGTCTCTCTCTCTCTCTCTCTCTCCATATGTCTGGCTTTTTATCTTTTTGTTCTTTTCTCAATTTCTGCTACTTTCTAGTCTCTGCCGCTGAATGTAACTTATTTCTTGGAATACATACATGTAAAACGACACTTTAATATAACTGTTCTGTGTTATTCAATGACTTCATTCATGTATAGGTAACTTTTGTACTGTCATAAACCTTATATTGTTTTTGCATATATGTATTAAAAGAAATAAAATATTAAAATATAAAAAAAAAAATTATAATAATAATTATAATGGGCAATAACTTTAATTTCATTGATTGTATAATTATGTTTCTTGCATTCTGCACCTAATCTCATTGCTTAAAGTTTCATTTCAGTCCCATTTGTAGTTTTTGATGTATGCTCCGGACACAAGGTATAACATTACAAATTACAAATGACAATACATCTAGTTATGTTTCTTACACTCTGCAATTCCTCTCATTGCTTAATGTTTCATTGCAGTCCCAGGCGCGTAGCGTGCCATACTCATTTACTCACGTGAGTAAACTTTTCAAACGAAGGCTCAAAAAATAAAAACTCGAAAAGCGCAATAAAAAGGTGAGCCTAAGGACAGGATTTAAATCTTTCATCCTGACCCTAAAATGCACCAGAAGTCACGTAAGACAACCCCCTCCCGCACCTACCCCAGGGAGTAATTGAGATTTTGGTCACGCTACGCCCCTGCAGTCCCATTAGTAGTGTTCAAGTTATGCTCCGGAAAAGATGTATAAGAATAATGTTATAAAGGGAAAAACATCTAATTTAATGTTTCTTCCTCTCATGCTTAACGTTCATTCCAGTGCTATTGTGTACGTTATGCTCTGGACAATAATTGCAAGTATAAAACCACGTAGGGCTATAATTCAAATTTGGATGAACATATATACATCACTCAATCATGTGGTAAAATTACGTTCCAGACTCATTAGCAGATATGCTGTGGACACGAATTATAAGACTACTTAATTATAAACGGAAATTACTCTAATTTTAATTAATGTAGAGTTATGTTTCTTACACTCTGCACTTCATATTGATTCTGACAGAGAAATGAAGCAAAACTAGACACACAAAAATATAATTAACAAATGTATTGATATAAAATAGTCACTTACAGAATACACAAATCCAGTTTTCTTTAATATCCATTTTTTTTAATTAAGTTCAAATACAATCTTCCAATGTTCCTTTAATTCACATTAGCAAGTGTTTCTTTAATCCAAAACTGAGGTTAAGTTATTTAACCAGAGCTATGTTTTGTGACAATAACGCAAAATCTAACCTTGACCTTGGTAGTATTGGTGTTAAGTGATGAGCACTAATGCCAACAATGCATATGATTAACCATCAAACAAACAAAGGCGGCATTCAGAAAAAGTTAATTGAAGTTATCAACAAGGTTACGTTACCTAACCAAGTTTAAGTTTAATGAATATAAATCAAAATATGACCTAGACCTTGGTAAAGTTAGCGTTAAGTGCTGTCCATCAATACCAACAATACGTATGACCAACTATCAAGCAACGTGAGACATTCAGAAAAATATAATTAGAGTTAAGATACCTATGTCTAGGTCATATTGACTCTACTGCTGCTACTGCCAGCAGTAGCTACTGCTACTGCTGCTACTGCTGGCAGTAGCTACTGCTACTGCTAGCAGTAGTTAGCAGTAGTAGTAGCAGAAGCAATAGCAATAGCAAACATATGATGGTTGCGAAATGGGTTGTCTGTTAAACATGATGGTGGGAAGTAGAAACAACATACTTACGAACTGTGCACCACTTGTCGCAGATTTGTTTTTATTTTGCTAACATACATACGATGACTATTGATTCTACTGCTGCTACTGCTGCTACTGCTGGCAGTAGCTACTGCTACTGCTGCAACTGCTACTGCCAACTTTACGTTCATTAATCTTAGGTATCTTAACTCTAATAACAAATTTCAGAATGTCTCACGTTACTTGATAGATGGTCATACGTATTGTTGGTATTGATGGACAGCACTTCACGCTAACTTTACCAAGGTCTAGGTCATATTTTGATTTATATTGATAAAACTTAAACTTGGTAAGGTAACGTAACCTTGTTTATAACTTCAATTAACTTTTACTGAGTTCCTCCTTTCTTTGATAGTTAATCTTATGCATTGTTGGCATCAGTTTGTTTGATAATTGCTCATATGTATTGTCATTGGTGGCAGAGACATCCTTAGGTCGAGGTCTTGAATAATTTTAGTTCACTTGAGCCGATGGTCCAGGGGCTTCGGCTCAGAGTTGAAGTAAAATACTGGGCTCACTGGTCGTCCGCTTTTTGTCCATCGTAGACTTTTAGTTTAAATAACTTCTCAGAAAACGTTTGACCAAATCTCACATACGGAATGATTCCGGATGAATTACGAATATCGAGTTTTTTTGTGTTTTTTTTCGATATTCAAAATGTTGTTGTTGAATAACAAATCTCGAGTTTTTTGTTTTTTGATATTTGTTAAAAACTATTTGTTGAATAACGAATAGCGATCTTTTCGTTTTTTCATATTCAATTTTTTTTGGTTGAATAACGAATCTGGAAGTTTTTTGTTTTTCGACATTCAAAACTTATTGAATATCGAGTTTTTTAGTTTTTCGATATAAAAATAACGAATCTCGATCTTTTCGTTTTTTGATATTCATTTTTTTTGGGATGAATAAGCAATCTCGAGTTTTTTTGTTTTTCGACATTCAAAACTTATTTGTTGAATAACGAATCTAGAGTTGTTTTTTTTCGATATAAAAAACCTATTTGTTGAATAACGAATCTCGATCTTTTGTTTTTTTGATAATCATTTTTCTTTGGTTGAATAACGAATCTCGAGTTTTTTGTTTTCCGATATTCAGAGTTTTTTTGTTGAATAACGAATCTCGAGGTTTTTGTTTTTCGATTTTCATTATTTTTTGTTGAATAACGAATCTCGTGTTATTTGTTTTTCGATATTCAGATTTTTTTTGTTGAATAACGAATTTTGAGTTTTTTGTTTTCCGATACTCAGATTTTTATTGTTGAATAACGAATCTCGATTTTTTTGTTTTTCGATATTCAGGTTATTTTGTTGAATAAAGAATCTCGAGTTTTTTGTTTTTTTCGATATTAAGATTCAGATTTTTGTTGTTGAATAACAAATTTCGAGGTTTTTGTTTTTCGATATTCAGATTTTTTTTGTTGAATAAAGAACCTCGAGTTTTTTGTTTTTCGATAAACAGATTTGTTTGTTGAAAAACGAATCTCGAGTTTTTTGTTTTTCGATATTCAGTTTTTTATAACTGAAAATGCTAGCTTCAAAACATCATTATCTAACCTTTTTAAAAAAATACGGATGCAAAAAAAATCGGAAGCACATACTACATGTAGTTCATGTCATATTGATTCATATCGAAGGAATCATTAGACTTGACATAAAATGAACCTATTCAGCGAGAATGTCAAGATATTTGATTCAGTTACAAATACATTGTCGATATCAGGTGTGGTCGCTGGCTTCTTTGACAGCTTTCTTGAGAGCATTATCCGAAGCCTCATCACTAATCTTTCCCTCTCTATGAAGGTCAAGAATGTAGCCAATATTTACACTCATATTTTACTTTAAGTTTTATTTTTAGTTTAGGTTATATTTCTTTAAGTCACTTAAAGTAAAAATATGCATAGTAATAAATATGGAGGGAAATAAATGCATATTCCTGACCGTTGGCTCTCATGGGACTTATAAATACAAGCCTGTTAGAAATTCAGACTTTTGTAAACATCATAGATATATAATAAAAAATAAAGTAGTCATGTCAAACCCTGTCTAAAATATGGTAAGGGACTTACGCTAAATATCAGATATGTGTTCCATGCGGAGCATCAACGATTAGATTACTTAACCGATATAATGAGATGAAAGAACAGATAGGGATTAAACAGATAAGGGTTAAACAACAGAAATAAGCGAGACTGAAAAAAACAGGCTAATAGAACAGGGACGAACAGAAGCCATGAACACTATACAACAAAATGTAAAAGGTGTATAGTATATTGCTTTAGTAATGTTTATAGTCCTGATCGACCGCCCCCATACCAAGAAAACGAAATTTAGGTATATAATAAAACATAACAGGTCGTTTCAAACCGGTTGAGAAAAATAGACGATTATTACGTGGTATTAAATATTTCGTCTGGCGTGGGCAGCTGCCCCTTAGCCTGTGACAGGTTATCGGGTGGCCCAGTGGTGGTGCAGTGGTCTAGTGGACCAGTGTGGTCTAGTGTGGTCCATAGGTCTAGTGGTCTAGTAGACCAGTGGTCTAGTGGTCCAGTGTGGTCAAGTGTGGTCCAGTTGTCTAGTGGCCTAGTGTGGTCCAGTGGTCTAGTGGTCTAATGGTCCAGTGTGGTCCAGATTGAATAGCTCGGGCATTGACGTAAAAGCCCGTTAATATGTATCGTGGACCAGGAGGAATATCTCACCAATTTTAATGAAAATGCCCATTAATATTTATCGTGGTCCAGAAAGCATCCTATACATCTACTACATGTTTTCATGGACAATATTAACATCTAGCTAACGTCAGTACTGTCCTCCGGGTCAACATCGGCATCTTGCGTCAGTTCTGTCCTCATAGACAATATCAACAGTTAGAGTTGGTATTCCCCACAGGGATAATATACACATTTCCTCAGACACAATATCAACAGTTAATGTCAATACAGGCTTTGGGGTCTATCAATAGCTACATGCAGCATCAGTACTCTTTACAGGGACGGCAATACAACAATTTACGGCGGTACAACTGTAAGAGAGAGCGGTGTGTTCCTAATTTAGTTACCCGATTATATTCGTTCATTTAGTTTAAGAAAACTTATAATATACCTCATTTCAACTTTTTATTATTTAAAGGGAAATAAACGTGATTGCCTTGTATAATTTTATAGTTTCTTCAATTATGAAATTTGTAAAGAAGCATGTTCATCGGGGTCTTTAAGATGAATGTAAAAAAGGTATTCATCTGAAGACGGAGTAGTAATTTAAAAAGAAAAAAAGTTTAAATAAAACAAAATCATAAAAACGGATCCATTAGCAGCAAATAACACACGTAAGAGAGAAAAGTAGCATACTTGGTTTTGTTGAGGCTGTTAATGAAAGATTAAACACGTATATGGTGCATCACTTATCACGCCCCCTAAGCGGTATTCTACTTTTAAGTAATACAAACTGGACTATAATAGTTTGCATGTAGCATTATGTTAATCCTCTACCAGCGTCGCTTCTCACCGCTGCGGGTTCGAGTCCTACTGGGAGCTCGACTTGTAAGTGAGGAAATGTCGATTCTTACGGATGGTGGGAGGTGTACAGTACTGGTTCTACTCAGGAAAAGTGTATGGTCTGCCATCAACACAAAAAATCGACCGTCATATATAATCTTACATGTGTTGCAAATGACGTAAAACATCATACAAACAAACAAATCATATTTTGTAGTGTTTCGTTACGATTAAATGACAACAGAAGGCGCAGTCAGTTTAAGCTAAGAAACGAGTGATATACACTTTGCCATTATAGTATACATACAATTCATGGGTTTAATCTCGTACAGCTACTTTATATGCACTGCCTGGGTAGTAATCACATGTGTTGTGCTTCAATATGTAATTAAAACTTGATATTGTAGGTCGGAAAAAACGGGTCTGTATCCGTAAATAACGTTTTATCCTCAAAATGATAAAATCTAGAACGACTGTCATTAAACGGGTGCATTATGTCTAGCCTTTTACCTGTCTATGAGAAAAATATATTACAAAAGAAATGTTTTATTATAGTAGGTCAAGGTGTAAATAGTGAAAGAAACTCTAAATCAACAATTTAATGAATGATAAAGGTGCATTTTCAAGGTTTACCAATATCTAATATTAAACACAAACAAATCAAAACATGTCATCAAAATGCACAACGTTATGAACGAAATATGAAAAAAAAATCATACATGATATTGTCCTCTCTATATAAAAGCCCGGGAGAAATTCTAAACCGGCCCGGAAATATCTTAAGCTGAACAGAGAAAGCTGCACTGTATAAAAGAGCATTACGCATGCTACATGCGTTTGTCTTAATACAGGAATTTGCGGTAATCTTGATTTATTTTTTAACTCTCGGTGATTGATTTGACTACCACATATTAATAAGCGTTTGCCATATCCATTTCCTTGTAAATAACGGTTCATATTAATGTTTAAGCTCATTCATTATGGTTAGGTCCTTTGGAATAGAAAACATCATCAAAGAAAATGTATACTTCAAACGCATCGTTTCCTTAAACTCGATGAAGTATATGTTTCCCTATGCACGTGCACATTTTATATGTAACTGAAGCACAAGGTGATGGTTTTAATTTGTATTTTGATTGACCCACGCTACTCCTCCAGAACGTACTCCCCAGAACGTCTCTAGTCCCTTTAACATGAAACGATTTAAAGTGGGTTGTAGGGTAAAGATGTCAGCCACGTGTCATTTAAGAGTGCACGTGATACAAAACAGTTTACAAGGACATCCAAGACATCCAAATATACAGTGACCGAATTAGCTTTCATAGAAAACCGTATAGGGATAGTATAGCGTACTTAATGACACAGTTTGGACACAAGGTTTAACATAAAACATGACCGAATTAGCTTTCATAGAAAACAGTATAGGGATAGTATAGCGTACTTAATGACACAGTTTGGATACGAGGTTTAACATAAAATGTTTATACCTATCATAGAGCCAACAATTATAGTGTTGAGGAGGTTTTGGGTTATATCACAGGGGCCGCCAGGGACTGCCAGAACCAGCGCCGGGCCATCGGAATCTTAATCAGACCCGTTAATATACATACATTCCTATATTCAAAAAGATATACGCGTGTCACAATGAATGAAGGACATATAAACAGAAATATCATAACTTATAAAGGAAAGAACAGACTTGTAGATAGTCGAACGATCACAAACTGCTTAATGAATAGCGTGTTAGAAATAGTAAGTTAAACGTTTATTGTAAATACAGACTGATAGGCATCGACGGACGCACTGAAGATAAAAACAGGTAAACATACACGTACGCACGCTAACAATAAAAGGGCCTACAGGACATACAGACAGACACAGACATACATCAAGTCAGACGGAAAATATAAATGTTAACATAAAGTATATTACCAATTTTAAATAAACAGTGTATGGTAAATATGGAGGAATGTAAACAGACGTTATATAGAGACGGATCAACAATTCAAACGAAAATGAGAATAAATAAAACACCTACAGATAGACAGACGGGAGACCTGACAGAGAGGCACCACAGCTGATATATAGAAAATATTGTATGTTTCGTCCTTTCGAATTTCCGTCCTCACACTGTCAGTTTGTCTTCGTGCAGGGATTTCCACTTTGAACTCAATAGGGCGAAATAGTATCAGGCCCAGAAGTCGAAGTTAGAAGTAAAAGTTCTTAACCTATTTTTGTATGACAATGACCTGGTGTTTTTTCTAGCAATGCATGCACTTAATTTTTATCTGGAAAGGTCAGTACATGTGTAAGCATTTTCCTCATTACATTAATTTTCCCCAATAACTTGTTTTGATGACTTGCTTCTCGGAAAAAACAGTTCAGTTGTTTAAGTTGGTTAGTTTCCTGCATTCGTGGAAGACCATGCGGGTCATTGCCATTTAAATAACGTAACCGAATTTTATTTCGCAAAAATCTATAAATGGATTGTAAACAACCAATGTCAGGTATATTAACAAAGTTTTCCATTGTATCCCATTACACTATATACTGCGCAGTAGGGTCTTTTCAAGGAGAAGGACAAAACGAAATTGCTGCAGTTTTATTGTCAAGCTAATGCAAGGTAAATACGAAATAAATCACAGATTTTACATACTTAAATTTGATCGGCAACAACAACTACGAGTATAAAATACCTTGAAGATATATTGTAACTAAGTTTCATTGACAGACGACACTTAGTTTAAGTGCACTCAAACCCGCATTAACATACCAATACATTCAACTGCAACATTTGTCTCTTAACACATGTTATATCTTAATACAGGTGCATTTGATTGTAAATAAATACAATTAAAAGCTGAAGCGGTGGTCTCTTAAAGCATGCGGTCCTTAATAGAGGTGTCTTTTGGTCAGTTTTGACTGTATACTAGAACAATTCTACAGCGCGTAATCGCAAACACCCACGCGTTCTTCACACAGGTCAATATGGTAAACAAATTTATGTTCACCCCTTTGACCCCGTATTATATCCAAATGTAGAGGTGGTTACACTATTTACCTTGATACTAAGAATATCATTGTTCTTTTATATTCAGAATACAAACAGTAGTATGTATGTTATTATGTACATGAAGTATGTATAACACTGCGTGTAAATTAACAAATTAAATGAAAAGTATTTGTATATTTGAACGTTTGACCCTGGCGCAAAATATACTGTGTAATAATACAATCATCATAACATTTAAACAGTTAGTTTGAGAAAGAAACCCAACCTTTTGAGACATAATTACATAAATGTATACATTGCCCTCCACGGGCAGTCGCCAGAGTTTTAAATAATAAAATCGTTTGATATTTTGTTTATCTTTCATAGACGAGTATATATACCTATATAGTATGTGAAAAGATATGCGAAATGACAGTGTATTTTTGGTATATTTGCCCCTTTGACGACCATTACACCGGGCCCCACGAGGGACGTTGGAGGTAACACAGTAGATAGTTTAATCCCATCATCTTAACGTTTTATCTGAGTTTGAAATAATACACTATTTTGATATGTTGTTTATCTTTTATAGGCTAGTCTATATTCCAAGTTACGTGCACACACATGGAACAAAGAAAGTATAATTGTATTTTTAGTATATTTAACCATTTGACCCGCACCTGAGGGATCCTGGTTCTGAGCCAAACACAATCTTGCACTTGGTCGCCTTTTTCATGTGGGAAAGTCATACAATATGTGGTTAAGAAGGAGATATGGTAACGGACGGAAATACAGACCGAGTAACAGTAAGACCGAGAGACAGTCAGACCGACAGACAGGCAGGCTGGCAGGCAGGCAGGCAGCCAGTGCCTGAATTCTAGACGCAAGACTGCTCAAATTATTCATCTATATATTCGACGGTCAACGTGAGAAATTTCAATAAAAAGCAAGTAACCTAATAGGTGCAGAATATGCATAACAAACGATGTTGACAAGACCACGTATATAGTCTGATAACTTATGTGGTACAACGGGGAAAGTTTGCAAAAGTAACTTAATATGCGTTTTCTTTCTTACTAAACGCACGCGAACACAATGGAAGTCTTACTTATTTTCTTTTTATATTTCTTTTTACTTATTTGAAATATGAACAGGTGAATTCAATGAAGATTAAAAGCGAAACAGTAGTTTTTCTTTTAAAACATTTCACTGGGTAAACTCTATCCTTTTACTTGAAAACAATTAAGACATGTTATCATTTCACAATGCGCACGTTAGTAATTTAAGGATGTCGGATTGTTTGTCATACAGTTTCACTGACCTCAGAGGTTTCGCTCGACCAGTTAGCAAATTTCTCTTTAGACTCGTATCCAGAGTATATCACATAGGTTATCTACCATCAACAAATATAAACTAAACTAATTTAGAAACATGCTGATTCAGTTTAAACAACATTAGCCGCTTCTGTCAACAAATCTACTGTGGTAGTAGTAGATTACATATAGTAGAGGAAGACACTGACTACATGTCACGCACAATCACGCACAATCGGATTACTTCGATGTTTATCTAAAACCAGAACGCAAAAAATATGGAAAATTTAGAGCTCCAGACTTTAAAAATCGTTCATGGGTATAAGGTGAAGATGGGGAATTCCAGGTATAATTTGTTTTATCGGAACCGAGGCTCTGCCGAGGTTCAGATTAAAACACTTATACCGAGGGTTGGAATTCCCTATCTGAACCATATACCCAGGATAGATTCTTTTTTCTTGCATATCATAACATGTTGTGCGTCAACGAGCCCAATGTAGGTGACTTTGAAGTAGAATACCGCTTAAGCCGGTGCTAGGGGGCGTGAGAGGTGTTGCTTTTTTACCATTACCTCTCATGAACAGACTCAATAAAACCGAGTCTGCTGCTTTATTCTCTTAATTGTGTTTCTTGCTCCCAAGATTTCTAAGAAATCTTAATCCCAAATCAAGTCGCGGTACCGATGTTTGTAAACATATTGTATTTATCCATACAATTCAATCTTTGGCTGTGATAGTACTCAAATAGTGTTTTGTCTCGGAAAAGGATTGCCTTTCACAAAATGTGGCGAATGATGACAAATTCCGACTTACGGTGGAAGCCTTTAATGACGAAAAGTCAATGTGGCTTTACATGAAAAAGAAAAATGATCGATACACCCGACAAATTGCTCAAGTATGACATTGTATGTGTACATTGATTATAAAGCAGCAACAGAAGCATGTATGACCTAGATTGTTTATTAATAATTTATATGCCCATGTTAAAGGTGCAATACGTTTAAATTATCGACATATATAAAGCGATTGTGTAGAATTACAGTAATAACGTTCATATAGGCTCTTTAATTTTAACAAAATGTGGTGTATCGCTTACATAGCAGAAAGTGAGTGAGGGGCACTAAACATAACTGTACAGAGACAATAGTATATATTTTGTGTATTAAGAACTCACACAATCATAACACTTGAAGAAATACATATATATTACATATATTAGTTTATTTTAGCCGCAGCTTGTGTGTTTCCAGTTAGAATTTCAGCTGAAAGTGTCATACATAGTCTGGTCTTTTATGGGCTGCTCGCAAAATTGACATGGAACTTGTTCTAGAGAATGTAACATATTTATATTGTGTTAAAGGGACTGGAGGCAATATGGAAGAAAGTTGGATGTCAATCCAAATACTAGTATAACCACCATACTGTGTTAATTCAGTTTTATATTCAAGATACATAGGCCATATAGAGATAAAAACAATCCGGGATGAAAGAAAGAGGAATTGTTTGAAGGACAAATTTTAAAGCGAAATGGAAATTCGAAGTGGTAAAATCTGATAAATACTTATTTACGTAATTTAGAAATGAGACAATACACATAAAAAGTCATACCACAAATTATAAAAGTTGATGGAAATGAAACAACAGACTTAACACAAAATACTTAAAGAGCAACAACTATTTTATGAAACTCTCGACAGCTCTAAACATTTAATACCGTTATCACAGGGAAACGAACGTTTATTTTTTCTTATACAAACTATCCTTTTTTAAACATGTTAAATGAAGAAGAACGCTACTCGTTAGAGGAACTTGTTAGCGTAAATGAATGTTTAAATGCTTTAAAAATAAATGAAACATGATAATTCTCCAGGTTTATGTGGTTTTACAGCCGAATTTTATAAATTCTTTTGGAAAGCTATTGGTATTTTTATGGTTAGATATTTGAATCAGGAATACAATTGCAAGTCGTTATAAGTCACTCAAAGAGAACTATTTTGCTTAAAAGTTGATGGGAATATTGCATCCTCAGCTATTGCCAATCGAATTAAAACAATACTTTCAAAACTAATATCGGAAAGTCACACATGTTTTTTAAAGGAACGACAGATGGGTGATTTAATACGTCTGTGTGGCGGCCGTAAAATGTCGCCCAGACTACAGATCATTAGTGTTATTACTTACTGGTCCTTTAGGATCATCAAGCCTAATATGTGTGGCTTTATCGCATAAGCCGGTGTTAGGACTTAAGCCGGTTCTAGGACGCGTGGGCGGTTACACTTTACATTACCTCTCATGAACACCCTCAATAAAACCTAATCTGCGGCTGGTATCTCTTCTTTGTGTTTGTTGCTTCCAAGGGATCCACTTTTCAGTATTTATTGACATTCACACTAGCGTTTGTCTAGTGCTGTGTGGCGGCTGTAAAAGTCGCAACGACTACAGATCAGTAGTGTTATTACTTACTGGTCCTTTGGGATCATCACGCTCAATCTGTGTGGCTTTAAGGTAGAATATCGCTTAAGCTGGTGCTAGGAGGCATGAGAAGTGTTGCACTCTACATTAACTCTCACGACCAGACTCAATACAACCGAGTCTGCTATTTTTATCTCGTGTCTGTGTTTGTTGTTTCCAAGGGATCCCCTTTTCAGTATGTATTGACATTCACACTAGCGTTTGTTTAGTGTTGTGTGGCGGCTGTAAAAAGTCGCCCCGAATACAGATCAGTAGTGTTACTACTTACTGGTCCTTTGGGATCATCAAGCTCAATCTGTGTGGCTTTAAAGTAGAATATTGCTTAAGCTGGTTCTAGGAAGCGTGAGAGGTGTTACACTTTACATTACCTTTCATGAACACACTCAATAAAACCGAGTCTGTTACATTTTCAGTATTTATTGACATTCACACTAGCGTTTGTTTAGTGCTGTGTGGCGGCTGTAAAAAGTCACCCCGACTACAAGTCAGTAGTTTTATTACTTACTGGTCATTGGAGATCATCAAGCCCAAGCTGTGTGGCTTTAAAGTAGAATATCTCTTAAGCCGGTGCTATGATGTGTGAGAGGTGTTGTACATTACATTACCTCTCATGAACAGACTCAATACAACCGCGTCTGCTAAATGTATCTCTTGTTTGTGATGGTTGCTTTCAATAGATCCCCTTTCAGTATTTGTATCTGATCTTATTTTTAAATGCGATGAATAAAACATACCTGTACTTGTTTTACTAGATTTTGAAAAGCTTTTGATTGTTTAGAATGGAAATTCATAGAATTTGTTTTTAGGTTTCCTTAATTTTGGAGATTCAATTTTAAACTGGTTTGACACTAGTTATAATAATATATCTAGTTGCGTACTGAATAATGGACATTTTCAGATGTTTTTGAATCCAAGGAGGGATTCGACAAGGCGATCCTTTTTTTCCATATATTTTTTATAATATGTGTTGATTTTTTGAGTGCTGCTTTGAAAAATCATCCTCATTTCGTGATCCCGCCTTAACTCCATTAGGCGATGGGACAGCTTGTATAAGCAGGATTTTATAACGGATATTTCGAAAATAAAACACGTTTAAAAACAGTTTTTACTGAAAATAATGCGCTAACCTGTTTGAAATTACCGATTAAATGTTTTAGTTTTACAAGATGCAAATTTTTAAGCCGATATTAAGATTTAATTTCATACCCCAGCGAACTCCGGCTATGCTTCTTGGAGAAGGGGTTGGATGGGGTATGAAAGTTAATACTCGGACCAAGTAATGGATATAATGGTTTACGAGTTAGAGACTCTTAATACTTATGAAACCAATATGCCGATGTAGTCTCTCTTTTTCTAGAGGCTGATGAAAGAATATTAAATACTGCCCTTCAAACAGTAAACAATATTTGCCTCTATTCCGGTTTAAAATTAAATTTCGACTAACTCAAATTGTATGGGCAGGACAAGGAAAGGTTGTCGCGAAAAACTTAACTAGGCGGGGATTATTTTTATTTACACTGTCCTGTTGTTTAGGGATGATGACAGGGTAAGAGTGAGATTTGGTGCACACCATTGAACCGGATTAAACTCCCCGGTGGTCCCTTTTGCCACTGACCGTTCTATGGCGGTACTCCTTGTTGTCAACTCTTAATTGTTTGTGATGTGCCTTTTTACTGAATGTGTTTGTGATATACATTTTGTATCATCTTTGCTTTGTAATACTTGTTGGAGTGACTGTATTCTGTGAATGCTACTCTTCCTGTTGGACTTATAGCCTTTTCTTCATACTGATAAACCAGTAATCAGGAATTATAACGGAGATTTTAAAATGTTAGGACTATTTATAACTTAGATAAAGACGACTATTTTATAAATAATTATCATGATAAATTTAATACAAAATAACCAAATCTGTTAAAGAGTATTGATCAAAACAACAGATATCAAACGCTTGCACTTCCCATCATAACTGATACTTAACGGTCTTTCCTGACCCCGCCAGATCAGATCAAATTTTCCAAGAATTTCTAAATATTTTACTTGATCTCTTATCGTCGGGGAAAATGGATAAGATTAAACGAACAGTTATAATAAATTCAATAAAAACGGTTGTCTTAAGTTTCCATATATAAAATCACTCAGCCAGTCACTGAAACGTGTATGGGTTAAACAACTTTTAGATCCTTAAATATTCTCACCGTGGTAAACACATGTGCTAAATGATCTAAAACAGTTTGTTTCGTAATTTAAAATCGTGAATTCATGAATTTCATGATATATTTTTTTAGCTTCTGCTGATAAAGCAGCTAATAATGCAATTATTGTTTGACACCTACATTACGTCAGTGTTTTATCTCTGCAACTCAGAAGCACTAGTTCGTACACCCAAGTTCAATCTATTGAGGATGATGTTATTTCCACGAATATCACCCTGACAAATGGATGACCAATGGATGGATACAGATGATCAATGGACGATTTTCAAAGCTGAGGTAGACGGAAAACAAACTTTCAAATGTACTGGATTCACAAATTACATAAACAGTCATAATATATTATAGCCCGATTTTTTTCAAATTCTAGTGCCTGAACGACTACAAACATCTCCAAACTGTTTAACTTCTTGTCTTACTGCGGTTAACGATAACTATATTGTGCTATAGCTTATGACAACTCTGGGATTAATTTTTTTTGTTCCATTAACTATGCAGGAGACGTTCTTGATAACATTTGAAATAAACGTCGAGTTTCATCTACAAGTACTTTTCAACACTTTATATAATCTTACCACATCACCTTATCAAAGACAAACTCATTGCTCTTATTGAAAAAACTTTCGCTAGAAAAAAAACTACATGTTTGGCATGTAATTATATTAAAGCGTTTTTTACTAAGGCAGTTTAGCCAATTACACTATGTGGACTTGCCAAGAAGTTTGTGAAGCACTCATTCTCCTATTAAATACAATTTTCGTCAGGTATGAAACTACCGTTTATAGACAAATTGTAGATATCCCTATGGGTACGAACTGTGAACCTCTTGTCGAAGATTTGTTTTTGTATTGCTATGAAAGATATTTCATGTTGAGTCTTTCACCAGCTACTCAGTCAGATGTAATTGAAGCCTTTAATGACACTTCTCGGTATCTGGATTGTCAATCCTTTCTTTTCTACTATTGTTCATACTATCTTTTCCAAAGAATTTCAACTGAACAAAGCAAATATTTCTGATACGGTAGCTTCTTTTCTTGATTACATCTCTCTATTGAAAATGGAGAAATAATAAGTAAAATCTATATCAAAAGAGATGATTTTAAGTTTGGTATTGTTAATTATCCTCACTTACATGGATATGCTCCCTGGGCTCCTTTTACGGGGTCTATGTTTCTCAACTTATTCGTTTTTCTAGAGCTTATAGTCGTGTTGACTTTAATATGTGTTATCTGTGTATAACTGAGAAGCTACTCAATCAGGGATACCGTTACCACAAAATTCGAACACCTATGGAACATTTTATTATCATAACCCTAACCTACTTAAGTAGTATTTATAGCATAATTTTTGAGTATATGCGATTTATACTGCTTCTCGAGGGCCGAGAAAATATGCTATAAATGTTTTTACCAGAGCCATTTATCCAACTACGCATGTGCAAGAAGTTTTAGGGTGTTGCAGTTTTCAGTAAACATAACAGCTCGATCCAATCAAGAAATAGCATTATCACGCGGCATGAGCATGACCCATGTTTTGATTATTGCAGCCAATCGCCTTTGTAAATTATTGGGCAAATGCAATGTCAAGGAGTGCTGTTTTGGTAATGGTTTAGTCTTTTTGATTGACAGGTTCTGTGTAAATTACAACTGCGAGAGCGTAAAATTGAGTAGACCATGGTATAACTGCAGAATCTGTCATTTATAGCACGGCTGAAATATACCGGCATTTATAGCACGGTTTAGGCTCAGACCTTCAGGTTTATGAACATTATATCATAAGCAAGAACAAAGGGAAACCATTAGAGCTATGTTACAAGTATAGAATAGAGATTGAGTTTTGCACGTGTACGGGGAGATAATGCACGAGCGTTAGCGTGCAAGACTCATGCTCTATTGTATTTGTACCACAATAACTAACATATGCTGTGTATATCCTCGAGTATTACACTATGCATAGTGTGTATTTAGGATATTGTGTTACAAATGTAATTTAAGAGCACTTCTGCGATAAGGACTATCAGAATCTGACTTCTATGGTGATGTGATTTACAAACTTCGTAAGATCTTTGGTCATAATCACGTTCATTGTTGCTCTATTTCCTTGTTGGTGTTTAATAGCAGGCATGTTTATTTTCATGATAAAGTTTCCTAGAATTCTAATCAGGTTTGAGTTTATTACAGGTTGTCAATATTCTCACTTTACTATGGAAGGGGCATGGAGACTCATTTACACTAATAAAACCTAAAAAAATGTAAAAGTACATTGGATACATGCATTCATAAAATAAATAAAAGAACCGAACTTTCGAGTTGTTACGAAATGTACAAAGTTCTGTTTCTGACAAAATTCTGATAAAGTTTGGCATTGGTAAACAAAATACGATGAAATAGTTTGAACTGCAGATAGGTTTCATCAGTTATTTTAAAATTATGTTCGTATACAATTTCCCAGTCCTCAGTTTGTAAGGCTATTCCAAATTTTGAATTCCAATTTTGTTGGGTTTTGTTAGGTGTTTCGGCTATGTTTTTTAAAAGTAAAGTTAACATTTTTTGTTGCTTTTATTTATATGATGTTCTATTCTAGTTTCAGGTTCTAATATTTGTTTTCCATGTATTTGAAATTGCATTTAGTAGACCTTATTATGTAGTAAAAAGGAATCCGTATGTCATATTTTGTCTGAACATTCTGTATAAGACAATAAGTGATACTGTTCACTAACAATGTCATTTATAAAGATAATCTTCTTTTGGCAAAGAGCTTTAACAATATTTAAATAACAGTTTAAACCAATAGTTGAGTTATAAAATTAAGGTTCTGATAACATTTCAATTGCAATTGCGTTTTGAAGTATCACTGTCTAAACAAGCCCACGAATGCTGTTTTGATGATTTGCTATTTTATTAATTCCATCTTTAGGAGATACCATACGTTATATCCACCAAAAGTAAATATAAATGTTGGACAGCAAATGCAGCATTCAAGGACCACAGTCAACCAAATGTATGCATACAAACAAACAAAAATTACAAAGATGTATAATAGGCAAAATATGATATCACAAATATTAAACTGGTTGACAATAGGGCTACCGCATTAGAACGGTCAGTCGCAAAATTGGTCGCTGGGATTTTAAACCAGGTTCTAGGGTGCACCAAACCTCACATTTACGCTATTGTCATTCCAATAAAACAGGACAGTGTAAACAAAGATATCCCCGCCAGGTAATATCCTCTAACAAACAAGGCAGCATTATTAGGCAGTATAAGTATAGCACATAAATGATCATGTGTATATGAATATAAAAAACAAAGGCATAGTAAGACACAAAGCAAGTACTCAATGGCTTGAAGCCAGAGCAACAAGAAAAGAAACCGTTATGGGTACGACAAGACAAGATTTAAGACAAGCATCAGACGCAGCCGTACTTTGAAGATTTAGGTAGACTTCATCATAGGGTCCACAATCTGTCCTGTCATGGTACAATCAAAGGGGAAAGCAAAGTGGCGGACTGCACATGATAGGACCATAACCTCTTTTGATAAATGTTTTAACAAGTTGAATAAAGATTGTATAAAAGGGATTATGAATACGGATCTTACGAAGTTTGTAAATCACATCATCATAGAAGTCAGTTTGTGATAGTCCTTGTCGCTGAAGAGGTTTATGGTAACGGTAGCCATGATAAAGCCTTGATAAAGTAGCTTCTCAGTTATACATAGATTATGAATATTAACTCAACTAGACTACAAGCTCTAGAAAAACGAATCTCTGTATGGGTCCAATCCAAGTCCCACAACAAGTTGTCAAATCCATACTACCAGGTAATGATGTAGCACAATATAATCCCGGTGAAAATATGTTGGTCCTAAATTAAAGTTAGAAATTCAAATTTTTAATTAAGTCCATTACTCCACTTCGAAAACCCATACAACGTTCAGACTTCATACACACTTACATCTATAATTACAGAAAACCAGTTCCTACAAAAGAAAAAGTGAAAAAAAAAAGACACTTCAGTGTGAATAAACTTTACCTACTTTTTTATTTCGTCAATTTACATGAAAGTTCAAAATTCAATATTTTTTAATTAAATCCGTAATTCGGACACCAAAATTCAGTAAGCCGATATGTATGACTTGTCTACTGTGTTCATTTAGTCCAGTCTCACACAATAACTGTAGCATATGCCACTACCGTTCATGAATCAGTCAAACCGAGACTGCAATATTTCGTATTTATCGTGTTCGGCCGTTTCCAAAGGTCCACTCTCATACTCTTTTAAAACACTTACGTCATACACACATCTGCATGACAACAGTATGTTCAAATCATATATTGGCCAATGCAAATGACTTTCACATACTTTGACATACTTTTATTTACTCAGTTTCTCACACGGTTCGGATATTCCATTACTGACCCATAGCATTTTAAAACTGCATACATACATCATACAATCTACATACATGCAATATAACTTAAGTATCTTCACTGTGCTTTTGTCTGAGACTTAACATGGTTACTTCATTTTCTTAGTAACTGATAATCCTAAAGCGGGTTGCCCTAAAGCGGGCTGTTCGGCTGTTCGGGCCCCTTGGACACAGTTTCGAGGAGTTCAGAATCAAATTTTAGACCACTGACACAACCTAATGGATACAATTGTTTTGCAATTCAACAAAAATATATTAGAGCAGAGAACGGAATTGCACTGAATCACATTGCACATACACATTTCAAAAGGTTTAGAACTTTACGTAAAGAGTATAAGGGAAATAACTCCAGTAATTTTCATCTGCCTTATTTGCCTTTGCTTCCTACACATCATTATTTATTAGTGATCTGGCACACCAAGATTGGTGTTGGTAGCTATAAAAATGAGGAATTAACGACACATTTCACAACACTAGTTTTGGATAGTCTTATTTTACTAGTTATAAAGGGGCAAATAATTCATACAAATTGTTTTGGATATACACAAATTATACATCAACATGTATGGCTAAAGACCATATTGTTTAAATAGCAACAGCGAAGCAACAGTCCATTATTTTCTATGCCGTTGCCTTCCGGCTAACAAAAGGTCAGTATTTCGAACATACGGAAGCGTCAATGTACACTCGAGGCATGATCTCGAAGAATGACGGAATTGGCCGAGTTTTCACGATTGTTGTATTAATATTACAATACGAAGGTTATTCTGTTATATAACAGATAATGTCTGGTCTCAGCGAGTTGGTTTATTTAAAAACCGAGATGGGCTACCATCGAGGTTTTCAAATAAACCAACCAGCTGAGACAGACACTATTTGTTGTGTAGTACGGTGTATTTAGTGTTGTGACCCTGTCCGTGCTCTAAATTCCATTTATCGGAAGTTAGAATATGGTCAAGCGCCGACCGTTTGTTTATCCGGAATTAAGATACTTCAGCAATTTGAACTGGTGATATCCAACCATTTCGATGCAATATGCATTTTAAGCACAAGTTAGGGCATTAAATCAATTACTTTTATAATTAATTGTATATTGTCTTTACCATTCCGGCCACGGATGCGCTGTCAATGGTATAAGTCACCAAACATATAAGTTGTTATATTAAATAAATTGAAATATGCAATAGTTTATTAATTATTTTAAATTGAATAACTACCACTTTGTGCATCCGCATAGAAATATTCAGATATTCAAATTAAAAATTATCTTAAGCAATGTAATCTTCTTATCTAGCGCAACTGGAAATCCATTTTGTATACCAATCACTTAACACTTTACAAATACTGTACATGCACACATTATCAAAATCAATTGTCAATGACCAATATGCAGGTGACTTTTTAAAACACGAAGTATAGAGGTTCCTGAAGGTTTACATTGTCATGACATAATAGTACAGGTAACTTAGCATGGGTAGTTGCAGTTTATGCATGGTCAAGCACAATACTATGGATTGTATACACATCTGTTCACCTACCTGGCACCTCATTTTTAAAACATGATCTAAGTAGGCTAAGTAACACATGTACATCTAAGCATGCTAAGTAACACATGTACATTTATAATACGGTCATTATATTTCTGGGAGACACCTCTGTGTTTGATCAAATTTGTGCCAAAATGAAATCAATTTCAAAATTTGGATTTCCACTGCCCTTGAACACTGACTGAGAGGATCATGTGGATGTTATTTGTTTCTAGTCTGTCTAAGTTTGTGGATATTTCTAGGTGGATGCACAAAAATGCAATATTTTAAGGTCAGATTGTATAAAAATGATAACATTTTTAGAACATTTTTATTCTTCATTTGCTCTTATATATGTTTTGTTTAATGGAAGTCTATTTGTTGCGTTATTACTATTAATTTCCTAAAACCAGCCAAAAGGAAATTTCAGTTTTAAAATTATGAATATACTTAAACGATATTTGCTATGCATTCATCAAAGGCAATTTTACTAACTACAAGCTGTTATTGATCAAATGTATATGCTGTTATCTTAACAGTATGGAGAATAATTATTTACTGTTATCTGTTATCCACAATCTGTATTGAATGACGAAGTAAGGTGTTGGTTCTCCTTCACCACACTTCACCACACGTACGTAAAAATGTCCTTTTAGGATTGTTACCTGCAGAGATCATAGATGTAGATTAATAGGCTTATAACGTCTGTGATACCCAATTTGTTAGTTAATTTACTGTTAATTCCCGCCCAAAACCCACCCATCACTCATCCGCCTCTCCTCCGACACGTGTCGTAAACAGGTCATGTTTTGGAGTGTTACCTTTATTTGATTTGATTTACTGTTAACTGTTTTTAATATTTGTTGTGCTATATGTTATCATCAAATTCTATCCTGTTTTGAGATTCCGCTTTTTCTCCCACCCCTCATTATAGTTACCTAACAAGGCAAGCCGTTGCTTTTAAAAGTAAACTTCATTTTACCACTGTTATTATGCTATCATTTATTTTTAAGACATACGAAGGCTTATGAAACTATAATATATATCATGGGACATGAATGACGCTATCTATTGTTTAGATAATGAATTAAACAAATAGTTTAGTCTAAACAAAATGTCATTGCAGATACATGTACCTATTTTTCATTTATGCAGATGTATATATGGAATAAAGAATAACATATGTAAACGTAGATGACGGTGTTTTATGGAACGCCATGACTGTCTTATGATGTTGACGATTAATATATTCCGTGCATTCACCTTTATATGTGGTAGATCTTTCATGATATGCAGAGCATTCTTAATTATATGTGGTACAAAAATCTGTATATGTGGTAGAAAAGTATTTATATACAGTAGATTAATCATTATATGCGATAGATAAGCCATTGTATGTAGTAGATAAACCATTATATGCAGTCCAGTTTTATATGCAGTGCATGTATTACTATATGCAGTAGTTTATCTAATATATGAGGACTTTTGAACATTACACTTAACGAAACTTCTAACGCTACCTTTAGTTATTTTAGGATTTCTTAAAGTCTGCTTTTTTGATTTTCTTGAAATTTGGCAGAGTAACGCTCCTATTTACGATACCTATTTCAACAAAATTTGAAGAAAGAAAAAAGATCTGTTTTTGAGATACAGCCCATCAAGTGAGATAACCTCAAATTCAAAAGTCGCAAAATGCGGAAATTTTGCCAATCGCGCAATTGTATCATGTTGATGTTCATGGCGTTGATGCTACTACATGTATGTAGCGTTTATCCTTAATTTAATTCACCTCTGTATTTCACCTGTATTAGAAGAATTGAAAACTATTTAAAATAATGATTTGCGTGCAATGTACAGTGTCATCACGCATCTTAAATCACGGATTAGTCGTCGGATTATTTGCTTGTGAAAACAGCGCGATGGTTCAAAATCAAAGCATGCTGCACGTGGAACTTGAGCTTCCGAGTTTTAAAACGGCTTAAGAAATGGTTGTTTTTTAATTCCCTAATAGTAGGAGATTAGCAAGTCAATCATACGTACAAGAAAAAATGGTTAGACTATCTATTGAGCAAAGGGCACGCGTTGTTGGTTTGATAGAGGGAGGTGCGACTTATAGGCAGGTCAGTAAAACATCTCTTTTATTCCTTGATAAGATATTTATTTATTTGTCCACAAACCATTTTACGACGAAACTTGTTTCGTGAATTCTATCCCTGGTCATTTGATTTCAGGTTGCCGCAATAATGAATGTCCACAGAATCAGTGTCATACGCTTGATGATCAAGTATCGTCAAACAGGATCAGTCCGAGACCGACTCAGGCAGCCACGTGGTCGCGTCACAACCAGACAACAAGATAACAATATCGTTAATCAGCACCTACGTAACAGGAATCGACGAGCTACGGATACGTCAAGGGCGACCATAGGATCACACGGCCGACCTATCAGTGCTGCGACGGTGCGCCACAGATTACGTCAACATGGACTACGATGCCGAAGACCCTTCTACGGAATTGTGCTTACAGCTCGCCACAGACGCAATAGACTTCAATGGGCGCGTCGGCACGTGCGGTTTACGAGAGCCGACTGGGCATCAATCCTGTTCACGGATGAATCAAGGTTTAATTTATTCGACAAAGACGGCCGTCATCGTGTGTACAGAAGACGGAATGAACGTTTTAGGGACAACTGTGTCATTGAGAGGAACAGATTTGGTGGCGGTTCAGTAATGATTTGGGGTGGCATTTCCATGAATACCAAAACCGCGGGTGTAATGATAAATGGTAACTTAAACGCAGCACGATATCAAAATGAAATCCTGATCCCTGTGTGTATTCCACATCTACAGACTAACCGTCGAATGCGTTTGATGCAGGATGGAGCGCCATGCCATACAGCGCGAGCCACGCAAGCAACTCTTCGTGCACATAGAATTAACGTGCTGCCTTGGCCATCTTGTTCCCCGGACCTCAATCCGATTGAACACATTTGGGATGTTATTGGTAGGGCTGTGCGGGCCAGGAGGCCTCTCAATCTGAGACAACTAGGGCAGTTTGTACTAGAAGAGTGGAATCGTGTGCCACAGCGCGTCTGTAGCGATTATGTTTTGTCCATGCGTATCCGCTGCAGAGCTGTGATTGCTTCTAATGGTGGTCACACCAGGTATTAGGACTTTGTTATATTAGGACTTTGCCTACAGAACAGACTGGTGCTAGACTGATGGAGACTGTTAAGTTAACAAAACATAAAATGTGATTCAAATTGTGTTTTTATTGTTTTAAGTGAAATGAAATATCAAAAACTTTATCCATTTTCTTATGCTATTTGTTTTCAATAATCCAGTGTTGATCTAAACACGTCATTGGTGTCGCAATTAAGTTTGAACAGTTTACATAGTAAATGTATTATTTTGTCTTATTAGATTGATGATATTGTTATACATGTTGTTGTAATTCTGAATCCAAGTAAAAGTACAGAGGTGAAGTAAAACATTTCAATATTTAATTACGACTCAAAACGGCATTGCGCCGATACAAATGTGCGATTGGTAAATTTTCCGATATTTGCGACTTTCGGTATAGGGGGTTATCTCACTTGATAGGTTGTATTTCAAAAACACTTTAATGATTTGTTCTCAAATTTTGATGACATATTTTAGACATATTTGCACATTACTGTAGAAAAATTCAGGAATATCCACTGTGAATATTTTGAGAAAATAAACAATAACTAAAGGTAGCGTTAGAAGTTTCGTTAAGTGTATATGACGTAGGTTTGTATTTATATGCAGTGTTTCTGTTGACTTTATATGTGGTAAATATTCTAATATACGTGGTGGATACGTCTTTATATTCGTTGGTTTCAATTGCATTATATTCGGTACAAACGGATGTATACGTGGTGCATTTCTTATGATATGTTGTGCGTTTTCTATTATATGATGTGTTTTTTTCATTATGATGATGAGATCAATCGGAACACTCGTTTTTTAAATGTTGCGGTTTTATCGAAAATCTAACAGGGAGTGTGATTTAAAACCCCCCCAAAAAACAAAACAAAAAAAAAACCTACAATATTTTTTTTAATGCGTTAGCGGAAACGTCCATTTCTTTTTTTGTCTTACAGAGAGGAAGTGTGACACATAACAGAAGAAGGGTGACACATACAGAGGGAAAGGGTGACACATTACAGGGAGAAATGGTGACACATTACAGAGGCGAAGGGTGACCCATTACAGAGGGGAAGGGTGACACATTACAGAGGGGAAGGGTGACATTACAGAGGAAAGGTGACACATTACCGGGGCAAGATGATACATTCAACATTTTATTCGTACGAATTCCCCTATTACGCCATGAAAACAATAATTCTAAATGTTTGTTTGTGCGTCCATCTTGTTTGAATCCGGTAAGAGCGTTGGCTTGGCCGAGACAAAATAGCGAGCACAATTTGATGTTGCGGCAAAATAAGTAAATTTTCATTTTAAAATGATCTACGAATAGTTTCCTTATTATTGAAATATTGCGTTCTCTCCAGAGGTCATAATAAACATTATGTATAATTATGCTGTTACGTTACATAGTATTGAACATTGACTTGTCATGGATTACATGGTAGCGGAATTAACATGTGTAAATGGGTGGTGGGGTAACATGTTTCAGTACATGTAGGGCAAAATGTTACAGTGTAACATCTTGCCTCGATGTTATATAACTTGTAAGATCTTCGTTTAACTAGTTTAGTGAATAAATAATGACTTTACACAGACATAGACCTAGCTGCATTTTTATCTTCGCCGAGGTGGAAGGATATAGTAATGGCCTCCTTCCGTCCGTCCGTGCTTCTGTCCGTTGCGTCCAATTGAGTGTTCGCTGTATATCTCTTACACCCATGATGACAATAAAAAATGATGATGACCATTAAAAATGATGATGACCATGAAAAATGATGATGATCATAAAAAAGATGATGACATTAAAATGATGATGACCATAAAAAATGATGCTAGCAAAAAATGGGGTTCTTTTTTATTTTGGTGAGTAAAAATAGTTTTCTACTTATGATAGAAACACGTAACTGTTATGTCTTATTTTGCCTTTTATTCATTTTTATATATAATTGTTCTTTCTGTGTGTGTTTGTGCTTGACTGTCGTCCTTGAATGCTACTTATCTACTTTCAACAAAGCTAACATTTCTGATACTGTCGCTTATTTTCTTGATTGACATGGTCAAATATTTAGTAAAATCTATGACAAGAGAGATAATTTTGATATTTTAATTATCTCCACATAGATGGGGATGTTTCGCGAGCTACGTATCATGGTATCCATGTTTCTCAACTTATTCGTTTTTCTAGAGCTTGTAGTCGTGTTTCGGCTTTTGAAATTCGTAATATTTGTAATACATGTATTTGTACAACTAGAAAGCTACTCCAGCAGGGCCCATTAACTTCGAAAAACCTTTGCACAATTTTATTATCATAAACCTGATCTACTTTTTAAATATAAAAGTAATTTAAGAAATATTCTGATACAAGGACTATCACAACTTGACTTCTATGGTAATGTGATTTGCATTCAGCGTCATATGCATACCATATTCGGGATGTCTCAAATGACATTATGTATGTTCTTTTGTCTTTTTTTTAAATATTGAGTTCTGCTCAACCCGGGCTAGAGGGCGTGAACGGTAGCAAGCATTTTCACTACCGTTCATGAACAGTCTCAAGCATACCGAGACTGCAATATATTTTGTATTTATCGTATTCGACGATTTTCAAATTTCTTCTTCCATACTTTTTACAAACTTCGTAAGTTCAGTGGCCATAATCACTTTCTTACAATCTTTATTAAGCTTTCTAACAAGTTTTGCAACCGATGTTACGACTTAATCACGCTGCATGTTTAGTGGTTGACCCATTTACGATGACGTCTACCTAAATCCTCATAGAACGGTAGGGTTTGATGTTTGTCTTAAATCTTGTCTTGTCGTACCTTTAACGGTTTGTTCTCTTGTTGTTCTGGCTTCTGTCTAGTCATTGAGTACTTGCTTTGTGGCTTGCTATGCCTTTTCTTTATATTATATATACATGACAATTTATGTGTTTTAATAATATAGTCTATTAATGCTGCCTTGTTTGTTAAAGAATATAACCTGGCGGGAATATCTTAATTTATACTGTATATATGTGGTAAGAGTGAGGTCTGGAGAACACTTGAACCTGGCGTAAATGACCAGGGGCCTCTTTGACACTTATCGTTCCAAGGCAGTAGCCCTATTGTCAACCCTTTTATGTTTGTGCTGTCATATCTTGCCTTTTTATCATCTTTGCAATTGTTGTTTGTTTCTGTGCGTATTTGTGATTGACTCTTGTCCTTGAATGCTACATTTCCTGTTCGCCTTTCATTTCCACCTTTTCATGTATGTTCACCGACGCATTTTCATGCTATGACAAATTTCATTTCCATATTCTAAACGGTTTTATTGATTGAATATGATTTGTTTTTGATTTTTCCTATGACTCTTTATTTCATTTCTCACTTTAATCTGAATAAAAGGTAAGTAACCTATACACAACTGACTTCACAGGCGGCAAGTTTTATTGGTGAAAAGGTGTTTGGGAAGACCAATGTAAGACCACCGACTTAAACCCGGCCGAACTCTCATAGTATAATAACAGTGGCGCAGATGCGAAGTGTTTATATGTAAAGTGACGCGCATTACACCACTCAGTAACAGAACCCCTGAGGTGTGACGGATTCTTGGTAAATCTCGTTTTTCTTTATTATACATACCAGATTATTTTAAATAGTTCACATACAATCCTTTAAGACATACATAACAATTTAACTCATTTTTTTATTAGGAAACATGCAAATACAAACAATACAAATGGAGAGAATACCATATTTATCAAAGATAATTCTAAACTAGATTTAGTTAAATAAAAAGAACAACAAAAAAACAAAGTAATATGTATGAATAACACTATATACATATATGTATATATGAAATACGGTATGTAGAATGTTAGCCTAAAAAAGCATGCATGTTGTTAAATGTCACATAATGTATATATTGCTTTGAAGTTGAAAGGAAAAACATGTGATAAGACACTATCATTTTGTTTTGCTGTCGGCGGTTGCTGTATATTAAATCAAAGCACTAAAAGTGCTGATGGACGGTGCCACTCAGAAAGTATTGATTCCGAAAAACACGGGTTTGCGTACTAAGGTGGGGAACCTTTTTGCAAAATATTATTGAAATCGGATGAGGCATTAATTAGAGTTATGGGTCCGGACGGAAGGACAGACGGACAATGGCAATTCTATATGGCGGAATAAAAAGTGAAGCTATGTAGAAATGTTTAAATTGTATAAGTGTCAAAGAGGAATAATTGTAAAATAAAATTTCAGAGAAAGTTGGTCACAACATGCGTATACATGAGACCTTGTTTTCTTCCGAAAACCAATCAGATACAATCATTCGTAACAGAGTTATCGCCCCTTGAATGTCTGGGAAAAAAAGAATTTCTGCAAAGACGTTTTCGGTTTCCATATGGCTAAAACAAAACAAACTTCATTGAATTATGATAAGTAAAAAATAAATAAAAGAAATACATGTAGTCTGATGCAACGGTAGTCAGAGTGTATTGTTCTAAATTCCTTAAATATAAATGCTTTTTAAACACAATATTGATAATGGTAATACAAGGTGATACAATGCCACTGAACGTAATAAGTATAACTATTCCTCTGTAATCTATGTATTCATTCTCTAAATGAAGTATGTTTGTTTGTACTATTCTCTTAAATAGTGTGTACTAGTATTGTCTTCCGCCTTGTTTAGGCAATACACATGTTAATGTTATACCAGCACGGATTCTATTTTTTATCCAATTACATCTGATATATATATCTATTTCATGTATGCATGCTAATTGTTCTAATATATGAAATAAATAAATGAATAAACTTTATTGTTTGTCGTCATATACATCCTGCATACACTGATAATATACCGATAATCTCTATTAAATTCATTACTAAACTATTAATTGCTACTTTCAGTATTCTCCGTACTACGCACCGGCTGTTTCCGTTATATTTCGGAATGTACGGTACGGTACGGCTTTTACTCATAACCTCATGTAGATGCTCGTTTAGGTTATAAGACATGCGCGCATTAATTTGTACAGGATCAAATCTCTTCAGAAACAGCGTATTACTTAAACTTAAGTTAAAATCACTTAATGTTTACCAACGCTTACATATTTATAAATATGTTGTCAATATACGGATATTTTGCCCATTTACAGCCTTGCAAATGGTTATATTTTTATCGCGCCTTAATATGGTGCTCTTTGGTTTCTAATAGAAATTCCTTGTGCGTCAGAATTGCCACTACTTAGAACGTTGCCTAACGGCACCGTCCAAAAATGACAATTTTATAAAGCGTTAAAATAAGCTCCTCGATTAATTCACATCGTCTAATTTTGACTTTTAACCTGATTGCAGACATGTATAATGAATAAAAGATAATGCCATTTGGAGTGAGTATTTGTTTCCTTCGTTATTCAGCTTTACGTTTTAAATTATTTTGTTCTATTTAATCAACACTAAATAAAGTATTTTTTATATTAAAACCGATTTGCTTTGCGCTTGTCACAGATTGTTTATTAATGATTGCAAATATACAAGTTATAAACAGCAAACTAACTGGACTCCGTTTTACAGAAGTCGACAATGACGAGTGTCCCAGTAATATTATGTTAGTGTTTGTAATAACATGTTCTTCAACCGTTTAACTTCTTTTAAATCTTCCCCTGTCGGATTTAAGGCAAAAATCATCACTTTTAAAATGTTGTATACATTATGGTGAATGTAATTTGTTAAAATATAATATGTTAAATGAAGACATCAAACGATGACTGTTTTAGGTCATAACAATATACATATATTCAATATTAATCTTTTTCCATTTTAACATGTATACATCGCATTGAACAGTTACAAACAACACAATAATGGTCATTCGTATTATTATTATTAATTAATTGACCCCATCGTTTAAATTTAAAATCTAAATCTAAATCTATATGTTAAATCTATAACAAGTGGTTCTCACAAATCTAATAGAACGTTGGTTGCAAGTACGTATTAGACATCATTTTACAAGAAATATAACAGCTGAAATCAAAATGCCCTTTCCAAAATGACGGTAAGACAATAAGAAATACATTTTTTAAACTGTTTAAACATAAACTGATATTGACATTAGTATAATGATCAAATACGCAATTTAACCCCAGTCTTATTTATCAAATATTTAAATGTCCATATCAGCGGTAGCATCTACTTGAAATCGAACGAGTATCCATTCATAGTGCCAGCTTACATGCATTTCAAAACCCAGTTTTCGGCGCACCACGGTGGACTGGTTTTCATATAGTAACTCTCACTGATGATACGGACAGCTTCGTAGTAGAAGTCGGCAAAATCTAAACAGGAAGTATCTGTTTGTTTTGCGCAGATGTCTTTCATGTTTTGATGAAATGCCTGATCACAACTATATCTGGTTACATTAAGACTCGTGCCCTAAAATATCAATTAGAGAATTTGAAATTTAATGTCAGAATCAGCTTACTATTAGCAAATGTAGTTTCGAGTATATAATAATAGTACAGCCTGTCGTAATCTTTGGGATACACATCACGTAACAGAGATACACAAATATAATAAATACTGAAAAGTGGAACTATGTTAAACCTCTTAACATTGTGTAAAATACATGTCAATTGCTACGTTTTACAAAAACAAAATTAATACAATTCTGATTATTGGTTTTATCGTGAAAACAATGCCAATGTGGATGGCATAGGAAAAATGATAATCAAATCATATACAATAAAAATAAATGTTGCACATTTAGTAAATTCCGTATCATTCAAATTAGAATACGAGTTTGGCTGCGAAAATTTATCTTTTGACAATACCAACTCCGAGTTGACATCCAATTATTAAACATTTAATAAGGTAGATTTTCCTGTGTATTTGATATACGTTTTCTCTTTTCATACGTTTCATACAGTAACCCCTTTAATTATCATGGTCACATGTTTCTCAATCATTATTAATACAGATCTATTCGAACAGCGCTACCTTTATGATATCTAGAATAGTTACATACCATACAGAAAAAAAGAATTTCCAAACTAGGTAACGTTGATCAACATATTGAATACATTTCTGATGATCATTTGTTTAAATTCAACTTGACAATGACAGAGCCCCAAACTGTTTAATTATGTATTGACAACTACATAAAAAGCACAATACTCACACAATAATAACATACGTCGTGTATGTCACATGCGGAATTATACGTGTCCTTGAAGGGGAAAGGCACGTCAAATGGTGTACTGCAGCCGTTACCATAACCGTGATCATCACAGGTTTCGAGAGTTACGTAACTTATGGTCAGCACCAAGACAATGGCAGAGATACAAAGAACAGGCGTCGTCATCCTTTTAGTTTCCTTTTTTGCTAATGTAGGCTGAATAAAATAAAATAAACATATGAGTATGCGTATCACTCGCGACCATTGCATGCATTTTAAGCATTCTTTAGAAGTTGTATATTCGCTTGAAAAGATGGAATTGTGGTTTTAAGGCTCATCCACTGATTGTTTGTTTTCCTTAATTCACCCGAGAGAGAGAGAGAGAGAGAGAGGATTGAGACAAAGGTACACGGAAACCGTAGCCATATTGCTATTGTTCTTTAACATGTCCAAACGATATTCTCCGACTTACGGAACCGAAAATGATAACATCAAATATGTCATTCAAGATCCACAGTATAAACGAAACAATATATATCAGTAAACGAAAACGATACATAAAACGTTTGCAGTATCGTTATAATTAAGAATCACGGTTTATTCTCTTTTCGCTCTTGTTTCTGCTAAAGTACATGAGTACTTGCTTTGTAGCTCTCTAGGTTTGTGTTTATATTCATATATACAAGATCCTCCTTGTCTTCTACTTATATATAACCTATTAATGCTGCCTGTTTTGTTAGAGGATATAGCCTGACGTGGATTTATTTATTTTCACTGTTCCAGGGTAAGAGAGATAGTGATGTTTTGTGCACCCTTGAACTTGGTTTAAACCCCCAGTGGTCTGTTTGCCCCTTACCGTTCAAAGGCGGTAGCCCTATTTTACTTTCATGTTAGTAATAATAAATAATAAACAATAAGTATTTGGGTAAATACTCTTTTCGAATAACTTGTCAACTGTTACCAGACTTGACGTCATCCAGTGTTCCTAGAATAGCTCGTGACACAGTTATACAACATGATAATTTCGTAGCAACGTGTAAACAACTTCAAGTGAGCCTTAAACTACTGAAAGGATGAACCTTTAAAAACAAATAACGAAAACACAATAACAACAAAGGAAAAGTAGCCGATTGGTTTATTATGTAGTTCATGAGATATAGCATAAACCTTCGTGCTCGCTAGTACTGGTTGATTTGCATTTTACCTTCAAGTCACAATGCTGTGGGTGCGCCAGGAACTAATTATTCAGCATTTTTGATCATACTCCGCTACAGGGATTCTTTTTTGTGAACAGTGCCGGACTATTTCATTGAGAAATCTCAAAACGCCGCCATTTTATTTTTGTACAACTGTCGATTCAGACTGCCGTTATCGATTTTACGTGTACCTCTGTTACTGGCGTGAACGCTTTTGTAAAAGTTCTGCGTCAGATTACGTCATGCATACTTAAAATGTGTTGACACGCTGGTAAAAGTTGAAACAGGCGAGTTTAAGGGCATATCGTGGAACCTGATGTTACACTGCAGTGTGTTTATGTAAAGAATGAAACAGTTTGACTGTCGTAGAACCTTGCAGATAAATAACAAGTAAGTTTAGTTGTAAATTGTAACTCGTTTTTCTGCATAATTTGTTTCATTATTTTTTATGCGAAGTATATGCATGTTTTCCATGCAATGGCATGGGTTGTTCACACAATTTCATTTTCAAACGTTGAAGTGGGTAAAGACATCCTGAAATAAACTTAAAACTGAGTGAATATATCAACCCAGACAATTCGCATGATTGCGAGGATCAACCTTCTCTTTTGTGTGCGCGAGGGTGATATTTTAAATCGGACACTCACAAAATCTCTCATCCAATTCGGGCTCTATTCGTTCTCATTACCTTCCGACCCCAGCCACGACCAAGAGTTTTCCACACAGTGACATTCACTGTGGTATGGCTATGACAGGGAATACCTATAATGGGCAGTGCCAAACCTCATAACTTGACGTGTGACCAATGGATAGTACAACAACAACAACCATTTCAAAACATCTGTCCCTGCCCACCCCTCACGCCATACTAACTTGACCTTTCTTTTGAATTTGCTTTATTCTGACTCTGCATCACCCTGTTACCACAGCCTGGCACAGGGTGAGAATAATCGAGGTGTTTACTTATTTACAGGGCCTGCCATTTCTTGAAGAAAAAAAATTAGGCCAACCATAACCTACTTTATTTTACATGACCTGCCATTTCTTGAAACAAAAATTAGACCGACCGTAACCTTTTATTTTACATGGCCTGCCATTTCTTGAAAAAATATATAGGCCAACCATAACCACGAACAAGTTAGTGTCATAGCCAACATGTTTTATTTCCAATCTATGTTCTAACAAGCTTACTGTAAATTATAAATAAAATTGAATCCTTAATGAAATATTCAAATTTTAGATGATAGTTATATTTAGATGTGTTTATAAATTGTTTCATTTATTTCCATAGTGAGACATGATGCCTGCATGACTTCAGAACCAAATACGTATTTTGATCTGACATCCGATGTGACTCATGGTTGGACAAGTTGATTGCTGGGGTTGGAGGAAAACTAAAAACATGGATTTCATAGAGGTTTGTATGCAGGTCTTATTTATATGATGAAAAAGCATTTCACATCATGATGACAATACTATATTTAGGAATAATTACCTCAGGAAATTTCATTCAGCATTCATGGATTTTTCCCCAATTTAGGCCAGAAGGCCCCTTCCCCAAAACTGGTAAAAAGGACCTGGCTCAAGAAAAATGATTTTCTTTTTATTTACATACATGTATTTCAAGTCATATCTCTGGGCTCCACGGCTCATTAAATAGCAACATTGCATTGAATATTTACATTTACTTTATTTTTTTATTTTCTTTTAAAAGAAATAGCGTTCATTTCAAATAAACTTTATTTTTTCAAGGGGATATACACACACTAACTGTAGAACACTCACGGTAGTGGTCTAGCTCTCTGTAACAGAGTCATGCATGGGGGACTTAATTTATACATTATCATTTCTCGTTTATGGGTATTTTACTAACGTGAAATAAAAGGAAAATGCTGAAAACTATATTTCTATAACTGGTAAAATGTAGGCATTGAATAATACATGTATGATGTGTTCAGCACATGAAACCGGGGGATCATAAGTGGCTAAGTGACTCTATCCTGATATAGCAGGACATGATTTATATTTGTATCCTTCTTCAGTTATCTAAAGACGTAAGATGCTGTTATTTCCTCATTAAGTAGTGTCATTCAGCTTGCGTAATACACTATACGAACTTTGACACGTGTTTGTTGAAATAAGTAGCACGTGTAACAACACAACGCACACGTGTCAAAGTTCGTATAGTTTATTACGTTGAATAGCAAAATGATCGTATAGTTTTATTAAACAAGTAATTGTTGATGTAAGCAAGTTCAGTTCAAAACATAAAGTTAATCAGTTACTTCTGCAACAGAGTCAGATTCAAGTACTTCCTAGCTCTAACAACAATCTTGTTGCCGTAAACACCAGTTAAGTTCGTATTACACCGAACCGGTCTTTATCGAACCAAGATCCTAACCGACAGCCTAACCTTTATCTGCACTATCTGCCTATCGTAACTGCTGTATCTCTGCCGCATTATGCAGGCCAATATATACTAACAGCACCCCTACACGAATCCTTTTTCTGCAGGATATCGAATCACAGTTTAGTATCACTAATATGATGATTATACAGGGGTCGAAGTTTGTTTGGTCAGCTGAATGACACTACTTAATGAGGAAACAACAGCATCCTACGTATTTAGATAACTGAAGTTCAAATATATATCATGCGTAAGTTAAGTCCCCCATGCATGACTCTGTTACATCTCTTGCACTTTTTTATCATTATCAATCTCCCAAGGCACGTTATTGTTGAAACGTTAGCAAAGGGAAAATAAACAATAACTGATTCGCTTTTTTTGCAAATTCTATGGCCTTTGTGGAATTTGCAATTCCGGTATCGCTTTTCGTGTAATGCGTCATTCATTATCAACTGGCGTTAAATTCGCCATTTGTACAGTTTAAACGCTGGTAGTGAATGACAATTAACACGCTTGTTTGTATTTGCCATTCACTACCTGCATTTAAAACCGCATAAACGCCGAAAAAAAAGTAAAACAAAGTGAATCAATTCTATAAACTATTTAGTTAAAAACCTCGTCTTGAAAAGTTGAACTGAGCGAGTCGACTATATTGAAACATTAAAGCTACATTATCCGTAACTTGTAGCTTGCGTTGACAAACATTACACAACTACCATTATTTAATATGTACTGAATAGAAATAAGATTTGTTTCAGTGATGGAATTCAATAACGGTAGAAAAAAGGACCAATTCGTGGAACTGAACTCCAAGCACAAATTAAAATTACACTTGCGGGTAAGACGAATACGTTCCCAATTGAGCTATACGGGAATGTTATGTGATGCAAGACAAAAAAAAGTTTTTACTGTACTGTTATTGTCACGTTTCCATGTAACACATTTCACTGAATACAAACCAGACAGTTACTTGCTTATGCTCAGTATATACTTTACTTAGGACAGTACCCCTTTATAAAGAACTTCAACATACACAAGTTAATTTACATTAAAAACAAACAAAAAATGGTAAAACATTTCAGTAAATTAATTGTATGTTCAATAGAGCCAAACAAATAATACATCTGTTTACTGACTCTGACTGTAACCCCACCGACACCCTTAAAGGGACACACGGCAATCTTCTCTTCTTTTTTTTTAGACTCACGGCGTCCCGTTAGTTTTTCTATAAATTGCATTTGTTTAATCATTAATGTTAATTACATCAATATTATAAAGAAAAGTATTTTAATATTATTAACTTTTGATAATATATCACTAATAAATACAGTAGGATTGTAGAATAAGAAGAAAAAGTGAAAACTCAAAAGTTTCATTTAATTATACGCAAGCAGGTTTAATGTCAAAATGATACTGGATAAATAAATCCAGAGGCTATAATTTCAATGCTTGAAAAACACTTCAAGATTGCCGTGTTTCCCTTTAAAACACTGGTATTGTTTAGTTGGGGATTAAAAAGATCTGAATTATCCTTAATGAAACCTGGGTTTAACTTTTAATTGAATTGAATTGGATTTTATAGTCGCACCAACAGCTAAGGTCATATGGTGACTTTCCAGCTTTCACTGGTGGAGGAAGACCCCAGGTGCCCCTCCGGGCAATTTTCGTGCACGGGCGGGCACCTGGGTAGAACCACCGACGTTCCGCAAGCCAGCTGGATAGCTTCCTCACATAAAGATTCCTAGGCCCCTGAGGGATCGAACCTACAGCGGTGAGGGGCAAGTGATTGCAAGTCAGAGACTCTAACCACTCGGCCACGGACGCCCCACTTTGAAAAAATAAATAAAGTATAACGCCGACATACCCACAGGAGTCCGATGAATTGATGGTAGCCCTTACCTTATTAGTGCATTTTCATTTTTCAGACAAGTTGCTGCCATTTTTACAAATTGCATGGCTACGGTATACAACTAATGGAGCTAAGTGATGAAAAATAATTTCAATGGATTATCTTGAACTACATCTACATGAAGAATGACATGATGCTTATTACACACAAAAAAAATCCCTGGATCATCGGTTTTCCTCCTGCATAAATACCACTTTCATCCCTGCCATTGAGAGTGATGTGAAATAAAGTATAGTTGGTTGTTTCGTAATCAAAGCCAATAAAAAACAACATCCATTGATGAGTTGAAGAAATACATATTCCTATTGAACATAACCATAACCATACATAACCAAGCATACAAGTCGATGATGAGCTATGTTTAAAAAAATATATTCCCAATTGAAAGTTTGATAAAAAAAGAGCGTACGTGTGACACGTATTGAGTATTAAAAGGTTTAAATGCATTTAGTTGACCTTGGTGTACATAAACAGTATTAAAAATAATTCTAAAATGAATGTTTTACTGTATTTTCCCCATTTGTATGACACATTTCTAATTGTGGAATGTGTTATGTTCCCAGGGAATAGAGAAAGAAAACATTGTCTGGCGACCGGAACACTTTAAAGGGACACACGGCAATCTCGATTGTTTTAAAACTCCCGGCGTCCAGTTAGTTTTTCTACATAACTTGCATTTGTTCAATCATTAATATCAGTCTTTTTCCTTATATACATGTACGTGGTACCATTCCAAATTGCTTTTGTATGATAGTGAACTATTCCCAATGTAAGGCAAAATGACGCGAATTTTTCTAATTAAATGTGTACCGGTACCATTCCCAAAATGGTGAAAAAAAATCACTGTAGTTATAAAAATAGTATTAAATAAATTGTCTTTACATATTTCTGTCTTGATGATAGTGTAGTAGGAGGCTAAAGGAAATCCTAGCGCTAGCCTAGTGTACCAATAATATATTTAAACCTATGGTAGAATAACGAAGAAAAAATAAAAACTCAAAATTGTATTCAATGTGTGCAAGCATGATTATACTGGATTATAAATCGAGAGTAATACTTGATAAAAACTTCAAGATTGTCATGTGTCCCCCGTTTAACCTACAACCTAACTTTGAAAAGCATGTTTCATCATCTAACTTGCACGACCTATTTATCATAATTCACTAGTGTAATGAATATGCGTTATCCGTTCAGCTTGGTTTGCAATCGGAATTGCAGCGTCGATTTATGTTGCCATTCAACATGACGTGATAATGTCATGTCCTGTATATATAGGCCACTACATTAATAAATGTATCCAGTTATTCATTGTCAAGTTATTTTATTCAGTACTACTGACATGTCCAATAACTCTGAATTTCATTTGGCAGAGTTATGCCCCATTTCATAAAACGTTAACCTCAACCTAACCTAGTCCATAACTTGTCAAAATATAGACCAATGGTCATGAAACTTTATACATATCTTCCTTATAAGTTATTCAATGCAGAGTTATAACCCTTCTTGTATCTGTTTGCGTAGCATGGCAGACGCTTAGAGATCACTTTGTCGTCAGGAACACATTAACATGCAACCTACCCTTGGTCATAACTTGAAAAATATTTGACCTATGTTTGTGAAACTTCACACACATCTTCATCTTTCCCCAGGAGATGTTAATACACATGTCCAATAACTCTGACTTTCACTTTAGCATAGGTATGCCACTTTTCATAAAACGTTAACCTGCAATCTAACCTAGCTCGTCACTTGGCAAAACACTGGCCTATGGTCATAACACGTTAAACAGTTTTTCCTTATCAATTATCCATTACAGAGGCATGACTCTTTTTTCATAAAAATCTGCTCCATAATATATAAAGGATTGCATCCCTTGTCTTCAAGTTGCTATAGTTAGATTGTCTTTGCTGAAATACATGTAAGCATATGGCAGGCAAAACAAGTGTTCCATGGAACATTCTTCTGGTAATAAAACTTGGGTAATTTAAAGATGAAAATGTTTGGTCTGGAAATTTCGACAACTCGGCTTTTTATTTTGCTAAATCATAACTATTAGTTTAAAGGAGGTTATATTGATATCAGTTGCACATCCAATTCAAATAAAGTACTATTTTCACAAAACAAGAAATTATAAGCGCCGTAAAGCATCATATGAATTAGTATTAATGAGTTTTAATGAATCAAAATCTAGTCAAGTAGTCTAGTTTTCCAGATTAAACCATTTGATCAACAATACTCAAACCGTACCGAACATGGGCCTAGTGTAAATTTACATTAAAGCATTAGGTTTAATTCGTATTTAGAATGACGCTTAAACTTTTTCCAGATCACCTCCAGCCCCTTTAAAAAGTGTTTCTGCTCCATAATGCCTGAAGGATTGCACCCTCTGACCTCCGTGTTACTGTTGCATGTGGCTACAATGGACACAGGTCATCAAGTGAGCGGGCCCTTTTACTGAAGTCACATTTCAGATAAAATGAGGTATTACAATTAAATGGAGCATACCGTCTTTGCCCAGGGAGTCTGTTTAAGTACATTGCCAGTTTTATTAAACATGACAGATATGTAACAATTTGCGCACCAGTGACCTCCGAGAGCAACTGTGTGCACTCTGATGACATGTGTCTCCCATGAATCTTAAAAAGAGTATTATCCCAAAACGGAGTACATAACGAGTCCCGTTCTATCTTAAAAAAATATCATGCTCTTGTTATTTTAAAACTCCCATCTTAAATTAGTGTTTACTCTACTTTTTCAACGAATCAATTGCCTCCGTATTTCAAATACTTGCACCAATTATTCATGGAGATGCTAGTATCATCACTCTTCACGATTAAGAGTTTGATCTATATAAAGACTACACACTTTTGGAAAACACTAAGTCGGTTAGAGGCTATGAAGAGAAATGGGAAATGGCTTTTTTTACTGCCATTATAATAATACCTTGAAAGTTAAGGTAGATGTGCATTACTCAAATATCATACTCCTCATGTTTCGTAAATTATTTAAAGTAATTAGCTTTACTTATTACACTTGAATAAGCAAGTACCTGCATTTTAATCACATTTAACATGTTTAACAAGTTTTATTTATTTATAATTATATATATAACTTCTTGTAAACAGGAACGGTTCATATTAATATTGTCTACCAGTAGTTTGAGAATCCAGTACTGTACGTGCTGACTCACGTTTTTTATTTAGACTAATCCTACTGAACGTTATTCATTTGTAATGTGTTTAGTTTCACAAATGCATTCTATAAATAAAATTGAAAATTAAAACAGTTAACTCAAGTAATATTTTTACTCTTGCCGTATGTCACACATTAAAATATGACACAGTTATAGTATACATCTGATGTCAACACTCCACGCGTAGCCAGTGTTTGTGATTTATGGCCTCTTTGATCTAAACAAACATCCGGCTTAGGACAGCCAATTAGCCACGGGGTATCGCATTATTACGATTGGAGAAACCGTTTATATTTTGATTGCAATAAACAAGGATTTGTACAATAAGCTTATTGTACAAATCCTTGCAATAAACAACCTGTAAATAAAACCCAACATAAGCGACTGTTCAATTAATTGTTTTTAGCATGGCTATATATCTATGAACGTCCCATGATTTATAAAATCTTATAGTAGGAATAAAAAAATGTATTGCAGAGTTGTGTTATTTTATATATGCCGTATCAACAGTAAATTACTTTTTGCGAAACATATTCCTTGTGGAATATACTTGTATGAAAGTTATTTAAAGGAGAATTGAAAGACTCTCAAACTACTATGCTTAATTATTCTTTTATTTTTATTTTATAGCTGGTAGACAAGATTAATATGAATCGTTCCTGTTTACAAGAAAGTTATATATATAACTTGGTTAATACGATTAAAATGTAGGGACGTATTTAAGTGTAATAAATAAAGTGAATTACTTTAAATAATTTATTAAACACGAGGATAATGATCTTTGAATAACGCACATCTACCTACTTTCGGTTTTAAGGTATCATTATAATGGCAGTAAAAAAGCCATTTTACCAAGAAAAGGTCAATATTCCGACAGCTTATATTACTAACACAACTAGAAAATGCACTCGCACGATATGTTTGCATGATACGTTCTAAAATGTGTCTAGAACAATTAAACACTGTTTACTCATTGAGACACCCCGAACTCGAAATCTCGCGAAAAACGAGAGCGAGATTTGATAATGGCAAAATCGAAAAATCAACACGAATCCTGTTTCTGCAGGATGTCGAGTCTTAAGTTAAGTATCACTAATATAATGATTATACATTGGTCAGCGTTTGATTGGTCAATTGAATGACACTACTTAATGAGGAAACAAAATCATCCTACGTCTTTTGTTAAAATATAGTTCAAATCTCATCCATGTCCTGGTATACAGGATGGTGTCACTTAACCACTTATGAACCCCCGCTTCATCTGCTGATCACATCATACATGTATAATTCAATGGCTAGATTCTACCAGTTATAGAAACATAATATCAGCGTAAATTAACTCCCCCATGCATGACTGTTACAATACATTTATAGTTTCAAGCACAATGCCTTACACTGAGCTACCGAGGTAGCTGTCTTATGGAGAATGAGTATAATTAACCATTCTCAACTTAGCTTTATTAGTTGCAAGCACAGTTTAATTACCTGACTCTGTTTCGATGCGATTTCATTGAATGCGTTATACATATAAATAAACGTTTGAAAACAAATTCAATTAAAATAAACTTATGAAACACAACAGCATGTAATGATACAGATGGACGGACAGCGCGTATATGTGTGTGTGTGCACGTGTGTGTTGGATGGCGTGGAGTGGAAGTGGGGTGTGTTTGTGGATGTGGGGGTCGGGAAGGCTACCTATCCGTTTCGTTTCAAAATAAGCTTCACATGGTCTAATCGTCTTTATTTTTCATTCCATTTTGATAATTATTCACCCGTTACTACACGTTATTTAAACAGCCCGTTGAATTTGCGTCTACATGACTGGTCGAAAACAATAATTATATATTATGTTTATTGTTGTATTTGAACTAATCAAGTTGATATATTTATTAAAATAACATACATGTCACATGCTTGTTTCTAATTGAGATAAATAATTTAGTTCATAATATAACAAAAAGCCGTAAAATTTAGTTTATAGTGTTTACCATAATACATTTTATGTCAATAACGAATACATACTAAATATGGCGACGGGTGGTCAGTTGGCATTTCGGCTAATTGGTTTGTTGTATAGCATTTAATTAGTACACTTTTCATTATACATGTACACTTGGTGCGTCAAATCAGTAATCATCAGAATAAAAACATGAAAGACTGACAACGATCCTTGATTATGAATATAAATCATATCTAGAGCAAAGTATGGTCTTAGTTTATCGTTCATTTGCTCACGTTATCGTTCAATAACGGGAGCGCAGACCTTCATGAAATTAATCGTAACATTTTAAGTTATTGATAAGTTATAATATTGTTGTTTCTTACGCTTATTATTTTTATTTTTATTTTTTGGTTTTAATTAAAAAAATACGTATACGTTTATACATACATATCTGTTGCTTCTCTTAGATACATGTTAATATCCACTAGTAGCTATATGTGTGCATGCTTTTTCCTCTTTGTTATTGTGTTTTATCAAATAGTTATCTGAAATCAAAATCCCATTTTTGAAGTTTGTAAATTATTAAAAAAAACAGGATTATGAATGTGAAACTCCAAAACGTTGCTGTTATAGATGTAATAACACTTTTTCACATAATACTTTATTACATGAAATTAGTAAACAATAAATAGTATTTGACGCATTGAAATATGCGTGTACTTTGAACAGCTGCATGTTGGATCCGCCAAATGAAATTTTCTTAATATGTCGATTCGTTAACTTGTTTTGTGTATTTGTATTTATCATACGTTTAAAGTTAATTTGTTATAATTAGTTTGTATCGCTATACCCATGTTGTGTAAGCACAATAAAAGCCGTATATATAAACAGGGCTCTGTATGACATCCCAGATATAAAGTATGTTTGACACTTTAAACATTACGTTTGATTTGCATTAAATGTACGTGTACCATTCCAAATTGCTTTTGTATGATAGTGAACTATTCCCAATGTAAGGCAAAATGACGCGAATTTTTCTAATTAAATGTGTACCGGTACCATTCCCAAAATGGTGGAAAAAAATCACTGTAGTTATAAGAATAGTATTAAATAAATTGTCTTTACATATTTCTGTCTTGATGATAGTGTAGTAGGAGGCTAAAGGAAATCCTAGCGCTAGCCTAGTGTACCAATAATATATTATAACCTATGGTAGAATAACGAAGAAAAAATAAAAACTCAAAATTGTATTCAATGTGTGCAAGCATGATTATACTGGATTATAAATCGAGAGTAATACTTGATAAAAACTTCAAGATTGTCATGTGTCCCCCGTTTAACCTACAACCTAACTTTGAAAAGCATGTTTCATCATCTAACTTGCACGACCTATTTATCATAATTCACTAGTGTAATGAATATGCGTTATCCGTTCAGCTTGGTTTGCAATCGGAATTGCAGCGTCGATTTATGTTGCCATTCAACATGACGTGATAATGTCATGTCCTGTATATATAGGCCACTACATTAATAAATGTATCCAGTTATTCATTGTCAAGTTATTTTATTCAGTACTACTGACATGTCCAATAACTCTGAATTTCATTTGGCAGAGTTATGCCCCATTTCATAAAACGTTAACCTCAACCTAACCTAGTCCATAACTTGTCAAAATATAGACCAATGGTCATGAAACTTTATACATATCTTCCTTATAAGTTATTCAATGCAGAGTTATAACCCTTTTTGTATCTGTTTGCGTAGCATGGCAGACGCTTAGAGATCACTTTGTCGTCAGGAACACATTAACATGCAACCTACCCTTGGTCATAACTTGAAAAATATTTGACCAATGTTTGTGAAACTTCACACACATCTTCATCTGTCCCCAGGAGATGTTAATACACATGTCCAATAACTCTGACTTTCACTTTAGCATAGGTATGCCACTTTTCATAAAACGTTAACCTGCAATCTAACCTAGCTCGTAACTTGGCAAAACACTGGCCTATGGTCATAACACGTTATACAGTTTTTCCTTATCAATTATCCATTACAGAGGCATGACTCTTTTTTCATAAAAATCTGCTCCATAATATATAAAGGATTGCATCCCTTGTCTTCAAGTTGCTATAGTTAGATTGTCTTTGCTGAAATACATGTAAGCATATGGCAGGCAAAACAAGTGTTCCATGGAACATTCTTCTAGTAATAAAACTTGAGTAATTTAAAGATGAAAATGTTTGGTCTGGACATTTCGACAACTCGGCTTTTTATTTTGCTAAATCATAACTATTAGTTTAAAGGGGGTTATATTGATATCAGTTGCACATCCAATTCAAATAAAGTACTATTTTCACAAAACAAGAAATTATAAGCGCCGTAAAGCATCATATGAATTAGTATTAATGAGTTTTAATGAATCAAAATCTAGTCAAGTAGTCTAGTTTTCCAGATTAAACCATTTGATCAACAATACTCAAACTGTACCGAACATGGGCCTAGTGTAAATTTACATTAAAGCATTAGGTTTAATTCGTATTTGGAATGACCCTTATACTTTTTCCAGATCACCTCCAGCCCCTTTAAAAAGTGTTTCTGCTCCATAATGCCTGAAGGATTGCACCCTCTGACCTCCGTGTTACTGTTGCATGTGGCTACACTGGACACAGGTCATCAAGTGAGCGGGCCCTTTTACTGAAGTCACATTTCAGATAAAATGAGGTATTACAATTAAATGGAGCATACCGTCTTTGCCCAGGGAGTCTGTTTAAGTACATTGCCAGTTTTATTAAACATGACAGATATGTAACAATTTGCGCACCAGTGACCTCCGAGAGCAACTGTGTGCACTCTGATGACATGTGTCTCCCATGAATCTCAAAAAGAGTATTATCCCAAAACGGAGTACATAACGAGTCCCGTTCTATCTTAAAAAAATATCATGCTCTTGTTATTTTAAAACTCCCATCTTAAATTAGTGTTTACTCTACTTTTTCAACGAATCAATTGCCTCCGTATTTCAAATACTTGCACCAATTATTCATGGAGATGCTAGTATCATCACTCTTCACGATTAAGAGTTTGATCTATATAAAGACTACACACTTTTGGAAAACACTAAGTCGGATAGAGGCTATGAAGAGAAATCATCACCATTCAGAAATCGAAAGGGAGGTAGCTTAGAGACCGACCGCAGCAAAACTATATTTGGGGTAATACTGAAGTAGGAATAACCAACTGATCCCCGCTTGATGTATTTTTCACAAACTAGACAAAACATGTCATTTAAAAAGAAAGGAAGACCTGTGTACATCTCACAAGCCCACGCGTCTTCTAATGGCGAACGGAATTTAGTATGCTACTACCCGGTGACTGTTCGCAAAGCTGTCAAGACCCAGTGGATGTCAAGAGTGAGATGGGGTTCCAAGGGGCGGTTGTTCCTTGGGTTGGGGGTCAAGGTTGGCCTGGCGCAGGAAGTCCGAGATGGTCTGTGGTACAATTTAATAGAATTTATTTGTCTTATTTTTAACACACGTTTAGACACATTTAAACACACATTTCAACGTCAAAGAAAAAAGGAAACTGAGCATACCGATTGGAGAAATTGAATGGGTGCACTACATTTTATAAAAAGAAGTCGGCAACAAAATAAAATGGGCAACTATCAGGGGCCTAGCTATGCTTCAATCAATGTGTAGGCACAAGGTCTAGGGGAGTCCGGGGCATGCTCGCCCTGGATTTTGTTTTAAAAGGAAGCCAACTACTGCATTTTGACGGTATTTTAAGCAGCAAACAATATGTTTTTAATCCGCGATTTCAAGTTTTTTTAATCTGCGATTTCACAAAAAAACTTCAAAACAGAACAAAATAAAATAATTGTATTAATATGAATAGGCCTACACATTTTCTCAAAATATTTTGAAGTTTTGCGCAATCATGGCAAATGAAATAGTTAATACTAATGCGTAGATCTATAACATACTTCAGAAAAAGTCCATGTTTCTACATTTGGTGGAGGCAAACACATAAAATGTATAACACACTCTACATGTCCTTGTGAATGTGAAGGAGCGCCAGAGAAGAGAGCCTGTCACTGCTCATTGTCGACGGCATATAGTTTTTATGCGTTTCATGGCACAGATGATTGGGCTCAAACCAATGACTAATAACACTTCAAGGTTACTTCCGTGTAATCCACCCTCCAATGATTTCTTTCATATAGAAACTTGCAGACTTCCTTCTCTCACACAAAGTGTAGGCGAGTATATGTAACTGTGTTGTTTTGAGACATTTCTAAGTAATAAGGTATTAACTTAAAGCTTTTCCCCTCAAAATCCTAACATTAAATAAAAAAAATAATTAAATACAAAAATACACTTACTCCTTGTTATTCAGCTTTTTTCAATATCCAACACAATGTGCAGTAAACATGAATGCAGTAACTTTATAGCCAAAATTGCCAACTCGAATATCCAATCAAATTGCAGATACGTAAACTCGTTTTACTGTTGACGATCACAGGGTATACTAATACGGTAGGCATACGATGACAATACCGCAGGCCACTTTGAATACAATATCCAAAGTACGGGCGGAGCTGTATTGACTGAAGGCGGAGCCATGCGTACAGCGAGTTGATACACTTACAGAACTTTATTTTAAACAAAAATCAAAGTACAGGTAGTACTGAGCGGCGTAGTTTGGTCGAAGATGATTTACCGTCTAGATGCTTTGACGGGGCGTGAAAGAAGCAGAATGCGTTGCATTTGTTTTGTTATATTTGTATTGAAACAAAGTTATGCCATTTATGTGAAGAAGCCTTAAAACAGTTTTATTATGACAAAATTATAAAATGTGGAATGTATTGTAAACTGATTCATGTATGGGCTTGTATTACGGGAACATAGTCAGGGTTCTACATTAGATATATGTACGGGATACTAATCAGGGTCAGGTTTGTATATATGTAATAGGTCGTAATATGTATGGGCTTTAATTAAGAGACAATATCCAGGGTCAGGTTTGTACATAATGTATATATATGGGCTTGTATTAAAGGAGAATATCCAGGGTCAGATGAGTACATTATGTATATGTATGGGCTTGTATTATGTGACAATAGTTAGAGTCAGGTGTTTACATAAAGTATATATATATATATATGGGCCTGTATTAAAGGAGAATATACAGGTTCAAGTTTGTATATTATGTATATGTATGGGCTTGTATTATGTGACAATAGTTAAGAGTCAGGTTTGTACATAAGGTATATATATATATATGGGCTTGTATTAAAGGAGAATATATAGGTTCAGGTTTGTACATTATGTATATGTATGGGCGTGTATTATGTGACAATAGTTCCAACCTCTGCTCAAACAAAGTAACTTTCAATCAATCCCGGCCAGGACTTCAGAACAATGAACTTTATAACCGACGTCACAATTCACAGGCAATATGTGGTTAGTATCTATTTTATGAACTTGTATCGTACATTTGTATTCAGTGGGCGATGCCATCTTGGTTGGCGATGTCACGACATCCGGTTAGCTTTGATGCTTCTCAAACATTAACTTGAGACTAGCATATGATTTTGAAGTTACTTTATTAGATGTAATTATTGTAATTGATCATTAATTGTAAAACAATATTAATTTGATAACGTGGTATAATAGGTGCATTAGTTAACGTTGGTGTATAACTCAGTGATTGTAATACACGATTGAATTGATAATATTGTATATTAGGTGCATTAGTTAACAATGAGATGAAGATGACTGACTAGTATACATATTCGACGCGAATACATGGCGTTGTAGAATATACATTTATTGCTACTCATCATAATTAGAGAGTGGCTTGTATATATTTATTAGATAATGATTTTGTTGGTGTAATGATAATTATATAAGATTGGTGTGTATATAAACCGACATTTCAAACGTATGTATTATTACAGCCTAACCCGTCCGGTGCAGATAAACCGTCCGTTGCAGATAAGCCTCCCGGATTGGAGCTAAGCCTTTAGGGTGTGTAAGCCCTTTAGGTGATTCGACACTTTATAACGTTACGATCGGAGGAGACGGTCCCCGTACCTGTGCAACATGGCCAGGTTATAGAATCGACAACCCCCGGGACACGAGGTGGGCCCGTTATCGGTCTTCACTGGAGGAACATCATCCACAACCTCATTGGAGGTTAATCAACCCTTATAGAAGGCATTTAATGACAATCACCCATTGGATTCGCGCATCATCATATTCATGAGCTCTCGCGCATCACAGTTATCGGACTAGATCATAATTCGTATGAACATCAGCATTTTTATAACTTTAACAACATTTTAGTATCGTATATAGTCAGTATACACATTCAGTATTTGTGACAATACTAAGAACGTCTTAAACGTTCATGAGAACAGTCTTTGCATATTTCATCTGTGTATTCTTCTTTTTTTTTGATAATTGTATATATATTTAACATATTTTAAAAGTTGCATTAAGCTTATGTAAATGCATTCACCGTCATTGATTCTTTCCTGAGTTAGCCCCAACCACTAGAGTCATCTTGTGACAACTGGTGTCAGAAGTAGGATTTTGGGCAACTATGGAGGGAAAGAATCAAGAAGTGATCTTTATTATGACATACTTAATCTTTGCTTATCATTTTAGAAATGTGTACCACCCTCTGATCCATCAAGGCGACTGGAGACGATCACGGCCACAGCTTGGAAGATAAGTCAAGACATGACAAGGGTAGGGTAAGTCCAAACTGTTGTTTTGTACGTTCTTTCCTTGGTACGAGGTCGCAGTGGTCTACACAACTGGGTCTGAGGCAATTTTTGCTCCATAATTTGGGTGTTTAATTTACCTCGCTTGATATACCAATAGTATCCAATGAGGTTAGCGAACAAGACGTTCTACTATTTTGTGACACTCGAGTATAATTATATTGATGGGAGGAGTAAATATACATGTACATGCTATACACATTTCTATGATCGTTTAAGGTTTATGTCCAATATCAAATATAGATATTTTATGTAGTGTATATGTTTTGCGGAAGCTAGATACTGTCTATACATAACCGTTAGTAGTTAGCGCTAGTACAAATGTGTAGGTAACTTGTCTTATGATTATCCCTGGTATTTACTGAGGACACAGTGACTTACCATTAGTAGTTAGTAGAGTAGACTTATTAGTGACTTGTGTATTGTAGTTATTGTAGTGAGTATTCCACAATGTCTATAGCCATGACGTCCATAAAGGAACTTACGGAGATGGGTAAGGAGTTAGGGTATGCTGGAGAGGAGCTTAGAACCTTGTTAAAGACGAACAGGCTAGGGAAAGGGAATCTAGACTTAAGGAAAGAGAATTAGCAAAGCAGGAAAGAGATGAAGAAAACGATAGGTTAGAATTCAAAAGTAGGTTAGCCTTTAGTATGTTAGAATTAGAAGGTAGATTAGCTAAAGAGAAGCTAGATGATGATAAAGAGAAGCTAGAATTAGAAAGTAAATTAGCTACAGAGAAGCTAGAATTAGAAAGTAGATTAGCAAGGGAGAAGCAAGAGCAGGATAAAGAGCAGATAGAATTAGCAAGGCAGTTAGAACATGAGAGGTTCGAAACAGATGGTAGACTAGCTAAGGCTAAGATAAAGCTGGAGATGGAGAAATCAGAGTTTGATCATAAGTTAGCTTTAGAGTTGGAAGCTGCTGCGTGAGTGAGCTAATACATATAGTAAGGACAGTAAAACTGTAGGGAAAGATGGGTATTCTGGGAAGTTAAAAGGTCCGAAGTTAAAATACTTTGATGCTGACAAAGATAACATGAACAGTTACTTGTTACGGTTTGAACGTTATGCTGAGTTACAGGAATGGATCAAGGATAAGTGGGCAGTTCATTTAAGTGCGTTATTGAGAGGCAAGGCCTTAGATGTATTTTCTAGATTACCTAGTGTAGATTCTCTTGACTATGACAAGTTAAAGGATGCTCTGCTAAAGAGATTTGAGTTAACTGAAGAAGGTTTTAGAAAGCGGTTTAGAGCTTGTTTGCCTGAGAAAGGCGAGTCATTTATTTAGTTCATTAGTATGTATGGTAATTACTTAGATAGATGGTTAGAATTAGGGAAGGTAGCGCAGACTTATCAAGGCCTCATAGATGTTTTGTTGCGGGACCAGCTATTCAATGTTTGTAGTAGAGATCTGTTATTATTTCTAAAAGAAAAAAAAATAGCCAGTGTAGAAGAAATGGCAACACAAGCAGATCAGTTTGCCGAGGCTAGAGGTAGAGCTCATAATGTAGTGTCGAAAGACAAAACTTTTAGAGATAGGCAAGGGAACGATCATAGTAATAAACAGAAAGTCCAGAGTGGAAACTATAGAGGTGGAGGTAGTTTGATGGGTGCTACAGGAGGTAGCAATAGTGGTAACAACATAGGTAGACGTTTTATTCGTTGTCGTCACTGTAATGGGAATCATGCTTCACATGAGTGTAGGAAAGCGGTGAAAGTATCCGCTGTCGTAGACACTTTTAAATAGTAAAGTAGACAACAATGTAGGTAGTCAGAACCAAGCTTTTAACAACCCATGGAATTTCGGTAGAGGTAGAGGTGGTCAAAACCGCGGTAGAGGTAGAGGCAGAGGTAGTAATAGTCCGATTATTAAAACCGAGAGTAATAGCTGTTGTGTTAAATCGGATGGCGTAATGCCGAAGATCGGAACATGTCTCTTTCCGTATGCAAATCTTCCAACGGCAGATGGTAGAGTGAATGGCACGGACGTAATTGTAATGCCGGATACAGGTTGTACAGGTCTGGTAGTTAAGAATAGTTTAGTTACGGATGACCAGTTGGTAGATAAACAGTCGCCGTGTATGTTGTTAAATAAGTGCCAATAGCGAGAATAGATGTAGATACACCTTTATTTAAAGGGACTACAGAGGCACTATGTATGGACGACCCGATGTATGATTTAACGATAGCATACATAGAAGGGTCAGTACTTCCGATGGTGTCCGATTTTAGGAGTAGCATAAGTAATGCAGTAGAGACTAGAGCTCAGGTTCAGAAGCAAGCTCAGGCTTATAGAAATTAAAGGTTCCTGCAGCCGTAGGTGACATATCCAAAGCGGAGTTTATAGAAGCACAAACTCAAGACGAGTCATTAGGTCCTTGTAAAGTGAAGGGCAAGGATGGTGTCCTCGAGTATTACACTATGCATAGTGTGTATTTAGGATATTGTGGTACAAATGTAATTTAAGAGCACTTCTGCGATAAGGACTATCAGAATCTGACTTCTATGGTGATGTGATTTACAAACTTCGTAAGATCTTTGGTCATAATCACGTTCATTGTTGCTCTATTTCCTTGTTGGTGTTTAATAGCAGATATGTTTATTTTCATGATAAAGTTTCCTAGAATTCTAATCAGGTTTGAGTTTATTACAGGTTGTCAATATTCTCACTTTACTATGGAAGGGGCATGGACACTCATTTACACTAATATAACCTAAAAAAATGTAAAAGTACATTGGATACATGCATTCATAAAATAAATAAAAGAACCGAACTTTCGAGTTGTTACGAAATGTACAAAGTTCTGTTTCTGACAAAATTCTGATAAAGTTTGGCATTGGTAAACAAAATACGATGAAATAGTTTGAACTGCAGATAGGTTTCATCAGTTATTTTAAAATTATGTTCGTATACAATTTCCCAGTCCTCAGTTTGTAAGGCTATTCCAAATTTTTAATTCCAATTTTGTTGGGTTTTGTTAGGTGTTTCGGCTATGTTTTTTAAAAGTAAAGTTAACATTTTTTGTTGCTTTTATTTATATGATGTTCTATTCTAGTTTCAGGTTCTAATATTTGTTTTCCATGTATTTGAAATTGCATTTAGTAGACCATATTATGTAGTAAATAGGAATCCGTATGTCATATGTATCTAAACATTCTTTATGGAGATACCATACGTTATATCCACCAAAAGTAAATATAAATGTTGGGCAGCAAATGCAGCATTCAAGGACCACAGTCAACCAAATGTATGCATACAAACAAACAAAAATTACAAAGATGAATAATAGGCAAAATATGATATCACAAATATTAAACTGGTTGACAATAGGGCTACCGCATTAGAACGGTCAGTCGCAAAATTGGTCGCTGGGATTTTAAACCAGGTTCTAGGGTGCACCAAATCTCACATTTACGCTATTGTCATTCCAATAAAACAGGACAGTGTAAACAAAGATATCCCCGCCAGGTAATATCCTCTAACAAACAAGGCAGCATTATTAGGCAGTATAAGTATAACACATAAATGATCATGTGTATATGAATATAAAAAACAAAGGCATAGTAAGCCACAAAGCAAGTACTCAATGGCTTGAAGCCAGAGCAACAATAAAAGAAACCGTTATGGGTACGACAAGACAAGATTTAAGACAAGCATCAGACGCAGCCGTACTTTGAAGATTTAGGTAGACTTCATCATAGGGTCCACAATCTGTCCTGTCATCGTACAATCAAAGGGGAAAGCAAAGTGGCGGACTGCACATGATAGGGCCATAACCTCTTTGATAAATGTTTTAACAAGTTGAATAAAGATTGTATAAAAGGGATAATGAATACGGATCTTACGAAGTTTGTAAATCACATCATCATAGAAGTCAGTTTGTGATAGTCCTTGTCGCTGAAGAGGTTTATGGTAACGGTAGCCATGATAAAGCCTTGATAAAGTACTTCTCAGTTATACATAGATTATGAATATTAACTCAACTCGACTACAAGCTCTAGAAAAACGAATCTCTGTATGGGTCCAATCCCAGTCCCACAACAAGTTGTCAAATCCAGACTACCAGGTAATGATGTAGCACAATATAATCCTGTTGAAAATATGTTGGTCCTAAATTAAAGTTATAATTCAAGTTTTTGATTAAGTCCATTACTCCACTTCGAAAATCCATACAACGTTCAGACTTCATACACACTTACATCTATAATTACAGAAAACCAGTTCCTACAAACAAACAAAAAAAAAAGAAAAAGAAAAGACACTTCAGTGTGAATAAACTTTACCTACTTTTTTATTTCGTCAATTTACATGAAAGTTCAAAATTCAATATTTTTTAATTAAATCCGTAATTCGGACACCACAATTCAGTAAGCCGATATGTATGACCTGTCTACTGTGTTCATTTAGTCCAGTCTCACACAATAAGTGTAGCATATGCCACTACCGTTCATGAATCAATCAAACCGAGACTGCAATATTTCGTATTTATCGTGTTCGGCCGTTTCCAAAGGTCCACTCTCATACTCTTTTAAAACACTTACGTCATACACACATCTGCATGACAACAGTATGTTCAAATCATATATTGGCCAATGCAAATGACTTTCACATACTTTGACATACTTTTATTTACTCAGTTTCTCACACGGTTCGGATATTCCATTACTGACCCATAGCATTTTAAAACTGCATACATACATCATACAATCTACATACATGCAATATAACTTAAGTATCTTCACTGTGCTTTTGTCTGAGACTTAACATGGTTACTTCATTTTCTAAGTAACTGATAATCCTAAAGCGGGTTGCCCTAAAGCGGGCTGTTCGGCTGTTCGGGCCCCTTGGACACAGTTTCGAGGAGTTCATAATCAAATTTTAGACCACTGACACAGCCTAATGGATACAATTGTTTTGCAATTCAACAAAAATATATTAGAGCAGAGAACGGACTTGCACTGAATCACATTGCACATACACGTTTCAAAAGGTTTAGAACTTTACGTAAAGAGTATAAGGGAAATAACTCCAGTAATTTTCATCTGCCTTATTTGCCTTTGCTTCCTACACATCATTGTTTATTAGTGATCTGGCACACCAAGATTGGTGTTGGTAGCTATACAAATGAGGAATTGGCGACACATTTCACAACACTAGTTTTGGATAGTCTTATTTTAATAGTTATAAAGGAGCAAATAATTCATACAAATTGTTTTGGATATACACAAATTATACATCAACATGTATAGCTAAAGACCACATTGTTTAAATAGCATCAGCGAAGCAACAGTCCATTATTGTCTATGCCGTTGCCTTCCGGCTAACAAAAGGTCAGTATTTTGAACATACGGAAGCGTCAATGTACACTCGAGGCATGATCTCGAAGAATGACGGGATTGGCCGAGTTTTCACGATTGTTGTATTGATATTACAATACGAAGATTATTCTGTTATGTAACAGATAATGTCTGGTCTCAGCGAGTTGGTTTATTTAAACACCGAGATGGGCTACCATCGAGGTTTTCAAATAAACCAACGAGCTGAGACAGACACTATTTGTTGTGTAGTATGGTGTATTTAGTGTCGTGACCCTGTCCGTGCTCTAAATTCCATTTATCGGAATTTAGTATATGGTCAAGCGCCGACCGTTTGTTTATCCGGAATTAAGATACTTCACCAATTTGAACTGGTGATATCCAACCATTTCGATGCAATATGCATTTTAAGCACAAGTTAGGGCATTAAATCAATTACTTTTATAATTAATTGTATATTGTCTTTACCATTCCGGCCACGGATGCGCTGTCAATGGTATAAGTCACCAAACATATAAGTTGTTATATTAAATAAATTGAAATATGCAATAGTTTATTAATTATTTTAAATTGAATAACTACCACTTTGTGCATCCGCACAGTAATATTCAGATATTCAAATTAAAAATTATCTTAAGCAATGTAATCTTCTTATCTAGCGCAACTGGAAATCCATTTTGTATACCAATCACTTAACACTTTACAAATACTGTACATGCACACATTATCAAAATCAATTGTCAATGACCAATATGCAGGTGACTATTTAAAACACGAAGTATAGAGGTTCCTGAAGGTTTACATTGTCATGACATAATAGTACAGGTAACTTAGCATGGGTAGTTGCAGTTTATGCATGTTCAAGCACAATACTATAGATTGTATACACATCTGTTCACCTACCTGGCACCTCATTTTTAAAACATGATCTAAGTAGGCTACGTAACACATGTACATCTAAGCATGCTAAGTAACACATGTACATTTATATTACGGTCATTATTTCTGGGAGACACCTCTGTGTTTGATCAAATTTGTGCCAAAATGAAATCAATTTCAAAATTTTGGATTTCCACTGCCCTTGAACACTGACTGAGAGGATCATGTGGATGTTATTTGTTTCTAGTCTGTCTAAGTTTGTGGATATTTCTAGGTGGATGCACAAAAATGCAATATTTTAAGGTCAGATTGTATATAAATGATAACATTTTTAGAACATTTTTATTCTTTATTTGCTCTTATATATGTTTTGTTTAATGGAAATCTATTTGTTGCGTTATTACTATTATTTCCTAAAACCAGCCAAAAGGAAATTTCAGTTTTAAAATTATGAATATACCTAAACGATTTTTGCTATGCATTCATCAAAGGCAATTTTACTAACTACAAGCTGTTATTGATCAAATTTATATGCTGTTATCTTAACAGTATGGAGAATAATTATTTACTGTCATCTGTTATCCACAATCTGTATTGAATGACGAAGTAAGGTGTTGGTTCTCCTTCACCACACTTCACCACACGTACGTAAAAACGTCCTTTTAGGATTGTTACCTGCAGAGATCAGAGATGTAGATTAATAGGTTTATAACGTCTGTGATACCCAATTTTTTATTTAATTTACTGTTAATTCCCACCCAAAACCCACCCATCACTCACACGCCTCTCCCCCGACACGTGTCGTCAACAGGTCATGTTTTGGAGTGTTACCTTTATTTGATTTGATTTACTGTTAACTGTTTTTAATATTTTTTGTGCTATATGTTATCATCAAATTCTATCCTGTTTTGAAATTCCGCTTTTTCTCCCACCCCTCATTATAGTTACCTAACAAGGCAAGCCGTTGCTTTTAGAAGTAAACGTCATTTTACCACTATTATTATGCTATCATTTATTTTTAAGACATACGAAGGCTTATGAAACTATAGTATATATCATGGGACATGAATGACGCTATCTATTGTTTAGATAATGAAATAAACAAATAGTTTAGTCTAAACAAAATGTCATTGCAGATACCTATATTTCATTTATGCAGATGTATATATGGAATAAAGAATAACATATGTAAACGTAGATGACGGTGTTTTATGGAACGCCATGACTGTCTTATGATGTTGCCGATTAATATATTCCGTGCATTCACCTTTATATGTGGTAGATCTTTCACGATATGCAGTGCATTCTTAATTATATGTGGTACAAAAATCTGTATATGTGGTAGAAAAGTATTTATATGCAGTCATTCCCACCTATGCACTCGACCGGTTTAGACGTCTTCTGTCTACCGGTCTACTGGTGTGAATTGAGTTTTTACTTCTGTTTTTAACCATTTTAGATATCTACGGATAGGGTTTGGTGTTCGGGGTTTAGAGACATAGCAGTCTTATACGTTATTTGTTTGCTCTCTGATTATTATCAGGGGCAAACAACTTAGACTGCTAGAGTGAGATTTTTACTTCGTGACTGGGGTGGTAGATCCATCCCGTCTCGCAGTATAGTCCACAATAGTTTGTTTTATTTCAATCTATACCCTAGACACTGAATTTTATCTGAGGATATTAGTTTTTATCATACTTTTCGATAGAGTTTAAAGTTTGTTTACGCCAGTATTGGCTATATTTGTTATACCTTGGTGAGCACTATTCTAAATACAACGTGTTACCTATTGTTCTCAGTTCGACACATTCGCCCAAATCACAATAGTCTATTTATAGACTCTATTTTTATCTAGAGATGAATGTACAGTTTCGATAATATCTCCACTTCACAATAATTTTTGTTTCCGATAAGATCTGGTTGACAAAAGATTCTTGCATATATAATATATACCTAATAAAAGAAGATAACATCTACGTTTAGTTAGTTAGTGCATATATACTACATATCTCTATAAAAGTTTAGATTTATACTCAGAAGCATTGTGAGCATAGAGGATTTTCGAAACTATACACTATATTATCTAGAAACGTACTACATACGCTTCATTTCATTTCCGGTATAGGCCAATTGTTTCATATTTTCGAAACTATACACTATATTATCTAGAAACGTACTACATACGTTTCAATTCATTTCCGGTATAGGCCAATTGTTTCATATTATAACTTTACATACAATTTTAGATACATAATTGCTTCTGATTGAGTGTAGGGTCTGTTAGTGTTGATATTGTTGAGACTGAGCTTCGCATTGGGAATAATTACATTATATATACAATACGTTAGTACAACGTTTATTGTTTACACACTTCCGGCTTATAAATAACATAACTAAAAATAGGTCGGCAGCTGACCAGCAGTACGTTGACATTTAGTTTGGATTGCTCATTCTATATAGAGTATAGGGTATAGGACACGCTACTTCTATACATATATACTTCTATACATATACCAGGGTATAAAGTGCATAGGTACATAGGATTTCAATAGTTTTATTAGTGTTAATAGTGGTATCTTAATTACAAATACTCTGAAATATAGTGTTAAATTAGGGTTAAGGGAAAAATATATAAATATACAAATAGTCAACTGAACGTTGCTATTGGCATATGTAAGTTGAATTAAACAAATACTGTGACTTTAGTGTTATACACTATACATTTAAGACAGAGCTAAGACTCTGTACAACCTGTATTAATTAATTTATTTATTTATTTTCTCTCCAACTATCATTATCTGCAAAATGCCTTTATTTAAAAACCTTACAGCAGAACTCGGGGAAGCGGCCTCCGCCAGTGACAACCATCATATCACCCACAATAACTGGGAGCATACATTTTATTTCAGAGCCAAGGGGGGTATTCAGCTAACTAAAGCTATACCCATTGTCAGATTATCCTCTCTGATCTACTCTAAATTTCCCCAGAAGATCAATAGGGTCATCCCCCTTAAATCTGGGGATCTCCTTGTAGAAGCCAGGTCATCGGAAGCAAAACAGCTGATCTTAAAATCAAGCCCATTTAAATTCGATGACCTGGAGATCCTTACGATCATGCCTGCCACCCCAACCACAACCATAGAGGGAGTCATCCATAACGTTCCAATAGAAACAGATCTATTGGAGCTCCAAAGAGAATTTGTGGATGAAAAAGACAACATCCCAAATATCCTCTCTCTATCGGTCCTTCTAAACAAATATGGCAGTCAGACAGGGGCAGTAAAGGTTGTCTTTGGCGGAGACTCTTTGCCGAGTCTGCTAAAAATTCATAAAACATACACGGCTTTTGAGGTGGAGGAATTTGTGACCCCACCAATTAGATGCTATAAGTGCCAGGGGTTTGGGCATAAAACCAACAAATGTACAGGCTCTATCACCTGTGCCAAATGCGCCCAACCCCATTATACAAGGGACTGTACTTCCCGCACTTATAAATGCATAAACTGTGGCGGGGAGCACTCTACACGGTACCGGGGCTGCCCTATTTACTGTGACGCCATAGAGATCACACAAATTTCAAAGAATCGTAGGGCCTCTTGGCCAGTTGCCATAAAAATATTTAGATCTTTTAAACATAACAAATATTCTGAGCAACCCTCTGATCTCAAAACAGTAAAAGGAGCGGCCCCGGGTCGTGCCGGGTGGTCCCCAAGATCAGAACCACAGGAACATTATAATGAACTTACAGATGCCCATAAACCATTATCAATCTGGGCACATGGCCCCGATGTCTCTAGTTGGGACACGGAGGTCCCCATTCCCCCAAATATCGATCCATTAGGCCCAACCAAATCCACATTCGATATTGGAAAAACAGTTGAGGACGACGTTAATCCCCAACCCTTATCTACGTCCCCAATACTTTCTTTATTAGCAATAAAAACCCGTCCATTTATAATATCTAAACTTAACTGGGACTTATTGTTCAATCCGGCCATAGACGGTGTACATCCCCACCCCTCTACTACGTCCCCAATTCCTTCTTTATTAGAGATAAAGACCCGTCCATTTACTGTATCCAAACCTAACTTGGATCTAGTGCCCAATCCGCCCATAAACGGCGAGAACCAACATCCCTTATTAAAGACCCAACTTCCTTTCTTAATAGAGATCACGACCCGTCCATTCAAAGTATCTAAAACAAACTGGGACTTATTGTTCAATTCATCCAAAGAACATTCCCCTGAAGTAATTAAGCCCCAGATCCCCAACAATGAACTAGATCTAGCCTCTACAGCCCCAAAGCCCCAACATTATTCTATAAAATCAGAACCCACTGAGCCCAACCAATCTGACCTCCCAGTCCTTCCCATTTATACGGCCACCCCCATCTCAAGCCCAGCACCTCTTGACAATGCAAACAACTTAGATAACGAGTTATCAGTCGATCCTGAAATGCTTTTAAGTCCTTTCTGGAACCCAAAAATAATAAAATTTATTAGGGGGCAGGATAATAAGATTCGTCGACTTGGTAAACCTCTCCTCGCTTCCCCTCCTATAAACCAATACCCATCAAATTTAGAGGAGATCAGAAAACATCAAGACTCCAGTAAGGAACTCCCCAAACAAATAAACCCCCTATATATTGATATATCCCCAGGATCTAGTCAAATAACCCCCATTAATTCCCCAGAGTCGGGTCCGAAACAATCTACTCCAAACATAGCCCCCACGGCTGGTCCCCAAGTCATCCTTAACCCCATCTACACCGACACCTCCCTCGGGTCTAAAAATGGTTTATTATTAACCCCGTCAGATCTAGGAACAAAAACAACAACCTTTTCTATATCCCCAGAGATAGCTCATCCTAATTCTAATACCAAAATAGCTTCTACCCCAAACACCGATAAGAAAATATTTACATCAAATCAGAATAGTTTTTTATCAGTCTCACCATCTATTACTTCAACAACTATTAGTGATAATAGTATATTTAATATAACCCAAAATACCTCCATTTTATCATCCGGAGACAGTTTTGATTCTAACTGGACAACCAAAAACAGTGAACATAATAGATCAATTTTGGACCTAGCGGAGATGGATGAGACCCCCACCCCGAGCACCCCAATAAAAATTACCCCTATATTCCTTGAGTCCTCCTCTCAAACTTCCCCGTGCATCCCAATAAAAACTAAACCCATAACAGTTGAGTCCTCCTCTCAAACTTCCCCATATAAAATTAGTGTTTCAAACAGCCTAAACACCATCAATACTAATATTGAAACACTCATTAAAATTACAATTAAACTTATTAATGAAAAAACTAGACCCAGTGGTCCTCTGCTGATAAATCATATCCAGAGAGAAATAATGAAAGCTATCCAAAATCAACCTCTAAACTTCCCTACAAATTTGTCCCGACCCTCCTCAACAGATACAAGAATATTAACTGTAAGCCAACTTAGTAGAAACTCCGCTAAACCACAAAAGAAAACTAGCAAATTAAGAACCCCACAGAAATCACAAGGCGTTCTAAAAGGAATAAAAACACCCAGAAAATCCTCATCCTCCTCAATAGCAGATAAACGTCAACATACTAATACAAAGAAGTGCATTCAAAAATTTTTATCCGATGACTAATTCAATAAATATAATATCATTCAATGCAGGAGGCTTATCACATATAAAGTACTCCGAGATTAAACTATTCCTGGATCTTAATCCTGAAGTTGACGTTCTTTGTATACAGGAAACAAAATTTAATAAAAAGTCTTTTAAATCTATTCCTGGCTTCAGACAAGAGTTTAAATTCTACGATAACAATGGAGCAAATAATACACATACTTGTGGAGGGTTGGCTGTATATTTTAAAGATTATATCAACTATGAAACTATAGATATTGCAAATACATTGGATAAAGATAATAATACTACCATTCAAGTTCAACTATTTAAAATACTTTTCAAAGATTATACTTTCTTATTGTCGAATATATATGCTAGAAACTGTGATCTAACCTCGTTAACTCAAATTTCAAATAAAATAAAAAATCACCATGCAAAAAATGTATTAATTACGGGCGACTTTAATGCCCATCATCAGGCATGGGGATCTGACAAATCAAATAAAAAAGGCAAAGATGTATTGACATGGATAGACGATAATAACTTTTATCTTTTAAACGACGAATCCCCTACGAGAATATGTAAAAACACGGGCAACCTTACCAATATAGACCTCTCTGTATGCTCAATTCCACTTTCTTTAACAACCCATTGGTCCGTGTTAAATGATAACTGGGGTTCAGACCATTTCCCAATTCTTATCTCCATCCAACTAGCATCGGAAAAAATAACGCATGAAAACTATAAACAAGATAAATTTAATTACAATAAAGCTGATTGGGATCTATTTAATATTCTATGTCAAAAAATTAAACCCGAAGAACTTATATCTGACGACATCAATACTTTTAATAATAATATCACAGATACAATTTTAAATATAGTCCACCAAAGCGTCCCTATTTATAATAATATGCCCAGAAAGAAAAACGTCCCATGGTGGAATTCCGAATGTAAAAATGCAGTTAAGCGACGTAAATATATGTTAAATAAACTTAAAAAAGATCCATCGGAAACAAACTTACTGCAATTTAGGCAAGCAGAATTTGACTCAAAAACAACTATTTCAAAAGCAAAAAAATGCAACTGGAATGAATTTATAACCTCATGCTCTTTAAAACAAACAAATACTAAACTTTTTTGGAACAAAATAAATAGAATAAGAGGAAAATCCTTCACATCCATCCCACTATTAAAAACCAATCTACAATATGCCACCACGAATAAAGATAAAGCGGATCTATTAGCCAAACACTTTTCAAATATTTCGAGTAAAAATAATCTTAGTAATAATACTAATGACTATCAAAATAATTTCGAAAATAACTTTAATACTAAATTAAACGATCTAGACGAAGAGGACGAAATAAATTACCTACTTAATACCCCCTTTTCTCTCCTCGAATTAAAAGATGCAATACATAGCAGGAAAAATTCCGCGGTGGGTCCGGACAAAATATCTTATACTTTATTTAAGAACATGCCTGACTCTACTCTTAATATTTGGCTATCCCTCTATAATAATATATGGTCCTCCAAATCCTATCCTGTTTCCTGGAGACTTGCTTGTATTATTCCCATTTTAAAACCAAATAAAGACTCCAATGACCCTAAATCTTACCGTCCCATTAGCCTCACTTCCCATCCCAGTAAGCTTATGGAATTTATGGTAAAAACCCGTTTAGAACACTTTTTAGAATCCAATAACTTAATAAATAAATTCCAATCAGGTTTTAGAAAGGGACGTAGTACCCAGGATCAACTAGCTAGACTACAACATGATATCATCTTTGCCAAAAACATCGGCCATTCAGTTCTAGCAATTTTTCTTGATTTGCAAGCAGCTTTTGATCTTGCCTGGAACATAGGAATTCTTTCTAAATTATTCGACTTAGGTATCAGAGATAATTGTTTTTTCTTTATAAAAGCATTTCTACAGGACAGGAAAATCATTGTAAAAGTCGGTGACTCACTTTCAGATGAGGAGACTCTCGAAAGGGGCACCCCCCAAGGATCTATTATCTCCCCTCTTCTATTTAATGTACTGATAAATGATCTGCCAGATGTACTAAAAGAATCAGGAATGACAATTAGTCAATTTGCCGACGATAGCAGCACTTGGATTAAGGGAAAAAATCTAGATAAATTACAAACTAAAGCCCAAAAAGGTCTAAATTTAATTTGGGAATGGGCTAATAAATGGGGTTTTAAACTATCTCCTAATAAAACAGTAGGCATCATATTTGGCAACTCTGCTAGAACTTCTTTAGACCTGTATTTAGGAGACACTAAAATTATATTTAATAAAACGGTTACATTTTTAGGCCTCATCTGGGACCGCCGACTAAATTTTAATACACACATCTATAACCTTATAGCCAAATGTGAAAAAGACCTAAATTTATTACGTATACTACAAGGAACAGATTTTGGATCGGATAGAAGATCTCTTATTATTTTATATAAAACCCTCATAAGATCAAAAATTGATTACGGATCCCACGTTTATTCATGTGCTGCTCCGTCCCTTCTAAAAAAGTTAGATATAATCCAAAATAAAGCATTAAGGATAGCACTGGGCGCGCTAAATTCAACACCCAAACATATATTAGAGCACGAATCTGGAGTTCTCCCCTTACACTTACATAGGGAAGAACAGATGCTGCGATTCTGGGCCAGGACCCAAACGAGAAAATTAACAAATCCAATTAATGAAATTTTTAGAAACACGCACTGTAAAAATAAATTTAGTCATAAACCTAAACCCTTTGGAACAACAATATTTAATCAGATACAAGAATACAAGATAGAAAATATAAATATAGCTGACTTTAATCCTAGAGATATCCCACCATGGACCTTAGCTCCGCCAATTGTGGATATATCAATCTCAAAAAGTTTTAAAAAACAAGACAATCCTCTACTTATCAAACAAATATTTAATGAACATATAGACAATAAATACAATTCCTATATAAATATCTTTACTGATGGATCCATGGATCCTGTCTCTGGACGCGTAGCATCTGCCTTCGTCATCCCCTCGAAAAATATTAGCAAAACAATTAGAATTTCTGATGGACTCTCTATTTTTACTGCAGAGCTGATGGCAATAATTAAGTCCCTTAAATGGATCATTAAAAATAAACCCCCCAAATCAGTGATCTTCTCCGATTCCCTTTCTAGCCTTACTGCAATTAAAGATCGGACTAGTAAGACTAGACCAGACCTTATCTCTAATATTCTAATCTTACTTAACGAATGTAATATCTTAAACCTTATAGTCCACTTAGAATGGTGTCCAGCACATGTAAACATTTCTGGCAATGAAAAGGCCGACCTTGCATGCAAAACAGGGCTGGATCACCCCACTATCGATAAGGATATTCCCTTTGGACCTTCAGAAGTATATTCTTGCATTCGAAAAATAATAAATGAAAAATTAAATATTTATTTAACAAATCAAACCAATAAATTTTATATGTTTACCAGACTTAGCTGTAATTTTAGAAATCATGCATTATTTTCGGAAAACAAAATCTTAAATAAAATTATAACACGACTTAGAATGGGATATAACCTTTTACCATCAAGTCTAGGCAGATACATTATCAAAGATCTGGAAAACAATTGTACTTTCTGTTCTGTCCCATTCACCACTGAACACTTCTTACTTCAATGCAATCAGCTAGATATAGAAAGGGAAGAATTAAAGGCCAAATTACAACAAAGCTCTATATCTTTAATTTAAATAATATACTCGACCCTCAGAAAAGGCACAGTAAATTGGCATTCAGCGCCCTTGGAGATTATATTAAGGACACCCATTTTGAAAAGAAAATTTAACTCATATCGACTATCTTCTCCAAACAAGTTATTAATTGTATAGCTACAATATTGGACTGATCCGGTGGACGCGCTGGGGCGATTCTTGGGTCTTATGACAACGCAGACACAGCGGTCCAGGATCAGTCACGTATTCCCCCATATATTCAACAGCAATACCTATTCATGAGTCTTATGTTCCCTTATATTCCGGTTAGTATTACACAGATTATGTGTATAACAGCATGACCTATTCATGAGTATTATGTTCCCTTATATTCCGGTTAGTATCATACAGTATAATCGTCACCAGACTAACAGAAATAACAAGTTATTAATTGTATAGCTACAATATTGGACTGATCCGGTGGACGCGCTGGGGCGATTCTTGGGTCTTATGACAACGCAGGCACAGCGGTCCAGGATCAGTCACGTATTCCCCCATATTTGCAACAGCAATACCTATTCATGAGTCTTATGTTTCCTTATATTCCGGTTAGTATTATACAGTATAATCATCCTCAGACTACCAACAAATCAATTTACTAAATGTACTTTCTCCACCTTTTAACTATAATAATTCATTTATAAATACAGATAGTTTTGGTCTGAAAGGTTTGTCAATTGGCTAGACGGTCGTTGTACTGGCTTCCCATCTGGCAATCAATTCGGATCTATATCTTGTTCTGTCATTCATTTATCAAAAAAATACTTAATTGATTCAGTTAGGCTATGTGACTGATCCGGTGGACGCGTTGGGGCGATTTTTGAGTCAGATGACAACGCAGGCACAACGGTCCAGGACCAATCACATACACTTTTTATATATATCATATTACTAAGATATTCATTCTCTCCTTACCCCATCCACTCCCACTCCCATATGTCGTATAAATTTCATATAACACTGAATATTTTGGATGGCCCAGTGGAATAGCATGTTTGTTGTCAGCTGGGCCCGAAAACATCATTTTCAATTTATTTATTTTTTCTCAATTGTTCCTGAATTTTATTTATTAATAAAATCCGACTCGGCAAGCACTTCACCGCGAAATGAGCGTGGGGACTTCCCTACCTTTTGGCGTAGTGGAGATGTTTAATAAATATGTCGGTGTTCCTGTGTATAATTTCACATAACACGATATTGTATGCCCCCACAAGCCCCGGTGTGTGTTTTTAATTTTTGGTTGTTTTATATGAACAATTAAGTAAATAGAAATTCCTGGCTGGCCTACTTAGTTTTATATATGCCTAATATTTTTTAACACATTGATTTTATATTGGCCGACGGGAAAATAACTATTTATTTATTTTCTTATTTGACGCACACATCGGAATAGGGGGCAATACTATTAACATATTAAACCTATGTCTACCTTTGCTTCATGCCCTCCCCAGTGTGGCCTCCCCGTGGCTTTGGCGGAGGGACACACCCCATTTGACGTATTTACTCGCATACGAGTTATCGAGAGGTTTGGAGTGATGTCCTACAAACAACACTGGGATATTTTTATTTGATTTTAATAATTATATGCTTACAATTAATACAGTCCATTCCCTTTGGAAGGGAGCATGAAGCAGACACGACATTGGTTATGTATATATGTACATATAACGTAACATTTTTAAAAAGATGGTGACGCGCTGGCGCTGGGATACAATTATAAAATTATATTACTAAACCTCGATCTAAAAAAACAAAATAGACCAACCTGTGCTTTTTCCAAACATCAATGGGCAACTAATTCCCTATACAAACTCAGTGTTAATCACCTTCTGAATTTCACGGCCAATCCCATCCAACTGACACGGTTGTCTGCCTGGTTCTTGCCATTATTTGAATGAATACTTCCCTTCCCCTTCCCTCCACAACAACATGTTTATAATTATATAAACATTCCATACTAACCTACTACTGAATAGCTCGCCAAAAGGCCTAGTGCCATAGGGCGAGCATAAACAAAAACTATATATCATTATATGCGATAGATAAGCCATTGTATGTAGTAGATAAACCATTATATGCAGTCCAGGTTTATATGCAGTGCATGTATTACTATACGCAGTAGTTTATATAATATATGAGGACCTTTGAACATTATATGACGTAGGTTTGTATTTATATGCAGTGTTTCTGTTGACTTTATATGTGGTAAATATTCTAATATACGTGGTGGATACGTCTTTATATTCGGTGGTTTCAATTGCATTATATTCGGTACAAACGAATTTATACGTGGTGCATTTCTTATGATATGTAGTGCGTTTTCTATTATATGATGTGTTTTTTTCATTATGATGATGAGATCAATCGGAACACTCGTTTTTTAAATGTTGCGGTTTTATCGGAAATCTAACAGGGAGTGTGATTTAAACCCCGCCCCCCCAAAAAAAAACAACAAAAAAAAAAAAACTACAATATTTTTTTTAATGCGTTAGCGGAAACATTCATTTCTTTTTTTCTCTTACAGAGAGGAAGTGTGACACATAACAGAGGAAGGTGACACATATAGAGGGAAAGGGTGACACGTTACAGGGAGAAATGGTGACACATTGCAGAGGCGAAGGGTGACCCATTACAGAGGGGAAGGGTGACACATTACAGAGGGGAAGGGTGACATTACAGAGGAAAGGTGACACATTACCGGGGCAAGATGATACATTCAACATTTTATTCGTACGAATTCCCCTATTACGCCATGAAAACATAATTCTAAATGTTTGTTTGTGCGACCATCTTGTTTGAAGCCGGTAAGAGCGTTGGCTTTACCGAGACAAAATAGCGAGCACAATTTGATGTTGCGGCAAAATAAGTAAATTTTCATTTTAAAATGATCTACGAATAGTTTCCTTATTATTCAAATATTGCGTTCTCTCCAGAGGTCATAATAAACATTATGTATATGCTGTTACGTTACATAGTATTGAACATTGACCTGTCATGGATTACATGGTAGCGGAATTAACATGTGTAAATGGGTGGTGGGGTAACATGTTTCAGTACATATAGGGCAAAATGTTACAGTGTAAATTCTTGCCCCGATGTTATATAACTTGTAAGATCTTCGTTTAACCAGTTTAGTGAATAAATAATGACTTTACACAGACATAGACCTAGCTGCATTTTTATCTTCGCCGAGGTGGAAGGATATAGTAATGGCCTCCTTCCGTCCGTCCGTGTTTCTGACCGTTGCGTCCAATTGAGTGTTCGCTGTATATCTCTTACACCCATGATGACAATACAAAATGATGATGACCATAAAAAATGATGATGATCATAAAAAAGATGATGACCATTAAAATGATGATGACCATAAAAAATGATGCTAGCAAAAAATGGGGTTCTTTTTTATTTTGGTGTAAAAATAGTTTTCTACTTATGATAGAAACACGTAACTGTTATGTACATTTACATGTATACATGAAAGTGTGAATTGTGAAAGCTCTACGGATCATGGCGTTTGTGAGACGGACTTACCAAACAACTTAAATGTAACACTTTAATGCAAATTAACTAAATGCGATAGGTAGCTCCCTTTCTACTTGAAATTTTTTTTTTCTTAAAATCATAAACATCCGTATTAACTTTTATAATTTCTAACCTCTATTTACTTATTCCGAAACCTAGGTTTTCGTTTCGAAATTTAAAATCGGGAATTGAAGAATTTCATAATGATACATTTGTTTAAGTTCCTACTGATAAAGTAGCTAATAATGTAATCATTGTTTGACGCCTACATTCATTACGTGATCCCGCGTTTATTCTATTAAGTGATTGGAAAGCTTATATCAGCATAATTTTATAACAGATAGTTCGACAATAAAACATGTTTGAAAATATTGCTTTACTAAAAAAAAGGCGATAACCTGTTTAAAATTACATATTAAATATTTTAATTTTACAATATGCAAACTTTTTAAGCCGAAATTAAGGTTTTATTTCATACCCCAGCCCACCCAGATTTTGCTTCGTGGAGAAGAGGATGGACTGAGTTTGAAAGTTCAAACTCGGACCACATAATGACGTCAATATTTTATCTCTGGAATTCGGTAGCACTTATTCGTATACTCCAGTTTAATCTACTGAGGATGGTGTTGTTTCCATGCATATCAGTCGGTGTACTACTTTAAAGGCTGGGGTAGACAAAAAGCGAAACAAACTTCCTTTCATACTTTTTTCCAACTATGTACTGGATTCCTCAATTACATAAACAACCTTATAAAGCCCGCTTTTTCAAATTGTAATGCCTGCACCACTACAAACATCACCAAACGTTTACCTTCTCTTCTGCCGGTAAAGATCACGTTAAATAATATTGTGCTAAAGATTATGACAATTCTGGGATTCAATTACTTTGGTCAATCAAAAATTCAGGAGACGTTCTTGATAAACACAATATACAACGTTAGCAAAGACAAACTTATTACTCTCATTCAAAAAACGTTTTGCTATTGAAAAAACTAATTGCATGTTCAGTCAATAATATAGACAAAAGTTGTACTTTGCCATAGTATTACAATTTGTAAAACTCTAATACTTTTAATTCTGGATCGAGTTATTTCCCTTTGAACATATAATTTAAATAGCAGCTTTAAGCGAGCTTAGTTCTATATCAGCAAAACCATGTATTGTAAAAGGGTGTGATGATGGTGATTTAAAGTGAATGTAGCACTTGGAATAATGACGCCTTTAGACTATTTCATCGTGCTTTATCGCATTATTATCAAACAAATTCAATCAGCAATTGGATTACAAATAAAAATGTACACAATATACAAGGTGCAAATCTTAAATGTATGCATTTACTGTTCATTTTATGATGTTACATGCATTTGCAATGTTTTTCTTTATTTTGAATGATATTAATCAATATTCCATATATGGTAATACGGCTTAAAGACGTTATCTTTGCAAGATGGCGGCCTTCATTAACGTTCTGTGCAATGTGTTTTGTAAGTCATAACGCCTTTATTTGTCATGGTATTTTGATAGTGATAACGTTTTGAGAACAGTGCAGCATCAAGTTGAATCAAGTATGGATACAGTATACATTTGCTTGCATTTTATTTAAAGGGACACATGGAAATCTTGATTTGTTTAAAATTCAAGGCGTCGCATTTTTTACAATCATTAATATTAATTATTAGAATAATTCAGCGCAGATTTTATTTTTACTAACTGTAAAGTTGATACTTTGGCACCAGTAACATATTATATAATTATATATATTTATGGTAGAATAACGAAGAAAACTTATAAAAATTCTATTTTATTTTTAATTGTATGCAAGCAGTTTTAAAGTCAAAATGATAATTAATTCATCGAGATGCTTACTTTAATGTTCGATAAAAACTTCAAGATTGCCGTGTGTCCTTCAAAACAAATGAAAACTAGTGGGTCGAACCTTACATTGTAACATGCATGTGGAAATTTCGTTATATGCCTTGATGATTTCAACATAAAATACAATACTCATGATTTTAAAATGAAATGAAATTGTGAAGATTTCAACATGAACATTCATTCAGGTACGCAATTTTTAAGTTTGATCAACACTTCCTTGTTATTGTATTAACTTGTTTGCATGTTACTGTATGCAGTTGCATTAGGTGGTAAATTATTTTGATTATTATATTTCTGATGTTATATTATATATGCCATGGAGTACTCTCTATAAACAAATGTGTAATTAAATATGTTAGAACAATATCAAATGTTGTATTTTATTTGAACCACCAATTAACGGCATTACGTTCTAAAACTAAGCTTAATTTGATGATATCTTGTAAACGAACTCAGAACAGAATTGTAATCAGACAAAACAGTTAAACGTTATGCATATTAACCATCATCAGTGGCTTCAGTCTAGTAACCTTTCCTCGGCTTAGCTGGAATCGTAAACCGGGCTGTCACGTATAACATTCGAGCACGTTAAAGAACTATTACAGTTTTAACTACTAACCAGTGATCATTGTCACACAGACTAATGTTATTTTCAATGTCAGTGCCAAACATGTATACACATGTTAATGCAGATTGTAATAGTATAATTAACACTCTCAGGTGTAAATTTATTTATCATATATGTTGCAGTGTGAGAGTGTTATATATTTATAATATTAAACTAGTGGAATGAAATGCAAATGAATGCCAAATCATCGTTCGGTCTTTGTGCACTGGAACTGCCTCGTCGATGTCCGTAACATTTAAAATACAGAATGCCGGAAATCGAAGAGGTAGTTGCTTTGTTCGGTGTCATATGGAGAAGACCGAGTACAAATTCGACGTCATTATACAAACATACGACGTCATCGTACGACGTGTTGCCTATCATTTATTTTTTTCTTTTAGTTATGTGATTAATATAATATCACATTACTGCGTATTTAATATAATGGAATTTTTTATTAAGCTCGTTGAATAATATTGATATAATGTTCGGCATAGCCTTGCACAATGTAATTTTATCCAACTCGTTAAACAAATTCAATATTAAACAGGCACCCATGTTAAACCCATCTATAACCAATGTTAAGGACATTATTATGTTAAAGTACACCTTGACCTTACCCGCCGAACTATTGATTCTAAACGTAATAGGTGTATTTATTGACCGGCATAACACACATACACATCATGCAAAATGTCAGTTAACTAAACATTGACATTCTAATATTTACTCGGTTAAATATCTATAAATGTCAGGTATATATTTTATAAGTATCGCCTTCTATCAGTTTTCTATCACCATATAATTTCGACGTGGAAAAGACGTCTGCGTGGATTTTATGTGAATTGAAACTGTTTTGAGGTATGCATGGCTGCTTAATGAATAGTTCAAAGCAGCACAGAAGACAACAGCATGCACATTGGACAGATTTTACCACGCTAAGGATACTTTATTTATGCTAGTTCTTCCTTCTACCGGTTTTGTTGTCATTAAATGCCTCCCAGTACACGCAAAGTTACAAATATTGACATATGTTTTGATACAATGATGACGTTATCGCTCTCTCTATATATAACATAATGATCTGTTCTAGTCATAGGGCGTGCCTGAAATCTCAGTTACATCCGATAACTCGTCAGGTAAAGATGGCAGTACTGCTTATGGATACTAGTAAGTGTTGGTATCCCCCATGGGTACTTACTGTACAACTCTGGGCGCATATTGGTTTTGCATTGCTATGAAAGAGATGACATGTTCGGTCTTCCACCATATACATAGCCATATGTCATCAAAGTCTTTAATAACACGTCTCAGTATATGGATGATATATTACACATTGCCAACCCTTTCCTTTCTACTATGGTAAATAAATATATACCCAAAAGAACTTCAACTTAACAAAGCTAATATTTCTGATAATATCGCATCTTTTCTCAAATTACATCTCTCAGTTAAAAGTGAGAAATTAATAACAAAATGTGTGACAAGAGAGACATTTTTTAATTATCGCTACTTAGACGGGGAGAGTCCCAGAACAACAGTCTTCGTGGGTATATGTTTCTCAACGTATTCGTTTTTCTAGACCTTGTAATCGAGTTTAGGACTTTACTATTCCTAGCCTTTGTCGGCCTTTTCCAAAGGTCCATTATCATACTCCTTTGTATAACTGCAAGAGGTGTTCAACTTATAACGTAACGCTTTTGTTTAAGATGTTATTATTCTGCGGAAGTGATTATCATGAAACATGCGTGATTTAGTTATGTGAAACTATCATTTACAACAAATTAATTTACAAATAATCTCCAATTTCATGCGGTTAGTTCGGTGCATACTATTTTCTAGTTTTAAAACTATATGTTTCTGTTACTAGGAATCTTAATATGAGGAAGCTAACCAGCTGGCTTGGGGAACGTCGGTGTCTTTACCCAGGTGCCCGCCCGTGCATGAAAATTATCCCGAGGAGCGCCTGGGGCCTTCCTCCACCAGAGGAAGCTGGAAAGTTGCCATATGACCATAGCTGTTGGTGTGACTATAAAATCAAATTCAATTCAATTATATTGCCGTAGAGATTTACCTTAAACCAAATATTTACACTAAAATGCATATTATAATTGATTAAAACTGTCCTTGTATTTCAATATGATTGTATCTTTTATTTTGTTTAAGAAAAAAAGAAAAGATTTGAATTAAAAGTTCGAATTGTATCGAAATATTAAAAAAATGACAAATAATAGGACAATTTGCTCGTATTTTACCGATTATTTCATAAATGTAACAAAGTTAACATTTTATTCATATTTTGTACGTCAAAAAATTAATAGTTCAGTATTGTTGATGTATTATCACATACCATATCAAAAAATCGTTGGTCCAAAATATAGGTTTTTCATCATTATTTGCAGATTTGTGTGTTTTTTCCCAAAATCTTTTTTTATAGAGGAGGAAGTAATAACAATGCCTGAGCTAATGTTTCGAACAAGAAGTTTTTATCATTTTCAAAGTCGAACTTCATGTTAATTTTCACTGAAATCGTGAAAACCGACAACGAGCAAAAAAAATCGTATTCAGACTATTATAACCTTAAACGACAATCTTCAAATACTTTCATTGCTTTTATTTTTTATAACTGAACATGTTTGCTTCAAAACATCATTATCTACCCTTTTTTAAAAAATACGGATGCAGAAAACCTACTAGTTCATGTCATATTGTTCCATATCGAAGGACTCATTAGACTTGACATTAAAATGAACATATTCGGCGAGAATGTCAAGATATTTGATTTAGTTACAAAAATAAAAGTGTTTCGTTATAAGTTGAACACCTCTTGCAAAACGCTACTCCATCATGTCTACCGTTACCATAAACTTCGAACAAACCTTTGCGAATTTGTATTATCGTAACTCTGATTGCCTTGTTAATAAAACATAAATAAGAACCCTTCTGCGACAAAGACTATCACAACCTAATTTGTATGGTGACGTGATTTATAAACTTCGTAAGATCCTTGTTCATGATCACTTACATACAGTCTGTACTAATATTGTTATAAACTTGTATTAAAAGAGGTTATGACCCTATCCTTTTGCAACGCGTTGCTTGTTTAGTGGTTGACCCATTTACAGTTCGAAATTATGCTTTCCTCTTTGATTGTGACATGACCGGACTGACTCTGGATCATATGATGACCTCTCCTAAAATCCCTAGAAGACGGTAACGTTTGATGTTTGTCCTAAATATTGTCTTTGTGGTTTATTCTCTTGTTACTCTGGCTCTGCCAAGTCACTGAGTACTTGCTTTGTGGTTTTCTAGGCTTTGTTGTATTCATATTATACATGATCATATTTGTGTTATACTTATAGGTCTTACACCACACTTCGATTTTGTTGTGTTGGCAATTAGCAATTAAGTCCAATTTTTCATTCTGAATGTGACATTTACACTCTAAAATAATTTTTGGTAAAATACACTTACTGCCGCTAATAAAAATTCAAAAAAACTGGTACATAGCTAGCCCACTTTGTGTTTTTTAATGTGAGTGGTGTCAGGCAATGTACTCTTTTCGGCTTTCACTAAAGACTTTGCATTTTGAGCACCCACAAATGTGTCATGTGTTGCTGTCAGTGTCGTCTAATCACTGTTCATCCAATCTCACATTACTACTTTCACACCTGCAAACAGGAAAAGCAAATATCCATGGGCAATTATTAAAATGATCTTAAACCGAAGAACACACCCCTACCTTTTATGGTGTAAGAATCATCATACAGTCACATGCAAGGGAGCTAACTCTGTCGTGAGGCCTTCAAGTGCCTAATAATGCTACCTAGCGCGTTAGAGGATACACGTATTGAAGAGGATTTCTTTATTGACACTGTCTCATTTTATTGGGATGACAATATGGTAAGTGTAAGATTTGGTGCACGCTAGCAACTGGTTTCAACCCATCGGCTTTTTTAGCCACTGACCGTTCCAAGGCGATATCTCTAGTGTCAACCAATAAGTTTGTGGTGGCATATTAAAGTTAAAAATACAGGCATGAATAGTGTGCAAATGCGGTAACTGGTAATACTTGTGATCACTATGTTTATATTTGATTTCATATATTTAGACTGAGTACCATTATAGATTGTCTTTTAGTCATCTGATAAGTATTGATTGTACTAAACATAATACTAATACTGAAAGTAATGATAATACCATATAATAATAAAGAATAAAAGGTATTAAGCCTACACATTATAGAACTTCATTATACGGTATGTTGACATGTTAAAGCACACTCGCATATGTAACATAACAAGAAAGAATTACAACTTGTAATAGTATAGTTAAAACACGTAATCATTTCAGATATAATTATATTCAAGCACATTTGTGAATATTTCTAAATGAATGACACATTATCAAACTAAGCACTTGTACAAAGTAAACAAGCAAGTATTACTGGTACGGTAAACCAGAGACCCCGGGTTCGAGTCCCGGTTGAGGAACTATTATTTCACCAGCTGTTATATGTCTAGGCTTGTCCGGGATCATCCTGAGAACACCAGCAGTTCTCCTGTATAATTAGAAATTCAGAGACGAATTTCAGTATGATGGGGGTGTATCTATCCGGGAACAGGTAACTGGTGAATAAACAAGTAAGTATCACTAGTACGGTAAACCAGAGACCCCGGGTTCGAGTCCCGGTTGAGGAACTATTATTTCACCAGCTGTTATATGTCTGGGCTTGTCCTGGATCATCCTGAGAACACCAGCAGTTCTCCTGTATAATTAGAAATTCAGAGACGAATTTCAGTAGGATGGGGGTGTATCTATCCGGGAACACGTAACTGGTGAATAAACAAGTAAGTATCACTGGTACGGTAAACCAGAGACCCCGGGTTCGAGTCCCGGTTGAGGAACTATTATTTCACCAGCTGTTATATGTCTGGGCTTGTCCGGGATCATCCTGAGAACACCAGCAGTTCTCCTGTATAATTAGAAATTCAGAGACGAATTTCAGTATGATGGGGGTGTATCTATCCGGGAACAGGTAACTGGTGAATAAACAAGTAAGTATCACTGGTACGGTAAACCGGAGACCCAGGGTTCAAGTCCCGGTTGAGGAATGATTATTTCACCACCTGTTATATTTATGGGCTCGTCCGGGATCCTCCCGAGAAACACCAGCAGTGGTTCTTCTGTATAATTAGAAATTTAAAGAAGAATTTCAGTCTGATGGGGGTGTATGTAACCGGGTACAGGTAACTGGTGAATAATCCATTCCTAACCATATGTCCTCAATAGCTCAGTGGTTAGAGCTCTGGTACGTTAAACCAGAGACCCTGGGTTCAAGACTCGATTGAGGAACGAGTTTTTTCACACCTGGTGTATTAGTAAGTAAGTAAGTAAGTAAGTAAGTAAGCAAGTAGTAAGAAAGTAAATACTTTATTAAAGTGGCATTTGCATATATGTATAGTGTCTTGAAATGCGTCCATGCGTTGTATATCTATTCTACAATTTAACACACACTATCTAATTACTAGTATGCTCATGTTTTAAACACATTTTAGATATAGAGGCCCTACGCAATTAAATTCTCCCAAAGCACCGAAACAGTACGCAAACCAACGCGCACCGAAGCTGCGTATGTGATATTTTTTAACTATCACTCTGCGGTTTACTATCACCCTGTACTATTATCCTCGCGTCAGATAGTAAGAAATTACACATTGCTGACTATGGGGATTAGGATTGGACGTTTTATGTGAGATGTAATTTCAGCATTTATATCCGTGCATTTTTGCATAAAGTAGCTATACACGAATATTTAAGTCGAAACTTCGTTCATGAACGCAACTGAATTCAGTGTCAAAATGCAGTTAAAACACAAGTACATCCACTTAAACATTTATCAATCGATAACGTTAACATAAACAAAGGAATATGAAGATACATATATATGATTCGTGAACGTTTACAATTTAAACGACACTAACTGGATCTAGTAAACACATGTATATATAAATATGTCAAATAACTATATTTTAAGATCATTTAAACTGAAATGTTCATCTTTCAATCGATGTTTTATTTGTTTGTTTGATTAAATGTTACCGTTTACATGTTTTATAGTTATACATGTATCCTAATTTGTCGACATTGACACTAACTTATACTATAATATATCTACAACAGAAAAAGTATCGTGTTACTCTTGCTTTTAAGGGGGATCTAACATTATAGACTATTCCGAAGTAATTGAAATTGAACACATAATGGCCAATACAAAAACTAAAACTGCATTTATCTGCGTTCAATTTTAAAATTACAGGCATTTCATTTCAGCGTTTGCGTTTGTTTTGGAATGCATTTAGAGTTAAGCGATAACAGAAATGCCATCAGGAGTTAACGTTTATTTCGTATGGGATTCAAACTGTTGTACCTGCGTCCCTGTCGGGGGCCTCACTCTGGTGACGTCAGGAGATTGACCTTCGTCTAGGCAAGGGTCAACCAATCGTCGGCCAGCAATAAGTCACGTGACCCCAATCCGGGTGATCTCCGACGAATCAGGGCAATACTCTCTCTCTTCAACCTCAACTACCAAACCAACAACATCACGTCCTGATCGTCTCTGTACATCACCGTTTGGTTTAGTGGAGTTGGGAGCATTCTAGGTAAGTAGACCGTAACTTAGATATTGTTGTGCGCTGATATATAGCGCGGGTATTCACTCGTACATCATTTGGTGCTGCGAATTAGCGAAAGTCGAAGCGTTACGCAGATAAAAATTATCTGGGTCACGCGCCATTTTTAAAAAACGCACACGTGTACATTTCATTGTATTTCATTGCAAACTTATGTCGTCCATTATATAATTGTTATCATTTCACAATATGTTGTGGGATAATATTATTTGGAGATTATTTTGAATGCAAAATTTACTATTTGCCGGATAAATAATTAATTTAAACGGTGTCGTTGACGAATATTACTCGTCAATTATTTTGTTGTTGAAAAATCAACAACGAAATATTTCGTCTAAATATTTCAATTTATACTGATATATTACTATTTCAAATTTCAAATGCACCCAATATGAATGACCGCTACAAAGGCGACATGGTACAGGAGAATCAGTACCCTCCTACTGGCTATTGGGATAGACCACCTAGTCCATACAATGACAGGGCGGGCTTATCTCGAAGTCCCAGTACTAGAAGCCAGTCCCCAGGGGCTCAACAGTTGCATGATTTAAACGATCATGGGCTAGGCAGTAAAACGACACCCATCTAACCCAAGGGGTCGTAACACTGAAGTGTTGTAGCTATCCATCAATAAAACTAGCGCAATGACTATAACTATAGACATGGCAATTGACGGTAATATGGTTTTCGCGATTGTTGATGGTGCTATGGCAAAACTTTTTCAACAACAGTTGTTTGAAAACATATATGGGTCACCAAAGGATAGGCCTAAGTGTCAACTTAAAGGCATTGGGTAAGATGTTGTAGAGGAATATTTTGTGCCAAATGTACCACTCACCATTGCACAAAAGTTCTTGCATACAGTATTATTAGCACCAATTGATGGCATTTGCATCCTGGGTTTAGATTTTCTAAAGCCCGCAGGCAGTGTTATAGATTTAGCAGATAACACAATAACCGTTGGCAATGAGGTGATTCCAGCTAGGATCAAACTTGGACCTAGGATACAAGTCTTCAGGGTTATAATAAAATAGAAAACAGTGTTGCCACCCAATACTGTTGGTTATGTTAATATGGCCCTTGAATCACCCATTGACGGTAGCTTCATAATTGAAGCAAAACCTTTCAAAAATAACTGATCTCCACAGTTTATGGCAATGGATCATCCCTGACATTGAGAGTGATTAATGACACAAACAATTATATATCTTTCAAGAAGGATAGGGTAATAGGATGCGCAGAATCGGCATTCCGGGTGGACATAGATAGCCCAGGTATCATTCCTATTAGAAAGATGGTTACACCACCAGTATCCGACAAACATGAATTGCCAGAACATCTAACTGAGATGTATAAAAGGGCAATCCCGAGCCTTTCGGAGGATGAGAGTTTAAGATTTAAAAGTCTATTAATGGAGTTTTAGTCTGTATTTTCCAAGAATGATATGGATATCGGGTGTTTGGCAGGAGTGGAGCATAACATTGAAGTGTCGGATGCCACCCCGGTGAAGGAAAAATTCAGAAAAACACCATTAATGTTCCTAACACAAGAGCAGGAATACCTGAATAAATTGCTCCAACAAAGTTTTCTTTAATCCTTAGCCTCTGAAGGTCGCCCGCCCACTGTTCTTGTCCGGAGAAAGTCCGGTGATTTACGGTACTGCATTGATTACCGTGCACTAAATAGCAGGACCGTAAAAGATCACTACAATCTCTCGCTCATAGATGACTGTTTAGACTCTTTATATGGTAAACAGTTGTTCTGTGTTTTGGATCTTTGTAGTGGTTATTATCAGATCCCCTTGGAAGCTAATTCTAAACGTGTAACCTCTTTCGGTACACGATTTGGTAGTTTTCAGTGGACTCGCATGGCCATGGGACTATGTAACGCACCTGCCACCTTACAGCGTGCAATGCCACTAGTAGAGCGAGGTCGCACGTGGGAAGAACTAATTGTGTATCTGGACGATTTAATTCTTCTGGGAGTTTATTTTGACGGAATGTTGGGGACATAACGGAAAGTATTCATGTGTTTTAGCGACCACAATTTGAAACTTAAAGCTAATAAATGTCAGTTTTTCAAAAAGGAAGTAGAGTTTCTGGGAAAACTGGTTAGAGAATCCGGAATTTCAATTGCGCCTGACAAAATAAGTGCAGTAATAAACTGGCCTGTCCCAAAGAATACGAAACAAACGCTCTCATTTCTGGGCTATATAAATTACCACAGAAACCACATTCAAGACTTTGCGCAAGTTTCGGCGGTTCTATATGAATTGGCCCATGCTAAAAAATTCTATTGGAATGAAGAGCATCAGAAATCTTTTGAAAACCACTCCTTGTCACAAAGTACGAGTAGAGCGTCACGAATGAAGCGTATTGGTCGTACACAGCTCTTGTAAGCACCTGTCAGTCACACGGTAATCCAGTGTTCAGTTGAAACCATTTCACAATGTCCATGATATATTCAGGTAACACGGAAAAGCGTGCAATTTTAAGTGGCCGCCAGAGGGCGTCCGGAAGGGCCGTGTAATAAGTTTAGTTTTGTGCTAATGCATGTAAGAGTATAGGTCTATCTCTTTAAAGGGAAACGTTGTTTAAGGGTCCTTTCGTGTAGATGTTAATACTGCGCATGTTGCCACGTGTGTCACGGAATGAACGTGGAAAATAATGTTTTGAGTGGAACGTCGGTTTAAAATGCATTGTTCTCAAGTCCTGGCCGGGATTGATTGAAAGTTACTTTGTTTGAGCAGAGGCTGGAACCGGCGAAATGCACAGGCAATATGTGGTCAGTATTTATTTTATGAACTTTTCCCGTCATTTGTATTCAGTGGGCGGCGCCATCTTGGTTAGCGATGTTACGACATCCGGTTAGATTTTATGTTTCGCAAACATTAACTTCAGACTAGCATATGATTTTGAAGTTACTTTATTAGATGTAATTATTGTAATTGATCATTAATTGTAAAACAATATTAATTTGATAACATTGTATAATAGGTGCATTAGTTAACATTGGCGTATAACTCAGTGATTGTAATACACGATTGAATTGATAACGTTGTATATTAGGTGCATTAGTTAACAATGAGATGAGTGACTAGTATAAATGTTCGACGCGTATACATGGCGTTGCAGAATATGCATCCATTGCTACTCATCATAATTAAAGAGTGGCTTGCATATATTTATTAGATAATGATTTGTTGGTGTAATAATTATATTAGATTGGTGTGTTTATGAACCGACATCTAAAACGTATGTATTATTACAGCCTAAACCGTCCGGTGGAGATAACACTTCCGGAGTGGAGATAAGCCTTCCACAGTGGAGCTAAGCCTTTCACGCATAACGTTACGAGCGGTGGAGACGGTCCCCGTACCTGTGCAACATGACACGGTTATAGTATCGACAACCCCCGGGACACGAGGTGGGCCCCTTATCAGTCCTCAGTTGAGGAGCTTCATCCACAACCTCAGTGGTGGAGGGTAATTACCATATCTATCGCGTCATCAACCCTTATAGAAGGCATTTGAGGACAATCACACATTGGATTCGCGCATCATCATCTTCATGAGCTCTCGCGCATCACCTTCATCGCGCTGGACGATAATTGTTGTGCACATCAACATTGTTATAACTTTAACAACACTTTAGTGTTGTATATAGTCAGTCGACACTGTCAGTATTTGTGACAATACTAAGAACGTCTTAAACGTTCATGAGAACAGTCTTTTCATATTTCATCTGTGTATTCGCTTGTTTTGTTTTTTGATAATTGCATATATATTTAACATATTTTAAAATTGCATTATACTTATGTAAATGCATTCACCGTCATTGATTCTTTCCTGAGTTAGCCCCAACCAGTAGGGTCATTTTGCGACACTCCTATCACACCCGTCACCCGATGGTCTATTTATTCTAGACACAGACGCTAGCGGAAATCAAATAGGTGCTGAATTGTCACAAGTACAAGACGGCGTGGTTAAGCCTATTTGCTATTCCAGTCACGTGTTAATGAAACAACACCGAAATTACTGCACTACCCGCAAAGAATTACTGGCCGTAGTCAAATTTTGTCGGCAATTTCTACACTATTTATTAGGCCGTTTTTTTCTTATACGTACCGACCACAACAGCTTAGTGTGGCTTATTTGGTTTAAACACATAGAAGGGCAGTTAGCGCGTTGGTTAGAGGAATAGTCTTTATACAACTTCAAGATAATTCATCGCAAAGGGAGCGACCACGTAAATGCTGATGCAATTAGCCACAGAAGCGATGGCTTACCCGTATGCGATTGTTATGACGCAGGACGAGACATAGAAAATCTCCCCTTTTACCCCTGTGCATATTGCAAACATGCACACACACAGTGGGCGAAGTTTAACGATGAATGTCGATGACGTAGTGCCCCTTGCAGTACGATCTCTGCAGGATGCAACTCCCAAACCGGAAACAAGCCCAAATTGGGTCGATAGTCTCTCATCTGTTCATCTTAGGGATACCCAATTAAATTACCCTGACCTTGGACTAGTCATGCAATGGATAGAACACAAGTACGAACCTTCTATGAAAGAACTGAAACTCAGTAGTCCTGAAACTAGATCACTATGGTTAACTTATTCTCAACTAAATTATAACCACGGCGTACTATACTACTCTTGAGAAGGTGCTGATGAGTCAGTATCTTCTAACTGTCTAGTGGTCCCCAAAAAACAGCAAAAGAAAGTATTATTTTTTTGTCAGGATACCAAAGAATTTGGCCATTTGGGGGAGGTCAAAACACTAGAACGATTAAAAGGCCGTTTTCACTGGTATGGAATTACCAGATATAGCAGTCTGTATGTTAAAAAATGCTCTGTGTAACAAAAATAAAAATTATCGAACGGCAAAGGGAGCCTTGGGTTCGTATCATGCAGGCTATCCAATGGAAAGAGTGCATTTGGATATTATCGGACTTTTCCACAAAAGTAGATCCGGAAATAGATATATACTTGTATTGGTGGACCAGTTCAGTAAATGGGTCGAACTTGCTTCACTGCTGCCAGAACAAAATGCAGAACTTGATGCAAAAGCGTTCTTGCAGCGGTTCATTGTTACATTTGGCTGTCCATTAGAAATTCACACTGACCAGGGAAGAAACGTTGAAAGTAAATTATTTCAAGCTTTTGTAAAGTACTGGAAATTACTAAAACTCGAACAACACCCTACCACCCATCAGGAAATGGTCAGAGTGAAGTCTTCAACAGAACCATTTTACAAATGGTAAGGCGTTATATTGGCCGTGGATTGCAAGACTGCGACGAGCATCTGCTATTAATCGAAATGGCTCTTCATTATATGAAAAACAGAGCTACTGGGTTTTCAGCAAACATGTTAATGCTGTGAAGAGAGACAATGCAACCCATTGATCTCATATTGGGTCAAATAAAAGAGACGCCCCATGATCCCAGCGACTGGGTCAGCAACTTTCATCACGTACACTGTATAGCAAGAGAAAGACTGAGTGAAACTCAATTGCGTCAGAAGCGCGATTATGACGTCAGACTTAAGGAAAATATATATGAAGTTGGTGCTGTAGTTTACATGATAGACTCCTCCATCAGAATTGGATTAAGTAAAAAGCTGAGACCTCCATGGAGGGGCCATTCCTGATTGTACGTGCTCGTCACCCTCTGTACAACGTTGCCAATAAGACCAAAAACGGCGTTGGTCCACCATGACAGGCTAAAACCTTGTAAGGACTCTGACCTCCAATTGTGGCTGCAAAGTCAAAGGCATGGCCTTCTTGAGTCCTTGCCCTTAACAGATGTGGGGGATGATGATGAACAATAGATCCCAGAAATCCAACCATCAGCCCAGTTTGATGCAGATGCAACATTGCCCTTTTTGTTAGGTGATGATCCAAATGTCACTCTACCATACATGTGGGGGGAAGAGGAAGTAGATGATGGTGGTTCCAGCCCGTCTGTTGTTGAGTTATTCGACCCTGAGGGCGAACCGGAACGAAATGACCCTGTTCCCGCTGTCGAGATGACAAGTAAAGGCAGGGCAGTTCGTCGTCCTGCCCGATTTCTTGATTGAATTAAGTGAAAAAAACATACAAGCTAATCCAATGCACCATTGGATTAGCTTGTATGTTTTTTCATGCACCTCACATTACTTCATATGGGTATATATTCAGGGGCGGTGGGGTCAGCTCGTGGTAAGGTTGTAACTGTTTGATTAGCTTGTATGTTTTGTTAAATATGTTGCACCCATACTACATGGCTAATTTAGTCCACGTGTTATTTTCTCGTGATCATGATGCCCGGATTAGCTTGTATGTTTTGTCCGATTTACCATGGTTGTGGTTGCTATCATATGAACATATTTTCATTAATGTTGTTTTGATTGACACTGTAGCTGCAGTTAGCTTGTATGTTTTGCTGTAATGCAGTGTTGTTTCGAAACAGTACGTGTAAGCTGGCCTCGTGTAAACCGTCATTCATGCTGGGTCAGATCTTTGCAATTGTTTGTCAGGATTTTATGATTTCAGTTTGTATTAGCTTGTATGTTGTTCAGACTGGGTCGTGGGGTTCTTGACAGAAATTTGCAGTATTATGCATTTGTTCTTGCTGTCCAGTGCCCGTCCTGTTTAGCTTGCATATGTTGGCTGGGTGGCGCTGGATAGTTTGCACAGGTTGATAATGCTTTTTAAATATACATCCACATAATCTGCAAAAACTTTATTGGTCTCATTTAGCCTGTGAGTTGTTGAGACTAACATCGTGACTCTGTTCGTTCCATTTAGACTGTGTGTTATTGAAACTAACAGAGTTGTAACATAATTCATGACAGTAGTTGGACGTCATTTGGTCTTGAATAGCCAGTGTGTTGTTGAGATTAACAGGGGTATTGTTGCATGTCATGATTGTGTTGAAATAAATCTCAAATTATTCTGCTCTGTAAAAATTATAAATCAATTGCCGGTACAGGTCCTCAAATGGACTTGTTTTTTTAATTGTAGGCAAAAATGGGCAGACCTGTCAAGCGATCGAAGTTTTCAGAGGAATGTGAAGTGTGTAGAATATCTTGCAATCACATTAAACAACATGTACTAAGGACACGTGCACCTTGGTATGTGTGTCCTGCATCCGCATGCATGGATGTCACCGCGCTGAAGGCTGTATTCAACAGCTAGGGAAATTCCATAGCAGTCACGGGGTTGTCAAAGGAGACTCTATTCTTGAGGCTTGGGCGCTCGCTGTCAATGGGTTGTTATATTTCCTCATTCAGCACCTAACCTTTGGGTCTCTGGCAGACCTCCTTGTGTTTGTGTTGATAGTGCACTCTATCCTCAATCCATTTTGTTCTCGGAGAAAGAATGCTTCTTTCTCTGAGAGTACGACATGAGGGCTGGGTTGAACCTCTATCATATGTACTGCACGGCACAGTTCCGCCGGTCCGCATAAGTATGATTCTCCATTATGCCATCCTAAATCGGCTGTTTTCCAAATTGCCAAAACAACTTATCGATACTGTGCGGGAGTTTATTCGTTACTGCACGTTTGGGGGTTTCAGCGCACCACGTAGTCATCCCATGTTGAAGATGGTGTCTATAGACTTCGATTTTCACATGGATGAGCTCTCCTGCCGTTCTTCCCAATCATTTCGGGAACTTGAAAGTTAGGTGACCCCACCTGTCAATTTACGATATGCTGTTGCAAATTATTTTTACTCAAACAAGTGGAGTCTCATCGTGAAGCATATGCGTGACAATCCAAGGTTACGATTAACCTTGGGTGTTCATCCGCATATGGTTCTTCGAAAGACTGTCAACAGTCAGATCGCCAGGCTGGAGGCCGTAGTTCAGCGTTTTCCGCAAGCCGTAGAAATTGTGGAAGTGAGCCTCGATTTCACGACAACATGTCGCTGCAGAGCTGCTCACAACAGGGAGGAGTTCAAACGAAACAAAATTGAGGCTCAGAGATCTTTCCTACGACAAGCTCTCTTGTTGGCAAAGAGACTGGCAAAGACGGTTGTTCTACATGTCCGGGACAATAACACTGGGAGGGCTGCTGCAGAAGTGTTGGCACTCTAACAAGAGTTGGAGATGACCAACTCCATAATTCATCGTCATTGTTACGTAGGTACTGTTGAGGAGTACCAGCAGTGGAGCACTGCTATTTTGGTATAGCTAGGGCCTCATTTGACAGCACTGTACAAATGCTGCTATTGTTGGACAGTCCCAAACGTTTAGTTCTGGAGACTGATGCCCTTGTTCTGCCCATGGACGGTATTACAGGTTTAAACGGTCCATGGAATGTTCACCTTATTGTAGGTAAGGTGTCACAGAAAATTGGCTGGCCAGTATCACAAGTACTTGGGGTTTGTAACAACAATGCCGCCTGTAAAGCTTTTTCAATGAAACGTCGTTACTAGCAGCCAGCAGCGATTCTAATATTAGACGAAACTTAAAAGACAGCTTTTCTGCAAGCAGTTTTAACTTGCCACTGAATCGGACATGACATTGTGGCCAATATATAATGCAAAACAGAAATGGGGAAAATAAGGATGCTCATTCTGGAAAGTAATTAGCGTGTACGCTGTTACTCCTTGATTGAGTTTTGCGTGTTATTTGCACATTTCGGCCTATTTAGAGATCATTGGGTTATGCGAAGAATTGTAGAGCTTGTATGTTGTCAATTCTGCGTAAAACATATTTGTGTAGTTTTTGCACATTGACTGGAAGCAAAATTATTAACAGATTAATAAATAATCCAATGAATAATAATAATTTTCATCCATTTTACAGGTACTGGAATTCGAAAGTATGTAAGTTTCGCTGTTTATTCATGGTGTTGATGCAAATTACCCAGAGTCAAATATAATAACCATTGCAAATTGTGCTAAACCTTTTATTTCATTGTATTATAACAAATACACTGTACACAAAAGCATTGTACTACAATACTAGAACTGTAAATAGGATAACTATTACTGGTATATACTCATGACAAGATCTAATAATATTGTGTACCAAATTTACTATAATATTATATATAAAAATGCAATGTATGCATAAATATAGATATATGAAAAACGTATTGATGGTGAATAACCGTGTAGCTTAGCCATGTAGCCAATATAGCCTTTATAGCTTACCGAGCTTTTCAGTTTTCAATCTGGCATGGAAATCTTTTCTATTTTTGTAGTCCTACTGCCGACAATCTATGCATGCTGAAGCTATCCTACTACTCTGTTTTGTTAATTTTGTTATTCCTTTGCATCTCCACAATGTCATAATGTATTTCATTTTTGTGAAGGAATGTGCTGTGTGGTTGTAAAGTATTAGTATGTATTCACACCCATGCAATGTTTGTTCCCTTATGTAAGTTGTTACTAAAGGATATATATTCTCAGTAATAGGGATAAATGTTTTCATTAAAAGGGGGAGGGGGGAAGTATACACAGTAAACCAACATTGCTATACAAGTATTCTGTATGTAAATAAATTTCATAGATGATTGTAGCTGGTATGTTCTTTCTTCTATGAACGAAAATTACTATACTAGTGTGCTGTATGGAAATACATATTTCATTTCATGGAGGAGTGTAGCTGGTATGTTCTTTCTTCTATGAACGAAAACTACTATACTAGTGTGCTGTATGGAAATACATATTTCATTTCATAGAGGACTGTAGCTGGTATGTTCTTTCTTCTATGAACGAAAACTACTATACTAGTGTGCTGTATGGAAATACATATTTCATTTCATGAAGGAGTGTAGCTGGTATGTTCTTTCTTCTATGAACAACTCGATGTATGCTCTATCTCAGTATAATGCAACATAAATATGCCTATTTGCATAATTGTTGAGAATATGTACCATGTAGGTGTAGCCACATTGTTTTCTATGATGGAATTGTTAAAATGTTACTTGGAGATTGTATTTCCACTTTATGTTGTATTAATTGTTAAACAGTAAATTTTCCATTGTAATCAGCACCATAATAGTGATTTAAGTATATATCAAGTATAGATTTCTGAGATTGTACTATATGGACATTACTTTTGTTTTAAATACCGGTCCTTTGAACATTAGGAATCTTAGACAAGATTGGCAAAACTATTGCAATAAAAGAAAGGACCATTTTCATGCATTTTCTTAACTCATCAATTTCTTTAAAAAATATAAAATTTCTAATCGGTTTAATTAACTAGGGTAGAGTGTTGTACCTGCGTCCCTGTCGGGGCCTCACTCTCGTGACGTCAGGAGATTGACCTTCGTCTAGGCAAGGGTCAGCCAATCGTCGGCCAGCAATAAGTCACGTGACCCCAATCGGGGTGATCTCCGACGAATCAGGGCAAACCCCTCTCTCTTCAACCTCAACTACCAAACCAGCAAGATCACGTCCTGATCGTCTCTGTACATCAACGTATACATTGGTTTACAGGAGCTGGGAGCATTCTAGGTAAGTATACCGTTACTTAGATATTGTTGTGCGTTGATATATAGCGCGGGTATTCGCTCGCACATCAAAACATACATTCCCCGTCGCACTGTGTGCGTTTCATTTGTTTTCCTTTCGCATTTTGCATGCATTTAAATCGAGTTCCGTTCACGTTCTATTTTCGATGACTTATATTTAGGTACCTCGACGAAAAATGTCCTACATAATTATATACAACTAACTGCAGATATAGCTTTGATAACATTTGACGTAACATGAACATGATCCCATGTTATGTCTTGGAGCTTGAGAGTATATGACGGTGATTCAGCGTTCAAGTGTGTAAACGGTAACAGCACCTACCATAAATGCAGACGTTATTGCCCGTTTAACTGTATAAGAAACAAAACAGTTTTTGCAGATTCGAACCAGTGACAATCGCATTGTTACAAAAAAAAATAAAAAAATTAGGAAATAAGAGCATACGCATATGAACATACACGCTCTCCATATACACTGAGGTCGGCTACAATACATAATAATTCCACATGGTCCAAATGTTTAGCATGTAGTTTTAGACTGTGATCAGTGTTTGTTTCGGTGTCTCAAGTTATGCACACATCTACATTTCTTAGTTGTCGAGTAAATAAATTTTGGTCGTTGGCTAACAAGGTCAGTATTACAAGATACGTCGCAAATCTTGATCGTGTTTAAAGGCTCTGGGTATTGTTTAACCACTTATAGGATATGTTGTCTGCTTTTTAATTTAGTATTTTGACTGTTACTTGTGATATGGCTTCATTACCGCTGCTCCCAACTAAATTCCATTATGTTTATTTCGCTCTTCGGGGCATTTAATTTTATTAGATACTGGAACCATACGCCGTACGACATGGGGAAGAAAGATACTCCATGTCCACCTCCATATGCATGCCATCTTCGGGATGGTTAACATTTTGTACTATTGATTTTATTAATATTGAGTTCTGCGCAACCCGGGGATAGAGGGCGTGAGCGGTGGCTAGCATATTTCACTACCGCTCATGAACAGTCTCAATCAAACCGAGACTGCAATATTTCGTATGTGTCGTTTTCGGACGTTTCCAAAGGTCCATTATCATACTCTTTTTTAAATGTTATCCTAGCTGTGAGAATCATAGCTCTTATTTTATATTGTGTACCTACCGAAGAAAGTATGAATATAAAAGTATATGATTCTCACATCTACGTTTAACCTAAAGGTATAAGTTTAACCTAAAACTGAATACTCATAACAGAACAATAATAAACGAGAATGAGTTATACAATGTACTACATCATCTGCATTACTCAAAACAGTTACAAAACTGTTCAATTCAACATAATATAGCGCAACACATGCATTTGAGTATACATATTTTTATCATTGTAGTATGAATATTGAACACCATTGAAGAAATATACATGTTTAATTGTTTACATGTTACGTATTTAGTTCGCAATTCTAGCATTTCGAGCCTTTGTATAAACTATTTACATTTTAAAGATAATTAGATTTAATTTTTTATATTGCTTAGTCATTGTTCGTCAATATTTTTCTGATTGTTTTACAAGATTATGGAAAGAGTCTTCAGTCGTTTAATATGTGTTGGCAATGAAGAGAATCCGAATCACAATAAGTAACCAGTTACGACAGGGGATTGATTTCCGATAGGGGCCCAGTTCCAACACGGGACCAGTTTCATAAACATTTCTTACAGATCCTTCTCACAAATATAATAGTGCAGGGTGTCACATAACACATCACCTAGTTTAAAACTGTGGTTAGGCGAGACCCACTGGTTAACATCGGGAAAGCTGGACGCATCAATACGTAGGCTGACCATCATGTTGTGTGCAACCCAATCCCATTGCACTCATATATATATCGTGCGAGGATCTGTCACCGAAATGTTTATTTTTGGCGACGTTTAGACTTAATTTCCATATCAGCTAAACATGGTGATAACTAAACATAAATGTATGTCGACAAAATGGACCAACAACATGATAAACACTCGCTGAATAAAAGTAATACATTGCGTCGTACACTTCAAATAATCACTGATAGCAATATCGGTAGCAGGCCTGATAACTTTAAATATTCAACAATAACACAATGGTCATGCGGTTGTGTACATAAACAGTCATCAAGATAATACAGATGATATAGAATATATATTTGATTGGTTCACTAATAGGTTATCTGTCCTGAAATATGTAACGGTACAACCTCAATTTCGCAACGTAATATACTTGTTTATAGTAAATATCAACACTTTTAAACTATTTACTATTTCGTAGCGATATTGCTTTTTAGCTGTTTAACTGAAACAAAAACACTCAAGTCTGACTGCTTAAATATACGTGTATTATATAATTTGGTAGGACTAAACACAGATCGCATGCAAATTAAGCCATAAAGTGAAGTGAATAAGTGAATAAATGAATAAATAACGTCGTCAGATATTTTAATTTGCATAAGGGGTGATGCAAGCTTCCAGTGGCCTACTTTGCCACTGACCGTTCCAAGGCGGTAGCCCTATTGTCAACCCTGTTTGTGTTTGTGATGTCGTTTGCATTTATTATTGCTTTTGCCTTCTTGTTTGTCTGTTTGCGTGTTTGTTTCTGTGTTTTGTGGTTTACTGTCCTCCTTGAATGCTACTTTCCCTGTCCGATCTTTTTATATTTATTTCCAGAAATTATAGTTTTCATATAAACCTTCATACTTATTGCTCATAAAAATATAACTTGCCGTGTGGAATAAGTAATAAGCCATGGCATACATATGATAAAACACTAGTGCAATAAATATACAAATGAGGGACGAATCATCGCTTGGCCTCTTCCATTCAGCTCGGTGTGAATCGGCATTGCTTTGTCCATTTCCGTGATTAGTCACCCATTCGGATATTAGCCATTCGTTTTGAATGAGTGATATCACAGGAATGAATGACATTACTCATTCTACTCATTCGAATAGGTGATATTATTGATTCAAGACGATTGAGTGATATCTCGAAATCGAATGAGTGATATCACCTATTTGATGTCACCTATTAAAACAAGTGATATGACCTATTTAAAAATGTGATATCACTAATTTGAATTTGAAATGGCGATATCACCTATTTGAATCAGTGATATTCGAATCAGTGATATCACAAAATGGTATTAAACAGAAAAAGGGTGCCTCATAAAAAGTGATATGATGATTATCATGGTCTCGCATCAAATAAGTCTATTCAACTCGTTTAATAAAACATCCTTTATATATAGCATATACTATACTAGTTATACACAGAACAGGTAGGTAACGTCGTACGAATTTGTGATAACATATATAAAAGTTGAACAGAAAATGTCGAACGCAAAAACAAACAAAACTACAAAGATGAATGAAAGGCAAGATATGACATCACAAATGTAAAATAGTTGAAAATATAGCTGGTATAGAGGGGTATGAAATAAAACCTTAATTTCGGTTTAAAACGTTTGCATATTGTAAAATTAAAACAAGTACTTTTAAACAGGTTATCACATTTTTGTAGTAAACATGTTTCAAACATGTTTTATTTTCGAAATATCCGTTACAAAATCCTGTTAATATAAGCTTTCCCATCGCTTAATGGAATTAAGGCGTGACCACGTAATGTCTTCCTGCAAATTAAAGTATTACAGCCATCGAAATTACAGGACCGGTACTATAGTAATCTGCATGGTACATGTATGTTATTGGTCCAGAATAACATGTATGAAGGTAAACAATACATAATAGTCCATAATCCAAGTTGGCTTCCAGCGGCCAGCATTGTGTATAAAGACTTCTTAAGTCGTTATTAATATTACATTATTCCCTTTATTAACACACATGACAATATTTCAATAAATATAAGGATTTCCATATAAAAAAGCACACATTAAGACATATGTTGAACATTGAAGCGTTCATCTTTTATCATATTGTGTGGCATTTTGTGGACGGACGGAGAGACAGGCAGATGGCGACTAAAACTATTATGTATTGTAAGGATACGCACAAAAACAGATGTACTAAATGAACGATAGTCGCTATTTAAATGTATCAACTGATTGCAGTGCATTGAAGCAAACTATATCGTACGTTGCTGTCTTTATAAATTTGATCTAGACAAAATGAAACTGATTATGAATAGCATACGTACATGTATATGTTTACTGTGCTCTGAATTTTAACTAACATTTATTATCTGAACCTAGACAATACTACTATGACTATATTTGAATCCTGCATGTTAATACAACGTAACTGTAAAGATTTTGTTGAACTCAAACAAGTGTGACAATGTGAAACACAGTATAGTATTATGGTTACTAATCACTGCAAAATTTGTTACCATTTGGTGACACTTAATTTGAAATATAACAAATATCACGCATTAAAACGAAACTTCGTCGACTGTCCATTTTCAATACTTACCGACTGCACGACTGCCAAAGTTCCTTCTCGTTTAAAGAAATGTTAATTTCTCCTTTACTACTGGGTTGAAAAGTCTAAAATTTCACACGTTTGCTCTTCAATAGTTATTAATTTAATTGGTATCGTGAAAAACAACACAAAACAACAAAACTATGTGCGAAGGGGCGTGTTTTGGCTCGAAAGTGTGTAACTCGTGCTTCTTGTGTAAACCTCCGTAAGTTTACAGACAATAATTCGTCTATTTTCCACTAATATGGACTCAAATGTATTTTAAGTCGGTTTTTACGAACAAATATAACAATAGCTCGATGAGCTATTTTCCGACAGAATTCAATGTAGGCTTGCTATCTGGATGTTCAAATTAATTTATTACCTACTTCGGATAAAATAAGCCTTAAGTTTAAAGAGTACACATGTTTATAACTGATAATAACGCAGATAAAGTATACAGATAACACGAATAACATATATATAAATTGGACCAGTTTTCGTATAACTTTGACGAACTCGTTTAAACGTTTATCAATTAGTACATGGCCTTGACCTCTGATGGTTTGCAGCCTCTCGTGATTCAAATCACGCTCAAAGTAGACGTTGATCATCCGTTTATAATCGAGCTATCTTGTTTGCTTAATTCATTTCAGTTGATTCGTACACGATGTATGTTGTAGCTGTATAAACGTGTTATTGCTGAATTGTGTGATAACGGTCTTTGTCAAAAGCAAGCAACATGCATACTGTGAATATACGGTAAGTTCGTTTGACATTTTTACTTTTAAAACATTGACTTGCATTCTTTATATTTGAATTTTGGACTCATTTTATATTATTATTCGAAGAAACACTTTGCTATGACTATCATCTACGTATTTCTATGGCATATACATAGGCTTAACACCTTTGGTAATGGTGAAAGGGCGTGACCTGCATTATATTACTATTACAGCAACTTCTGAGAACACCACAGACAGACTTTTGCGGTTTTAGCTGTACGATTTGGTTGGCTGGGGGTGTTTATTTCGTTTTAAAATTATACGATTTTTTTAATTTTATCTACAAATTCAATAGGCATATCTACATGTTACAAAATACTTATTAATAGTCCAAGGCATTTGCAATTCTGAAATGTTCTATATTAGGGCACAAAAGAAAGAAAAGAAAAACATACGCGAAGTAACCTTAACATGCACAATGTGTGTTACATGTATGCCTTTTCATATAACACAATAACATAATCATGCTATTTTGTCTCCACAACTTGTTTTTATCAGATTTCATTTTCAATAATTTTAACTTTTAAACACAGACACAAATAATGTTGAGGCTAACCTGGAGCTTTCGTCATTACAGTTAGAACTTTATTAGTAGATTGATATTCGAACTAATGACCATTTAACAACATTCGAGATAAGACGGGGCGATGTTAACGTATTGTTCCAGACGTGTGGCAGATTGTAACGGCTATCGTCCTTTTTCAGCGATGATAATGTTATTTTTGTGTACTTCAAAATTCCATCAATTCTCAGCACTCGCTCCTTTGAGGTGTGTATTGGTGGTGGGGAGATTCAGGGTGTGAGTCGGTGGGCGGGGTTAATGGGACGGAATGTTGGGCCCAATTTTTATTTTTTTATTTCATTATTTTTATTTATATGTTTCTGTGTAACACCATACAATCTGCCACCCAGCCTCCCAAACGTTTACAATGTGTTGTTCGTATTTTCAATATATGGTATTTCAGTATAATTTATTCTATATACACACAATACAATATGTTTTTGAGTACACAATTTATACATCTGCTAATTTCAGTCATCACTGAATCCCCGGACCCACCCAACCATTCTATACCCACACTTGTTTTTGATGTAGATATTAGATCGCATATTGCATAGTTCTGATTACCTATATTATCAACTTTCTACAGCAATATCTTGTGCTTACATTTTACCATTATTTATAATGTTTAAGGGTACATAGTGCTTACGTTTTGCCACCCACTCCATCCACCCACCGCGCCGCGCCAGCTTCCACTTATTTATTTCTTAACATTTCCTCTTTCTAATTTGTTCATATTGTTCATGGATATATTTTCTAATGGTATGTCAGGCGAATAATTTGTTGTTCTCTGAAAAATGCGAAGAGTCAAGCAGCGCTCTTCTCCGACAGATATTGCGTTTAGTTGTAATTAAAATAAAATGACAACATAAAGCAGTGTTCATGTATAAATTTAGTAATGCTATGAACTATTTATCTTTTTGGAAAAATGCATTAATTTAATATATAATCACATTTTAATATGCATAGCTTACTAGCTACATTTTTCCGAGTAAAAGACAAAACTCCCATAATATTTCGCCGATGGTGTTTCGTTAATTGAAATTATCGACATGTGGATATAAGTAATATACATCTATAGCTACATACCAAACTTATTGCGTAAATCTACATAATATACATACCAAACAGGGTAAAATTCATGTGTACATAAACAAAGTAAACTTCGTGTGTGAGCGTGCGTCCCTGTGTGCGTGCGTGCGTGTGTGTTTGTGTGTTTATATAAACTTATTGTGTTAATCTAGATATAGGTATTTAACTTGTGTAAATTTACATTATTATCTTCTTGTGTAAATCTACATAGTTACTAACCTTTTTGAGTAAATTTACATGGTTGCCTTTATGTGTACATATACCTGGTAAATAACTCGTGTAAATCTAAATAGTAAACTTAATGTGTACATCTGGTTTGTTAACTTCATAATTGTGTATATCTATAAACTAACCATATTATATAAACCTAATGTACAGTATACTAAAATAGATACAAAAATCGAACAAGAAAAGTAGCATTCAAGGACGACTACAAACACACACAGAATCAAAGAACAACTATAAAGTTGATTAAATGCCAAATAAGGCATCACAAACACAAAAGGGTTGACAATAGGGCTACCGTCTTGGAAGGTCAGTGGCAAGAAAGGCCGCTGGGGGTTTAAACCAGGTTCTAGGGTGCACCAAACCTCACACTTAACCTACTTTCATCCCAATAAAACGGGACAATGTAAATAAAGAAATCCCCGCCATGAACTATTATCTAACTAACAAGGCAGCATTAATAGGCAATATAAGTAAAACACAAAAATGCTCGTGTATATATAAATACAAAACAACAATAGCCTAGAAAGCCAAAAGGAAGGTACTCAATGACTTGGCAGAAGCCAGAGCAATAAGAGAACAAACCATTGAGGGCACGACAAGACAAGATTGCAGACAAACATCAAACGTCACCGTCCTTTTGGGCTTTAGGTAGACTTCATCATAGGGTCCACAGCCTGTCCGGTCATTGCACATTCATAACCCTTTTGATAAACATTTTTACGAGTTTCACAAAGATAGTATGAAAGTGATCATGACCAAGGATCTTACGAGGGAAGTAAATCACGTCACCATAGAAGTCAGGTTGTGATAGTCCTTGTCGCAAAAGAGTTCTTAAATTACTCTTAGATCAGGTTACGATAATAAAACAATTGCAAAGGATTTACGAAGTTTATGGTAACAGTAGCCCTGATGGAGTAGCTTTTCAGTTATACATAGATTACGAATATTAAAGTCCTAGACTCGAGTACAATCTCTAGAAAAACGAATAAGTTAAGACACATAGACCCCATAAGAAGTTGCTCGGGGAACATCCCCATTTAAATGGGGATAATTAACAATATCAAAATTAGAAGCATCTCTCTTGTCATATATTTTGCTAATTATTTCACCGTTTTCAATGGAGAGATGTAAATCGATAAAAGAAGCGTTAGTATCAGAAATATTAGCTTTGTTAAGTTGAAGTTCTTTAGGGTATATACTATTAACTATAGTAGAAAAGAAAGGGTTGTCAATGTTCAATATGTCATCCAGATACCGAGAGGTGTCATTAAAGGCTTCAATAACATCTGCCTGGGTATCTGGTGAAAGACTCAACATGAAATCCCTTTCATAGCAATATAAAAACAAATCTGCGACAAGGGGTGCACAGTTCGTACCCATATGGATACCAACAATTTGTCTATAAACGGTAGTTCCATACCTGATGAAAATATTATCTAATAGGAAGAGGAGTGCTTCACAAACTTCTTGGCAAGTCCCCATAGTATAATTGTCTAAAAGCTTTAATCTCTAGCGAAAGTTTTTTTTAATAAGAGCAATAAGCTTGTCTATGAAAAGGTGATGTGGTAAGGTTGTACATGTATATAGTGTAGAGAAGTCATAAGTGCTTTTAGATGAACTTGACGTTTATTGAACATTTTATCAAGAACGTCTCCTGAATTTTTAATTGATCAAAATAAATTAATCCCAGAGTTTTCATAAGTTTTAGCACAATATTGTTTAACGTGATCTTTAACGGCAGTAAGACAAGAAGTTGAAAGTTTGGAGATGTTTGTGGTGGTGCAGGCACTAGAACTCGAAATAAAGCGGGCCTTATACGGATTTTTATGTAATTTAGGAATCCTAAAACTGCATGTGTAAAAATCTACACACTAAACTTCATGCGTAGTTCTCCAACTAACCTACAGGTGTAAACTTACACACTATGTGTACATATAAAACACTTTGTTTGAATCTACATACTAATAGTAATGTGTAGATTTACTGTATACTAAATTGTATGTGTAAAATGTATGTACTACATACTAACATTTGTATTTACATACATGTATTAACATTCATGTGGATTTAATATCGGCACTACACTACTTCGCTTTAGGCTTTTGTTTAAGATAACATACAGTCCTACATACGTTTATTAGTATTTATTACATTTTTATCGATGAAAGATCGGGATTTCTCAGTGAAAGAATATTCGGTATTGCTATATATTAATAACTAACTCAGTGAACGAAAAATAACTAGCTGTGCACTTCTTTCTTTTTTTGCGACTGCGCAAGCCCGAGTTTTTACCTTAACCGGACTACTTTTTATGTACATGTAAACACAAATAGTGTCTGCTGTCTCGGCCGATTTATAAGAACATGTACTGTATATATATTAATATATTACACATGTATTGCTCTGTGACATCTTTCAATTAAATCACAAAACAACAACCATAATTCTGTCCAAACTCCGAATCAGAGTGAATTTGCGAGAAGAGCAAAGTTTACATAAAATTCTGTGGTCCTTCCTGACCAAAACAGCCTGCTTTATATATGCAGCGTCTTCATTTGAGAACTGGAAATATAATATAATGTGTTGTTTAGAAAATTAAATCTGCTGTTTTTTGTAAAATAAAGAAAATGTTGAGAGGGGTGGGTGGGGGGGAGGAGGGGTGTAAAAACACACAGATGACTGAAATATGTAGTAATTAAGCTCTCAAAATGAATACATTATTACCGGTTACTACTGGGTTCAATTATAGGGTTATGACTTATAAGAAATCCTTCACTAGATGGTAGGGTGTGTGTGTGTGTGTTTTTCATGAGCGAGCGGATGCAAGTTATAAAAGATAAATTATATACCTACCACCGAGTGAGGTAATCCTTAGGAGTGTGGTTCTTTTTAAAAGGAAATATTTCATGAGATGGTAGATGTATGCTTCTTGTCACGAGCAAGTGAATGCAAGTGATGAAAAATAAACAATATGTCTACATCGAGTGAAGGATTTCCTCATACTCAAATGCTGCGGTTAAATCTATGCATTACATTGTAAATCAGTTTGTGTATGATTTAACCAAAATGTTTTACTCTTACAGTGTTGGAACGTTCTCTGTAAATGACGTTGAGTGCAAAACAACACACCTACGACCGAGTGATGAATTTCCCTTATTATAAGGATTTGTCTATAACTCATTTCACAAAAATAATAATCTGTGACGCTGACTTATGACATCAATAAAGTGTTGAGAACGTCGATGTTATTTGCTGAGAACAATTTGAAAATATCAGAAAAAAGTGAACAATTTAATAGTAAAACTAAATCTAAAGAAATCTAAACTGCCAAACTGAGGTCATAAAAATACATTCATGCCAATTAAAAGTCTTGATATATTCAAGGTTACTTCAGTTAAAATTACCGTAATTAAAAATGAGTGAAATAAATTAAACTGTTTGGCAACGGTAACTATATAAATGCCTTAACCATCACCCTATAATGTTCAGGTCTGTTCGAGTAATCGTTAGCGCAACTGTGTACATTTGTTGAAAACTTTTGCCTGTTGTTGATGGGACAACAAAACTTGTATAAAATATAGATATTTTTTTAACTGCTGGCTCGATTATATGGAAATGTTTTAGTTATTTTCACGAATGACAGATTTGAGTGAGTGAAAAACAACATGCCTACCATCGAGTGAAGGAATTGTCTCCAACATGAAACATTATTTAACTGCTGGCATCGATTACAGTGAAACCGTTCACAAGAGTTTAGGCGTGTGTTTCATTTCACGAACAAGCCGATGCGAGTTAGTGAAAAACAAAACAATCCTACCATCGAGTGAAGGATTTGCCTAATGCGTCGACCACAAAAATCACACAACAAGTGTGATGTTGATTTATGACATCAAAGAAGTGTTGAGGATGTCAATTTCATTTACTGAGAACACTGAAAAAAGATGAAACATATTAGTAATAATAAGTTTAAATCATAAACAAACTTGTATTAAATACAAAGATTTGTTTTTACTTCTGGCTTGATTTAATAGGGAAATCAATCACGAGATGGTATTTTTTTTTTGTTGTTTGTTTTCATGAACTAGTGGAGTCAAGTGAGTAAAAAACAACATTGAGTGAAGGATTTCTCTAACATTCGTGTAATAGAGATTATTTAACTGCTAGGATCGATTATAAGGAATAAATTCACGACATAGTAGGCATGTGGTTCTTTTCACAAACAAGCGGCTGCGGAAGAGTGAAAAAAAACATGCCTACCATCGAGTGAGGGATTTGCCTATATCTCAGACCACAAAAAAAATGTGACATTAACTTATGCCGTCAGAAAGTTGCTATGAAAGTTATATCGTTGGATTGGAAATAACATAACTAAGAAAATGAATGGTTGCTTTTTCTTAATTGTTTGATAAAACGAACCTTTGGCATTCCAAGAAGCTATAAGCTATACGTGATTTAAAAATAAATCAAGATTATACAGATCCGGGTGTTCGGTTCTACACGTCGTGTCGATGAGGTATTTGTTTCAAAGTTATTTCAAAATTACTTTCTTTTATGCGAAATTTAGTCAGCGGACAAGAAATTGACTTCATCATATGCATGAACATGAGAGGTACATGTATGTGAATTTTATGATCTTGAACTTGAATAACTACCTGCATTTAGGGTTCGGTGAGTCGTCTCGATGAGGTGAGTATTTAATTTCAAAGGAAACATCAAACACTAGGCGTTTAGTTAGAATTTCTGCACAACTTGCATCTGTTAAAATAGTGAAGAGAAATCTTCACCATTGAGAAACTGAAAGTGAGGGAGCGTAGCAACCGACCGCAGTTTGTTATTGTTGAAGATTTCTCTTCATGGACTCTATCCGGCTTAGTGTTTACAATTGAGTAGATGTATCGATAGTCTCTATACAGGTCACACAGTAACCTGTGAAGAGCGATGGTAGTAAATGTTTCATGAATAAATGTAACCAGTATTTGAAATGCTGAGCCATCTGATGGTTTAAAAAGTAGGATAACACTAAAGGTAACTTACATTTCGGATACCATACGAAAGCTTATAAAAAGTTTCCTGAGGCCCTTCTTCTAATGTTTTTCTCGCCCCCCCCCCCCTACCCCCCCCCCCCCCCCCCCCCCCCACTCACTAGCTTTTGTTTCGCCTGTGTAGTATGGCAGTCACTTAGGGATCACTTTGTCCGTCGTCCGTCCGTCTTCAATCCGTCCGTCCCTCACACTTTAGCCTGCAACCTAACCTTGGCCATAACTTTAACAGTAGTTGACATATGTTCATGAAATTACACACACATCTTCAGCTTAACCTAAGAAATGCTGTTACACATGTCCAATGGTATGCCACTTTCATAAAACTTTCACCTGCAACCTAATTAGCCATAACTTAAGAAGTAGTTGACCTATGTTCATGAAACTTCACACATGTATTCATCTTACCACACAGAAAAGTGTTACCCAAGACCAATAACTATGACATTCATTTTGACAGAGTTATGTCTCCCTTTCATAAAACCTTATCTTGCAACCTAACCAAGCTCAGAACTGGCAATAACTTAAGACGTATTTGACCTATATTCACGAAACTTTATAGTCAGATTGTACTTGGTGAAATAAGCACACGGCAGGAGACACAAGTGTTCCATGGAACACCCTTCTAGTTTTCATTGGTATAATTAGGTCAATCTGGGTAATCTTGGACATTATAAATTCGGAAACCCTTAAAGTTGCATAAATAAATGAATAATGACGTGACTTTACAAATCAAGAGAAGCTATCATCAGACGATTATAAGATAAGATAACATACACGTTATTTTGAGTCGGCAAGACATACAACAATACAACATACGCTCTTGCGACCTTTTGAACTGACTATATAAATATAACATGAAGTATATTTATAACAGCTGTAAATAAAGGTATCTAAGGAGAAATCAATTTACATCGTTATGACACCGTTTCCAATTAATACATATTAAACTTAAAACAATATTAAATGATGAATTGAATAAGCAATTCTTTATTTTGTACAATTAAAAATAAGAATCATACAGTCAGCGTCAATCCTACAGAGGGCGGCCTTGACAAATCTTGCACATGCCACATGCTGCAATCTGTTAAGAGCTAGTTAAGAACACAGTTAATTTAAAAACTGAAATTTTACTATATGGAGCAAATGCTGTTAAGTTAAGAAAGTGCTAAAACTCTTATCGCCTCATATTAAATATGAAGAGAACTGATTGACACTGGCTGTATGCAGGACAATACCAGCAATTAATTTATCCAAAAGGAATACACTATAATATAAGGACAATCTATTTGGATACATGACAGGCATGGCTACATGACCGGCACGGATACATGACAGGCACGGCTACATGATCGGCACGGATACATGACAGGCATGCAACTACCATTATACAGCAGCAAAAGCACTAAATAATAACGCAATCAGTTGACTTTAAAGCAAATTAGCACATCATGCCTAACAGCAGTATATTGAAACAAAACATATAATGCATAGAACAATCAGATTAAATAGATAATACTAGCAAGACACAGTAACCAAAGCAATAATAATAATATCACTACAGAAAGCACACGATTGTGGAGAAAATATTTTAAAAAGTTTAACAAACTCTCTCAAACCAACCTGTTTTGCCTTTATAAATATCATTATAGTCAAATCACCACTGCGGGAGAATCGCGTGCTAAGACCAAAAAGAAAAAAATAGATTTGTTTCTAGTTGCCCGACCGACCTTCTTTTTAACATTCGTAACATCTCTTACAATGCTTCGCAGCATAACTCGAATGTAAATAGAAGGTTTCCATATTGGTTACGTCATCGCACCTTAGATTCCTGCCAAAGCAAATTTGCATTCAAAATCAAAGTTGTTATCCACATTTTTCAATTTAATTCAGCCGATTGCTCCATCAATAGTTTATTTACATCTAAGCAGTGATAAAACCTTCATCTGCATTGTAAAAAACAAACACTTAACGCAATTTATACAATGAACATTCAACGCTATTTATATATCAACACGTGTTTCTACGGCTATATTGTTTACATAGCAACAGTGCAATATTTTCTGTGCCATTGTTTTCCGGCTTACAAAATGTCAAGATTTTGAACATACCGAAGCTCCATTTACACACAAGGCGGGATCCCGAAGAATGACGGGATTGGCCGAGCGTTCACAGTTGTCTTTTTAAGGGGTCTACCCTAAAACTTTTTGTTTAATGCCATGCATTAGGTGTGTCATTATCAACAAAAGGCACACCACGGGGCGTATATTTGCCTTTTTATTGCATACCTTACAACAAAACGGCACGGTACAATTTAAATATAGAAGTAGCCTAGCCTAAGATGCAAACAATTATTTTTCAGAAAAAATAATATTAATAAAGTCCTTTAAATCATTTTTAGCTCCACTGGCCGAAGGCCAGCAGATTCGGCCAGCAGAACTTTTTCGGCAAGTAGAGCTAATGGATGGCGAGTTGTCCGTCGTTTATTAACTTTTGCCTCGTTAAAACGATAGGGCCATCATTTTTACCAGATTGTTGATGAATCAATAAAAGCTTGTTCGAGTTCGATGAAACTTACAGGGTAGATAGATTATGTCAAAAGGAAGTTTGGAATTGTATTTAGGGTCACTGAAATCAAGGTCATTGTTACTAATATAGGAAAATGGTTTCCGCTCAATAACTTTAGTTGGGAATGAGATATTGGAACGAAACTTGCTGTGTAAGTATCTTATATGGAAAGAGCTTGGGGTTTTATTCGGAATCACTGGGGACAAGGTCACTGTTACTAAAAAATGGAAAACAACAAACGGTTTCCGCTCAATAACTTAAGTGAGGAATGAAACTTGCTGTGTAGATAGCTTATATCAAAAGTAAGTCAGCACCTGCCGGAAGTCGTAAACATGCACTGAATGAATTGAATTGGGGTTTAAGGCGCACCAACACATGACATGTTATATGGGCCTTACAGGAATGACGCGCCAGGCTTATTCTCCATTTACATCAAGATACAATATGGAGAATGGGCATAGAACCTTCTTACCTGCATTTCGGCAGAGTTGCTGCACATTCTATAGTAGATACTTCTTTTACGATAGAGCCACGTTTCCACGTTTGCGTGCGCGGTGTATTGTTAAAGACCTTGAATGAGCATGATAAACAATGACACAATGAATATGGGGTGGGGGGAGGGTGTTCCACATGTGACAGTGTGACAGTTTGACAGTGTGTTTGTGAGATTGCAGTGGTTTTATTCTACCCAGCAACCACACGGGGGAAATATGCACTGAAAATATTTATTTTAAATAGCTGACTACGCCAGTGACATGTACATGATGTCTATGATTACACTCAAATTCTTGCATAGCGGATAAGGTGATCCGTGATTTGCAACATGGGTTCTGGAAAACCTAATCTTACACATGGGGGAATATAAAATTCGCGCGCTGAGAGAATACAACAGAATAGAATAGAATAAAATAACTTTTATTTCCAATCAAGGGCCAAAGATAAGCATATAATCACATATATAAGACAATGCATAATGTGCATATAAAAACAAAGAGATTAACAATATCAATAACATAACTAAGGCTTGATTCTGATTTGTGAAACACAATTAACTAAAGATAGCAAAATATATCAATAAATCATTTAAACCTTCTCAAACAATATGTATTCCTTATTACTTTATTATTAATTAGTTAGCACACACTGGTATTTAATTTGCTGAGAAAATTTGCTTTTAAAAGCTCAAAACGTTTATAATAAATGTATAAACAATGACAGTTGAATGACGCCATTGTGTAAATAAACATGCAAAACGTTAGTAGTTGGCCACGTCCCAACGCGCAGAATATAAATGGTATGCAAGAAAAGGAATCAATCATGGTTTATCCGGTTCAGACAGGAAAATTCCAACACTCTGTATAATTGTTTTAATCGGAACCGAGGCTCTTAAAAACAATTATACCTCGTGTTGGAATTTCTGATCTTCCAAATTTATTTTAAATTCTTCAATTTTGCTTATCAATAATGTCTAATACAAACCAGGTTTTTTATACCACTGGCATATATGGTCGCTAGGGTGGTGCTCTGTTTGGATAGATGGTTACAGCAGTAGGGGACTCATAATTCGGTAAATTACTATGTCAGACGTAATTTAGGTAAATTTTGAATTAAATATATCGCATATATTAAATATACAATTAATATTTTCTTTTTTAAGGCTAAAATGTCATCGATACAGGCAGTTGATTCCGTGTGGCTCAGCGATGTTATGGATAAGATTGGTGCGTCAGATAATGCGGCGGAAAACATGAGGAGGCTGGGATAAATCTAGAGATACTTCACACATTGCTAAGGGGGAATCACACCATCTACAACTTTGGTAGCAACTGTGAAGGCACAACCACACACGGTATGCCAACTGTTTGCAAATGTTTACATTTGTTTAACTGCAGGATTCATTTTAACACAATGTATGCAATGGTACAAACCTATCTGTGTTAGCTGTAAAATAAATTTTAATTTCTGCTATGATGTATGTGTCTTTATGGGTCATTGTACTTTGCTTTGCGACTCCTGAATATCGTTGTTTTTGTTTATGCATTTTTATGGACTTCGCTTCGCGCGAAGCTCAAAAATATATAATTATTTTCAAGAATTACTTGAAAGTGAATACTACAAACTAATAGGATGCATTAGGTCTTACTGGCGCATATCTGTCTGTGCATATTAGTCTGTGTATATTAGACCAAAGCAATTAGCCTATTTTCACGCACATAAAAAATCGGTATAAAATCGAACAGGTAAAGTAGCATTCAAGGACCACATAAACACATAGAAACAAATAACAACTATAACGATGAATAAACGGTAAGATAAGACATCACAAACATAAAAGGGTTGACAATAGTCCTACCGCCTTTGAATGGTCAGTGGCAAAAAAAAGCCGCTGGGGTTGGGTGAGTGGGGGGGGGGGGGGGGGGGGGGGGTTTAAACCAGGTTCTAGGGTGCACAAAACCTCATTCTTACCCTATTGTCATCCCAATAAACGGGACAGTGTAAATAAAGATATCCCCGCCAGGTTATACTCTCTAACAAACAAGGCAGCATTAATGGGCAATATAAGTAAAACACATACTTAAATGATCATGTATATATAATATAAAAAAGCCTAGAAAGCCACAAATTAAGTACTCAATGACTTGGCGGAAACCACAGCAACAAGAGAATAAACGTTAAGGATACGACAAGACAAGATTAAAGACAAACATCAAACGCTACCGTCCTATAAGGATTTAGGTAGACGTCATCATAGGGTCCACAATCCGAAAATATCCTTGTTGATGAATGGCTCTTTGGTTTGAAGCCACGTTCAGCAGGAGTTTCAACCCGTCAGTCATCAATTCAATTAATACATATTGTTCAGAAGCCAAATGACCAATGGTATCCTGTACAAAATATTCTTCCCGTAATTGGGACAGAACTTTTTTGTATTTACGCCCGTAGTTTTAACATTTTTCCGCCCCAACACAAAGCGGTAATCAGATTGAAAAATGTTGATTTCCGGAATTAGGCCGGAATCGGGGCAGAAAATGGGGCGTAATATGTAAATGAGATGGGGCAGAAATGTAATTATAGCTTTTCTGAAGGATTACGGCTAGAAATGATTAGCTTTTCTGGAAAGATTACGGCTGGACACATTATGGCCGTAAAATTTAGTACGACGTGATTACGGCCGGAAAACACATTAAAAACAAGTAGGGATGCGAACATATAATGGCCAGAAAAAAGTCATGCGGGGTTAATAGCTCTAAATGATGTCCCCACTGTTAAAAAACCGATTATTATTATTATAATTCTAATTAACTGAGAAGTGAATTTCTAATAAGGTCATACTATTATTTATCATATTTCACTGGGGTATATAATGTTTTTGAGGTTGGAGATCAGTCTGTTGTATGCTTCTTGGTGATCTGTTATGTAATTTTTATATATTGTATAAATTAAAAAAGATTTCAATTA
>JAWPHD010004631.1:0-182572 GCA_037043455.1 Cyrtodaria siliqua
GTAAACACTTCATTATATGTAGCAAAGTTTAAACAGGAGTCGTTATGTTATTTTTAAGTGAATAACATTTAAAAAAACAATTTTACAAAAGTGAACTTTATTTTTGTTAAATGTCCGAATTAAGGACTATCCGGATTTGCATCAACTTTTTACGCTGACGCTGTCTTACAATATTTAACATCTAAGTGATGTTTATTGCATGAAGTCACTAGCGTTTTCGGGAAAAAAAATGTTGGTATAAGTTTATTTAAATGTTATAAAACCTGTTTTATTCACGGAAGCAAATTCAAAACTGAAAGTAACCTAAATTATAACCTGTAACCCTGCGGTTTCTTATAATTTTATGTGATTATCGAATAATTTTGCGTAAGTGAGATTATTTTCTGATCATTATCTATTTAAAAATCGCGATTAAATGGATGGAGGCAGGTTGTTCAACGTTACAATAAAATATAAGTAAATTATTTCCACAGTTTGACAGGCCTGGTGGGCATGGTTGAATTCTTGAATTAGACCCCTTACATGTATTGCGGAGGTAACACCTGCTCCTGTAATCCTTATGAAAACACTCTAATCAGGAGGTAAGGACGTATGTTTGTCAGGAGTTTATGCATCAAGGCGTTATTTGGTCTGGTCAGATATGTCATTAATTAACACTGGGAAAAGTAATGTTTTGACCCACTTTTAAGGGATCGTGGCACGGTTTTAAAGGGTCGCGGTCAGATTAATGGAATGTTGTTTTATTATGTTTAACGGCTCATCAACACAGTATAGGTTATTTAGAGCCGCACCAGAGAGAGGGGAAGGATACATAGGAATCCGGGAACCTGCCTTTCTCTTATTATCGAGAATAGTGGCAGTGCCGCTATGCCATAAATGGCTGGGGAAGGCCCTGATATGGCAGTTGTTGACGTATTTGATATTTGCATTTGTGGTTGAAATAGTAAATTACAAAGTTTGTAATATTTATTGTTTGTTTATATCAGGCCTAAAAAAAAAAATGTGGTTCTGGTAACATGTTCAAAATTGGTAGGTAGGGTAGGTCGGATTGTTGTTTTTTTTTGTGTTTTTTTTAAGGATTGTTTTGTATGAACGCAAAGAAGATGCACTGATTTTTTTATTTTTTTTCGAAATGGACCAAAAAAAACGTCGGGGTCGGCGGGTATTCGTAGGTAGGGTCGGGTGACCCCGAACCACACAATTATTTTTTTTAGGCCCTACTAAGATCCCTTAATATAAATAAATATATATTTCCTTACAGTTGTAAAGAAAACATGGTATTAAGATAGAATTTCATCAAAGAAAGCAATGTCAAGTTTTATTCCAATGGTGTCCTCGTCACCACCTCCAATGGATGAAGGTGGGGGAATGGATTGGGATGATGATGATGAATTTGGGACATTTACAGGAGCAGTTGATAGCAACAGTTTTCCACAAGGTAAGCATCTTGGTAATGCCTAGTGTTCAGTGCTCAAAGAAAATTATTTTAAGAGACAGGCCCAGGGCTTGTTGCTTCTGAAAAATGGACAGGCCCCGATTTGAAATGGACAGAGGCCCTGATTTGAAATGGACAGGCCCCTGATTTAAAATGGAAAGGTCCAATTTTTTTTTCTTATTGGAAATGTGTCTTTATTCACTTTTATAGCACACATTAATTTTGTTACGTATGTATTAATCAAGCTCAGAACCTCCTCTGACTATATTTTTCTTTTTGCTACCACTTTATGCTCCCTGGTCAGCAGACTTATTTACCATTTCGTTTTAAAATATGTTAGAATAAAAGATTACATAGTAATTTATAACCAATGCAAAGGAGAGTACTAGCACTTTTGCCAAACGATAATAATCAGAGCCGACTTGTTTGAAACTGGAGCTAAACTTGGAGCCAAATTTTTAATCAGGTTTTATGAGACTATCAGAGCCTCCTCTGGCTATATTTTTTTCTTTTTTGTCACCACTTTCTCCAAGTAAAGAATTAGGAGCATAAACTAGAATTCATTTAAAAGTAGGATTCCAGGAACTCCTTACACCTTAAATAATGAATAGAAATATACTTTATACCTGTATTTATACATATACAGTATATTTTCCTTTCCATCAACATGTATTTGTAAAGGACAGTTTTTCTTATTTGATTATGTAAAAAAAAAAAAAAAATAATAATAATATATCCGAAATTATGTACCATCCGAACTACTATGACACCGCACTTTCACGGCCCGAACATTTCACAAACATTCAATCGAAATACCATCAATAATGATTTTTTTTCATGCATTAGTGTGTTTTTTAATGACAAAAACGGTATTTCTTATCACAAAGGAAAGAAAACACAACCCTAATAGCAGAATAATGAGTTTTATGTCAACAATTGTCGACCTCAAAGTTGTGACAAACTGCCGACACGAAGCCAGGCAAAAATATTCAAACTTCTTATTGTTTCAATGTGTGTATAACACATTTTAATTACTTTATTGCAAGTGTTTTCACAGTTCACAATACATATGGGAGTATTTTGTCTTGAGGAACTTGAGCTTGAGATCCAGTAAAAACTGATTTTTTTGGGGATTTTTATTTTTTTTATTTTTTTAGACAGGCCCGACGGGCTCCTCGTCTGCAAAATGAGACAGGCCCGAAATGGATTTCGAGGAGCCCCGGGCGTCGGGCTATCCTATTTCTTGAGCACTGGTGTTACTTCTTTTAAAGAAACTCACCCGCCAGATAACAGCAAAATTACACTACAAGACTATTTATCAAAACTCTGTCCAGGTGTTAAGGTCATATTATATTAATGTATATATGTGTTGATTAAAAACATTTTTCATGGGTTATTAAAATACCCATGATTGAATATGCGTAAGAGTTGGTAACTCTGAATTCAACGCTCCAGTTTTTGGGTTTGGTCAGGCTGGTTAAATTTATATTGTGTCTATAGAGTTTGGATTCTCAAAATGTATATGTTTTATATAAACATCATCCGCAGTAGGTTTAGAAATGGTGTACGTATGATAGCTACTTTAAATGGATTGTCGTGGGATAGTTTACTAATGTAACTTCTGTACAATTAAATACTTATTAACTTATAAATATACATGCAGTAGTAGTAAAAGAATATACTTTTTGTTTAGCTCTGCAAGCCAAAGACAAGCTTTTGTAATGGCACGTCTGTAATAGTCATCTGTCCGTTAATTTTTTGTTGTTAAGACTTAACCTCTTCATTCGGCGATTAATCTTTTCCAAACTTTTGTCGGTAATAAAAGCTTGAAAACCACAAATATCGGATATTAAACAACAAAGTTAGGCCATTGTTTTCAACTTAAATGTGTTATATTTTGCATTGTAGCTCCTTTGTCTTTCATCTTTACCAAAAAGTTAAACATTCATCTACAGCGTCTCCGTGGCCGAATGGTGAACAACTTTGCGTTGTAAACCTTCGCCTCTCACCGCTGCAGGTTCCCACTGGGAGCTGACTTGTAAGTGAGGAAGTGTCAATTCTTACGGATGGCGGGAGGTGTACAGTACTGCTTCTATCCAGGAAAAGTGGGTGGTCTGCCTTCACCACAAAAAAGTCGACCGTCATATATAACCTTGCATGTGTTGAAAATGACGTAAAACACCATACAAACAAACAAACATAAAAAATCAGCTATATTCTATGAGATACCATGGACACATGGCAAACTTAAAGTTTTTATCAAGCATCATAATTAGAAGCTCGATCTACATATATTAAAGGGGTTGTTGCACTATTCTGTATTAAAGGGGTTGTTGCACTATTCGGTATTAAAGGGGTTGTTGCACTATTCTGTATTAAAGGGGTTGTTGCACTATTCTGGAACTAGCTTCATTTAAAAGAACTTTAAAAACATGGGCAAAGCTGAAACAATTACCAAAATATCATAAAAAAACAGATATGATCTTTTGAAAATGTGCAAAACAACTCCAATGGAGACAGTCATCTTTGAATGATGATGTCATCACACCTTTTTTCCATATATGGAAAATAGATAATCAATATCATTTAAAACAAAGAATATCATTGCAAATACATGTAAATCGTAAAAAGATCATATACAGTATACATATTTTACTCTGTATTTATAATTTAATACATTTATTTGCTTTAAATGATTTTCCATATACATGTACAGTATGGAAAAAAAAAGGCGAGATGACATCATCATTCAAAGATGGCTCTTTTTGCTCATTTAAGATATTTTGATAATTTTTTCAGCTTTTTCCACGGTTTGTAAACATGGTGAAGCCCTTTTAAATGAAACTAGTTCCAGGATAGTGCAACATCCCCTTTAATCCAGTACAATTTCAGTTGTTTACATACATGTATAGTAAAAGAAAATTTTGAGTTTTTAGTTGTCTGTGTTATTCTACTAAATGTTTAAATATATTATTGTTGAAATATATTCAGCAGACTGAAATAGGTAAAAATATATCTGAACTATATCTAATATAAGTTAATTTCGAACCCTGGAGCCAAATGCGAAATAATTATGAAAGTGGTAATAAAAAATCCATAATGTTGTATTTTCCCCCCATTCTCTTCACATTCCCTGTACAATTATGAAATTGTATATACATGTAGTGCTAAAGGGACACACAACAATTTTTATTTGTTTGAAAATCAAGGTGTCTCGTTAGTTTTTCTACATGTACATAACTTGCATTTTTGCAATCACTAATACATAATTTATTAATTTCTTACTTGCAATTTTTTGCAAGGGGCAATGTTTTCTACTCGCAAAATGAAAAATGAACTTGCAAAATTTTATCAACTTTTATTTGACCAAAACATGGCAGTGACCACACGCGGCCGATTCACTAGAGTTACCTTCCTCAGCACATGTTGCCTCAGCACATGGTGCTGGCTGATTGTCTAAGATAGTCAGCAATTCATCGCTAATCTTCTTTTTTTTCATTTGTTGACTTGGAAAAAACCAGAAATTCGCTTCACCTATCCGCAAAACGCTTGCATTTTGACAAGAAGAGCGATTACGATAACGTCTAAAATGCAGGCCATAAGGTACCGTAATTACTTCAAATAGATTTGATACAATGTGTTTTTATTTTAAAAATGAAAGTGTCTAAAGTTCTTCGGTTAATTTTTACGGTTAAACTTATAAAGCCAATTTACAGAACGGGTACGGCTCGCGTTTTATCCATAACAGTCCCTGGACTGACGTCACGAAGTACCTGCTGGAGATATTTTTTCACAAATCATTTTGACCGGTTATCTAATTTAGTCAGGAAAGCATAGTTTTATCGAAATACACTAACAACCATTCTATTTATTTATAGCGCTTCAATTTATTTATAGAATTTCGGGAAAGTCAATATGTTTCACGAAAATTAACAAAATGAATTGATCACTGGTATGTTTCGTATTGCGCCAGCTCAGCCTAGACAAATGTAGTCAGTGTGCCTTGTGTGTTTTAATTGACGTAAATAAAACACGGTACATCTCCTGATACTTTCCACTCGCCAAATTTTGCGAGTACATGAAAAAGTAACTTGCATTCTGCAAAACTAACTCACAAAAATGCGAGTATGCGAGCTTAAGTTCGAACCCTGGGCTCCATTTGCGATCCCAGATGAAGCCATGTATTGCATGGGTGGGGTAAGATATTGAATATTGCGACCGGCTGAATATTAGATTGCCAGGTTTTTTCGTTTTAATGACTTTCAAAAACCATCAATAGTTTATCATACTATCACTGATTGTTATCAATAGTTCAGTTTGGCATTGATGCATCGCTATAAAGACAGACACGCAATCCATCGTTAATACCTGTACATGTATGTGACCAACAACATGTACATTGTATAACATATACATATTTTACAATTTTTGTTATAGCAAAACAGAGTCACCAAGAAGTAGTGGTCACCACATCCATTGATCATTCTGTGTCCAACTGGAATCAGTCAAATGGCTCAAGCCAGTGGAGTTCTAATAATAACAACTTTGCTGACTTTGCAGCTTTCACAAATGAATCGAATGGACACATAGGTGAAGATTTGGAGATTTCAGATTCATTCTCAGGCACTAATGATTTGCGACCTCGTACAATTGAACTAATAAAAGATGAGGATAATGAACACTCGCTTACTGATGTCAATGTGAGTTCTAATCATTCAGATAAAAATACTGGTCAAGATACTGTTCACAACAGTAATGGCATGCTAACTGATTCAGGTTTGTATAGTTCAGATGTTTCTCCTGTTCAAATGTGTGATGAGACAGTCAGAAATTATATGGGTCAGGTTGATACTGACAGCCTGGAGGAGTTTGATATTGAATTGACTGCAGGCTCAGGGCAAGTAAGCAACAAAAGCTCAGAGGTTTCTAGTTCAGATGAAACTCCTACCGAAAGTAAAATTGTGTCTGATGATATTGTTGCTTATGGAGATTTAACAGACACTTCGAAACAGACGGATTCAGATAGTGGTTTTACTTCGAAGATATGTGACATCAGTGAGATATTGCCACACATAAATGTTGCAAAACTAGATTATGATGAGAATACTTCACTTTCAGATTCAAACTCAAATGAAACAAGCCCACCTATAGATGTATTAAATGAAACAAATCAAACTGAAATCGATAAAACTTCATTGAATGATTCAGATTGTTCTCCAAAATGTACAGACACTATAGAACCGCCACAGTTCTCCAACACACACACAAACATTCCATACGGGAACACTAGTCATTCCAGTGCAGAACACACTACCACTATCGCAAATGATCAAGCTATTGATTCAGGAAGTGACATTATTGACACAGTTGATACTTTCCAAAATACAGTAACTGAATCTGGTGATCCTGTTCAAAATTCAATTGAAGTTGACACTGCTTTGTCAAAAAGTGACAGTTCTTCGGCATTTTCATCCAAATCATATTTAGAAAAGGACAACGATGAAAATAGTTTAGAAGAGCTGGACAATGAGGCTTTGACACAAGATGACACAACTGTCTTAACAGAAGAGTCATGCAATTCAGGAATGGTTTTCAACCAAGAATTGAAGTCTGATTACACAAATGTTGATGCTAGAACTGGTGATGTCTCGAGTGAAAGTTCTAATGAAAATGTTCAGATTACCAGCTGTGATTCAAACTTTGATGCAAGCGAGATGCAAGCCAAAAGTGAAGAGCTAGAAAACAAAGAAATAGGTGAAGAGTGTGAGGTCAATTTTGTTTCCAAAGATGATTCCACAGAAACAGAAACTTCAAAAGATGATTCCATAGAAATAGATGTTTCAAAAGATAATTCCACAGAAATAGATGAGACTTCACAAAAGGAGGAGGTGGATTGTTCAGGACCAGAATTGCATTTAGAGAGTGCTGAGGTTATAACAGATACTGAATTAAACGAAAAGTTGTGCAGTTCAAAACTTGAAATTAAAGAGGTAGAAAGTGGAAATGATATACATTTAAAAGAAGAGTCAAGTGAATGTACAAATGCAACTGAAGAAAATGGTAAACATGAAAATTATGTTGAAAATAAGGGTGAATTTGAAAGTTCTAATGATGATAAGTCAGAGAAAAATACCGAAAATGATTTTGGAGACATTGGTGGAAATGACGATGATTTCAGAGATTTTTCTGATAATCCAGATGATGATTTTGGAAATTTCAGTGATAACAATGAGGACTTCGGGGATTTTAGTACAAGTGGCTTTGCTGAGTTTAATAGCAATGATTCACCACAAACAAACACTGATGGTCCATCAGAGGACTGGGCAGCATTTTCTGAACCCCAAACAAGGGATATTGTTAAATCTGTGGATGATGAGGATGAAGATGATGAATGGGCAGCATTTGGCGAGGAATCTACAGACACTGTTTCACAAGCAGTTGTTGAAGCAGTCAAAGAAGATATGGAGAAACCATCTCAGTCACCAATGCAATCTATGGTATGTCTTTGTGTGTTCTGTTAAGAATTGAATTTATCTGGATTAAGCAATTGGCTGATACCGGTACTCAGTTAAAATGCATTTGTAGTTTACATTAGTTCAATGTCTGTTACTGTTCATTTACATCTAATGAATTCTAATTTTGTCTTAACAAAATATAAGTCTGCTACTCTATAAGGGTATGCTATTGCCAGGTTGAAATAAGAAAATAAGTTCTGAAATAAAAATCGAGATCCACGAACCAGAGAAATTTAATAACCTATGCCTGGTAATGCACATGTATTTTCTTTTCAATACTTTGAGAAATTTAATAACCTATGCCTGGTTTTGCACATGTATGTATTTTCTTATTTACTTGATTTTATTAAATATTAATTTTGAATTGAAGTAAAATACAAGTACAAATTCAGTTTAATGAAAAAAAGTGTGCTATATATCTAAATGTTAACATCTAAACTATCATATTTGCCTGTACATTTTAGAATCCATAATACATGCAGGGCCTTTCGCATGATTTGTTTAAGGGATAGTGGTATTAAGAGTGAGAAGTGGGGTGGGTGCGGGAGATGGCTCCCCTCCTGCATGTCAATTATTTTTCTTTCATATTTTGAAGTAAACTACGAGTTTAGCATACACCTGACACATTTAAAAACTTGTTTTAAATATATCTACAAGTCTGCATAGATAGTAGATCTATGTCCATTTTTTCTAGATTTTTCTGTCTTGTAAACACTTCATTATATATGTATATGTAGGAGTCATTATGTTATTTTTAAATGAAAAACTTGAAAATGCAAAGTAATTTTTTTGTTGTTGTTCAGCATCCGAAATAAGGACTGTCCGGATTTACGTCAACTTTTAACGCTGTCGCTGTCTTACAATATCTTAATGTCTAAGTGATGTTTATTGCATGAAAGCTGTTAGGAAACTGTTATAATTTTCAGTGTTCTCCCCAAGAATTTGTCAACGCATGTCGCTTTTATCATAGAAAATATACTTCAGAGTGTATCTTTATTCCTGACCCCTATATGTATGGGCAGTTTGTTAGAGAGTCACTTGCTTTATATAGGAAATAGGCTAGTGATTCCATACATTATGTTTTTTACTTAAACCAAACAAAAATGTAATAATTAATTTGTTACATGTCTTTTTGAAATTAAGGCATGTTGCAAAAGCATTTTGGCTCTGAAGGCATGTTAAATGTGACATGCCTTAATAGCCTGGGGAGAACACTGATTTTATTTAAATGTTATAAAATTGCTGTCTTTATTCATAATTAATCGTTTTAGTTTGAAACATGGAACCAAATTCAAAACCGGAAGTAACCTAAATTATAATCTGCAACCATGAGGTTCTTATAATTTTACGTGATTATTCATCATTATACATGTATATTTAAAATTGCGATAAAATGGTTGGAGGCAAGTTAATTTAATGCTACAATAAAATATAAGTAAATTATTTTAACATTTGATGACGTAACATTTTGACAGCTCTGGTACGCATGGTTGAATTAGACCTTTATTGCGGAGGTAACTAACACCGCTAATCATTATGAAAACACTTCAAACAGGAGCTAAGGACGTATGTTTGTCAGGAGTTTATGCCTTAAGGTGTTATTCGTTCAGCTATGTCATTAATTAACACTTGGAAAATGAATGTTTTGATCCACTTTTAAGGGATCGCGGCGCGGTTTTTAACGGGTCGCGGTCAGATTAAGGGATCGCGGCATATCCATTACAAAAGTTAAGGGATCGTGGTGCTGCTATGCCATTAATGGCTGGGGAAGGCCTTGATATTTTCTACATGTATGTACTAACCTTATTTTTGTGTCTGCAGAACAAACATGACAAGATAATATACGCGGTGACAATGTGTTTTCCGACAAGCTCGCAGTGTGATGTTGAGGCAGATGTACACATTACTGATATAGACAGGCTAATTGCTGAAGACAGGTTTGACAACTTTGTTAGAAAATCATTATTTCTAAGCAATTATCATTCCCAGAGAATGAGAGGCTGTCAACTGCGGTGAGAGTTGTCTGTCTCCTGTAATAAATAAGAATTGATTCGCTTATTTGTGTCATTTATGCAGTTTTAAACGTCGGTACTATACAGCAAATTATCGCCTTATGGTTAATTTGATATTCACGGACAACATTTAAGACTGCATAAACGTTAGGAAAAAACATATCAAATTCTTATATTTATCATGCATATATGCACTTTTCTGCCTAATAAAAGGGGTGACCTAATAAATTTTGCTTTATTAGGCACTGACCAATAAAGTAAATCAATTTATTGTACGTAACATTATCTGACGCCATGCACGTAACGTTGCCTGACGTCATAAAACAAACAAAAAAACAACATGGCGGTGTCCTCGATAAGCGAGTGAAGCCATGTTGTCCTCGATAAGCTAGGCCATTCTTCGTTTTCTAAGCCTCGCCTAATAAACTTGATAGTAAAAGGCACTGACATAATATTCCCAATTTACAGTATTTTCCATTCGCTATAGTATCAATTATGAATAATAACTTACCTTGGGAGAAAGATACTGATAAAAATAAAGTGCAAGAGAGAATTCTATCAGAGAGACAACTATCATCAGTGTATTTTAAGACATTGGAATAGCCACAGGGCCTCCTCTGGGCATCGCCAATGGAGCCAAATGAGAAAGAAAAATGAAAATGGATCTAAATTTCAAACTTTGGCGAAAATGTTTGGCGACATCCAAAAAAAGCTGAAAAGCCAAACTTGATATATTTTCTATGCTGTTATATACAATTTCATGTTTTACAATAAAAATATGAGTGACAATACACGTCATGTATCATTTTCAATGAATAATTTACATATTACTAATTGATCAATTCCCTACCGCATTAGTGTATTATGATGCTCTACTAACAAACACACAAAAATATACATAAGAATATGTTGAGTGAATTGGTGCCATTTGGCTCCAACTTCTTCAATTTGGCTCCAATTTTTTCAATTGGCACAAGTGGTGGCGCAAGAAAAAAAATCGGCCAGAGGAGGCCCTGAGCCATTTTCTATTAAACACATCGGATGCATGTATCAAGTTGATGTAAATATTTCTGTTTAACAGCTGCTCATTAAGGGTGATATCCTAATTAAAGAATGGTCTTCATTCCTTTAAATTGTCTTTCAAATATTTTATCTGTACTAAATGAATGTCTGAATGTTTTTAAAATCTTAAACATCAAAAATCATGTCTTCAAATTGGTACAAGTGCATCTTATTCAAATGAGCTACTGAAATTGATCTTGATATGTATAACTTGTTACAATGACAGTTTGATACAGCTGCATCCTTTACAGTTCATGAGTTAGGAATGGTTGGCACCTAATTACACCTCCGTTTTCATGAAGTGAAGTGGGGGCTATATAGGAATCACGCTGTCCGTAAAGTCCCATCGCACAACACGTTTTTGTCCCGTCACGTAACACATTTTTTACTTGCATTCATCAAACAGTTTTGAATGGGTTGTTCCCGAACTTCATATACACATAACAACTGATCAGAAAGCTGGGATATTCATCACCTTCAATGATAGTTCTTCTAGTTGATTTAATATGCATTATAGGTCACATGTGAAAAATAATTTCAATTCAAAATTCTGCTATGAAACATCTAGAAGTGGTCAATATTTCATACAAAAATGTCACTTAAGGATTATAAAATGACTAAATAAGAACAATAAAAATATTGATATATTTAAAAAAAAAAAATACACGTAATCTCAAAATTGTCTGTTTTAGCGAGTCAAGTGTGTGGTGCCATATAAAGGATTTGCAGTCAACAAACTCCTTGACATTCCAGTGGATCAAGTCAAAATGGAACAACCAGTTGTACACAACGCTGCATGTCGACACAAGAAATATAGTAAGTAACAGGCTTGCCTCATAACTAAACTACAATATGCTTGTGTCCTTGGAACAAGTTACCTATCTTTCACTGCTATCTCAGTTGTATTGTTAATGGGGCAGAGTGATGGCATTCCCATAGCAGGTGGGTTTCCAGCATTTGAGTTGTAGGGGCATAGCATTTTGTGCTAGGTGTTGGGTGCACGTCCCATGATGAAGTCCCCAAACGAAATCGGTTTCCTACATGGCATAATTTTATGGTGAAATATATTGTATTTTCAGAAAATCAGAATATCAAATATTTGGGTTGTTAAATGCAGATCCTAAGTTTTATATAGACAAAATCTAGGTTGAGTTCAAAAGTATATTAACTTACGTTTAGTTATTGCCTTAAAACTCAACAAAATAGAAATTGGCACTTGGTTTGTTAAGATCCGAACCCTTCTGCTTGTGGAGCTGTTTCTAAATATTTAACTTGCATTTTCAGCTTATAGGCCATAAGAAGGCGGCGGTGCCAATATTTGCGTCTGGTCTGACATTATTAGAACCCACCAAGGGAGCAGTAGCAGCAACTAACACTTTAAAACCTGATGTTCTGGTCGACACATCAAGGTCTGATTCTATATCCTCACAATCTCAGGTGAGTGGTAAAGCTTGTTGCATTAATATGTATGCTATGGGTGTTCATTATGTCATTATTGCCTTTCTTTACTTGGTTTATATGAGTTTTCGATTGTTTAAGTACATTGATTCTTGCAATGTTTTTTTTCTCCACACCAATTAGGCCAAATAAAATTATATGTGTGGTTCCTATTACAATGTACAAAATTGTGTACTGAAAATATTTTATTTTCTAAAAATGTTTTATGTTTTTTTCTTTGTTTTTCACTCTTTTACTTTTAAAATGTAATAAACTAACTTAAAACTATATTTGTTGATATCAGGTACAGAACAGATAGCAAACAATTATTTGATTTGGGGGGGGGGGAAATCAAAAAATATTTTCAGTTTTTTTCTTTTCTTTTTTTAACATAAAATATTTAGGGTTGTAACCCCGAACCACACATATACTTTTATTTGGCCTTACTGAATGTATTGATATTGTCTATTTCTAAAAACAAATTAATTTCAAAATATAAACAACATGTATATACATGTATTACGATAAAATAGGCATGGAACTCATTAGTTCCTCCCCTTGGGGTTTGTGTTATATTTAATTAAAATGTCTTAAGATTGATATTTTACCTTGTACTTATTTTATGGTGTTAATCAGTCTGGCAGTAGGTCATAGTTCAATACAAGTCATAGTTTAATACAAGTCATAGTTCAATACAAAAAGTTGCCATGATTTAATATTTAGGAGAATATGTGAGTGATATTTCATTGTATTGGATATTAGTATATATATATATATATATATATATAGATAACGTTGGATATTAGTATATATATATATATATATATATAGATAACGTTGGATATTAGTATATATATATAGATAACGTGTAACTCACTTTATGATTGTGCCCAAATCAGACAGACTATCACTTCTTCACTTGTCAGCATTTTGGTGATGGACGTGTACCTATTTTGTCTTCTTTTTAGAGCAGTTTGATTTAGTTTAGTTTTGCTGTACTGTGTAGTTTATCTTTAAATTCACTGCAGATACAAACTAAACCTGAAGCGAGGCAAATCAAAAATGCAAGTAAATACGCTCCTATGACATCTAATGCTTCATACTTATAGCCTGGAAATGTACTAACAACAAACAGCTCGTCTTTAGTCTTATAATCTGTATGTTTGTGTATGTTTGCCTTCTCTTGTATATGTTAATCCCAACTAAATGGACTTTTAGTTACCTGAGCAAGCGAACTACATCTGTTAACTTTTGCTGAAAGAACTTGTCAGAAACCGCTTGGATGATTTTGACCAAACTTCACATGGATGATGCTTTGGTAGATTAGGTAAAAAATAAAAATTACGTCAACACGACATCCAAGTTGGCCACCATTACTGTACAACATTGAAACCTTTAAAATCTTCTCAAGAACAACTGAACAGATTTTGACAGTTTTTCTTGATTAATGATCGCATATCCCTAGACAATCAATTTTGATTAGATGAAGTCCCCAGTGTCAAAAATGGCCATGCTCTGTGTTTGGGTGGGGCAGGGGTCCACATATTGTGTTTATAGACATTTTGCATTTATATATTAAAGGAAAACTTGAAACTCTTATATATATTGCATTGCTAAAGCAGATCGTCTTCTACCAAGTTGATCCTGGGGTAAAATTTGGCCAGCCCCAAGAGTCACAATTATTGAAAACTCTTGTTCCCTCAAACCACAATGCATAGAGTCCCCTGTAGCATAAGCCTTAACCTCCAGAGGTCACAGAGAAATATAGGAAATTAACAACAACAACAAATCTCTGAAATAGCAAGAGCTAGAGGTCTGATATTTTGCAGGTAGCATAAACTCATAGTCCTCAAACTGGTGACCCTGTAGTCAGTTTGGACTCACCCCAGGGATCTAAAGTTTTACATAGACTTTTATAAGGAAAAAAATTGAAACATATTTTTCTCTTGAACCACAAGGCATAGCACTCTCATAGGGTATGTAGCTTAAGCTTATGCTTCTGTAACAATGTTGTCCTAATGGTGACCCTGGGGCTACATCTGGCCCTACCACAGGGTTACAGTTTTACTTAGAAAGACATGAAAATCTTCTCTGAAATTACAAGATATAGGGGTCTAATATATTGCATGTACCATAAGTCATGTATCAAGTTTGTTTAAATGATGACCATGGAATCAAATTTGGCATGTCCTCGCAGTCATGTGATTTACATGGAGTAAATCATTTAAATAACACAACTGCATCACATCACACAACTGCATCACATCACACAACTGCATCAATCAACTGCATCACAACATACAACTGCATCAATCAACTGCTTCAATTCACAAAACTGCATCACACCACGCAAATGCACCACTTAACTGCACCACATTACACAACTGCATCGCACCATGCAACTGCATCTTACAACTGCTTTACACCACACAACTGCATCACATCATGTAACTGCATCATACAACTGCTTCACACCATGCAACTGCTTCACACCACACAACTGCATCATACAACTGCTTCACACCATACAACTGCATCGCACCATGCAACTGCTTCATACAACTGCTTCACACCATACAACTGCATCGCACCATGCAACTGCTTCATACAACTGCTTCACACCATACAACTGCATCGCACCACACAACTGCATCATACAACTGCTTCACACCACACAACTGCATCACACCATGCAACTGCTTCACACCATGCAACTGCTTCACACCACACAACTGCATCATACAGCTGCATCACACCATACATCTGCATCACACCATGCAACTGCTTCACACCATGCAACTGCTTCACACCACACAACTGCATCACACCATACAACTGCATCACACCATGCAACTGCACCATACAACTGCATCACACCATACAACTGCATCACACCATGCAACTGCACCATACAACTGCTTCACACCACACAACTGCATCACACCATACAACTGCATCACACCATGCAACTGCACCATGCAACTGCTTCACACCACACAACTCCATCACACCATACAACTGCATCACACCATGCAACTGCACCATGCAACTGCTTCACACCACACAACTGCATCACACCATACAACTGCATCACACCATGCAACTGCATCACACAACTGCTTCACACCACACAACTGCTTCACACCACACAACTGCATCACATCATGCAACTGCTTCACACCATACAACTGCATCACACCATGCAACTGCATCACACAACTGCTTCACACCACACAACTGCTTCACACCATACAACTGCTTCACACCATGCAACTGCTTCACACCATACAACTGCATCACACCATGCAACTGCATCACACAACTGCTTCACACCATGCAACTGCACCATACAACTGCATCACACCATACAACTGCTTCACACCATACAACTGCATCACACCATGCAACTGCATCACACCATGCAACTGCTTTACACCATGCAACTGCATCGCACCATGCAACTGCTTCATACAACTGCTTCACACCATACAACTGCATCGCACCATGCAACTGCTTCATACAACTGCTTCACACCATACAACTGCATCGCACCATGCAACTGCTTCATACAACTGCTTCACACCATACAACTGCATCGCACCACACAACTGCATCATACAATTGCTTCACACCACACAACTGCATCACACCATGCAACTGCTTCACACCATACAACTGCTTCACACCACACAACTGCATCATACAGCTGCTTCACACCACACAACTGCATCACACCATACATCTGCATCACACCATGCAACTGCTTCACACCATGCAACTGCTTCACACCACACAACTGCATCACACCATACAACTGCATCACACCATGCAACTGCATCACACCATGCAACTGCACCATACAACTGCATCACACCATGCAACTGCACCATACAACTGCATCACACCATACAACTGCATCACACCATGCAACTGCACCATACAACTGCTTCACACCATACAACTGCATCACACCATGCAACTGCACCATGCAACTGCTTCACACCACACAACTGCATCACACCATACAACTGCATCACACCATGCAACTGCTTCACACCACACAACTGCATCACACCATACAACTGCGTCACACCATGCAACTGCACACAACTGCTTCACACCACACAACTGCTTCACACCACACAACTGCATCACATCATGCAACTGCTTCACACCATACAACTGCATCACACCATGCAACTTCATCACACAACTGCTTCACACCACACAACTGCTTCACACCATACAACTGCTTCACACCATGCAACTGCTTCACACTATACAACTGCATCACACCATGCAACTGCATCACACAACTGCTTCACACCATGCAACTGCACCATACAACTGCATCACACCATACAACTGCATCACATCATCCAACTGCTTCACACCATACAACTGCATCACACCATGCAACTGCATCACACCATGCAACTGCTTCACACCATACAACTGCATCATACAACTGCTTCACACCATACAACTGCATCACACCATACAACTGCATCACACCATGCAACTGCATCATACAACTGTTTCACACCATACAACTGCATCACACCATACAACTGCATCACACCATGCAACTGCATCACACCATGCAACTGCATCACACCATGCAACTGCATCATACAAGTGCTTCACACCATACAACTGCTTCACACCATACAACTGCTTCACACCATGCAACTGCATCATAAACTGCATCACACCACACAACTGCATCATACAACTGCTCCACACCACACAACTGCTTCACACCATGCAACTGCATCATAAACTGCTTCACACCACACAACTGCATCACACCATACAACTGCATCACACCATACAACTGCTCCACACCACACAACTGCTTCACACCATGCAACTGCATCATAAACTGCTTCACACCATGCAACTGCTTCACACCACAACTGCTTCACACCACACAACTGCATCATGCTATTCAACTGCTTCACACCACACAACTGCATCATAAACTGTTTCACACCACACAACTGCTTCACACTATGCAACTGCATCATACAACTGCTCCACACCACACAACTGCATCACACCATGCAACTGCATCATACAACTGCTCCACACCACACAACTGCATCACATGATGCAACTGCATCATAAACTGCTTCACACCATGCAACTGCTTCACATCACACAACTGCATCATGCTATTCAACTGCATCACACCATGCAACTGCATCATACAACTGCTCCACACCACAGAACTGCTTCACACCATGCAACTGCATCATAAACTGCTTCACACCATGCAACTGCATCACATCACACAACAGCATCATGCTATTCAACTGCATCACACAACTGCACCAAACTGGCATTCTTGTCAGAATGTGTATACTGTTTGATAAATTGTATGCTTTAATTTCATTTATTATACATTCTGTTAAACTGAAATAATCAGGGCAGACAGTTAAAAAAAATATAGGTCTGGTGGGCAAAAACCAGATCATGTATTTTTATCACAGAGGGTTGGGATAGTGTTTGTTGGTAGAAGATTAGATTTTTGCATTGGTGCTGGAGGATATTAGTCAGAAATAGAAGTCAGATGGTGTGCTAATCTTACAGGGACACATGGCAGTTTTGTTGATGCAGCCTTTCACAAGTTCCAAAACTTCTTGAATTATTATTTAAAATTCTTGCTTATTAATTTGTTTAGGTCATTTTAAATCATAAAGATGATGTACAGTACACATATCTCTGAAATAAACACAAGATTAAAGTTATTAGAATGATTTGTCTCCATTTTTAAAAATCCATAATTAACAAAAAACACTGGTTTGTTAGCCTACTCATTTAAGCTTATTTAAAATGCATAAGAGATAAAGCCAAAAAAAAAAAATTGGTTTTAAAATATTTCGAGCTTGTCATATATGCTTAGTGTTTGTACAAAAGCATCATTATTTCAGATTGTACGAATGCTCCTTGTAAGAGGCTTAATTTCTCTTAACCTTACCTGTGTCCTTTCTGTGTTACTCATGTACAGCTAGAATATTAGATACCATGTGTTTGATCCCCATACAGCTAGAATGTTACTTACTATGTGTTTGATACCCAGCTGGCAACATATTCATTGCCAATCTCACTTCTTTACCCTACCACTTCTAATAGCAGCCATTCTGACTTTCTTGTCTTCATTCAGCATACTCTTGTGATTAAACCCCTGTACTTTGTTGATCCATATTGGTGGCCCAGTTGTATGCTGGCGGTAAATCTGGAGATCACGAGTTCGAGCCTCATTGGCACCATTGGGTTACCGGTACTTCGGTGTCATTTTAGGCAAGGCATTTTCCATAGACTTGTCTATCGATTGGAGAGGTAAACCTGTAGTCTGTGTATCAGTATTTCCACATTAAAAAACATAGGAATCTATTCGATATTAAGAAGAGAGCATGGTTCCCGGATTCCTGTGTATCGTTCCCCTCCCTCTGGGGCAGCTCGAAATAACCTAAACAATGTGTTGATGAGACGTTGAGCAACAATTTATTTGATCCATAGTTAACACTTCAGAATGTACATGTATTTGGAAAAATTCCTGATTCATCTTCAACAACTAACATCTGTTTGTTTGTTTGGTGTTTAACGTCATTTTTCAGCACATTTTTGGGTATGTGTGACGGTCGATTTTTTGTGGTGGAGGCAGACCACCCTCTTATTCCTGGGTAGAACCAGTACTGTATACCTCCCATCTGTGTCATACATTGCCTAAAATGTGCTGAAAATCTGTGTTATGGCACTTATACTGGTTTTATCTAGACAATACTTACTAACGTAACATTTGGGATTTGTATTTTATGCCGAATGGGTAATGGCAACTTTATCTTTTATTCAAAGTCAAGAAAGTGTTTGAAAATCTATAACTTATTAAACCCCCGCTTTCACAAAGTGAAGTGGGAGCTATATAGGAATCACGCTGTCCGTAACGTCGCATCACGTAACACGTTTTTGTTATGTTGCTTAACACATTTTTATGCCCCCAAAGGGCGGCATATAGTAGTCACACCGTCCATCCGTCAGTTGGTGTACAATCGTGTCTAGTCAATAACTCTGGCATTCCTGGAGGGATTTTCAAATAACTTGGCACAAGTGCTCACCACAACAAGATGACGTGTCGCGCGCAAAATCCAGGTCTGTGGCTCCAAAGTCAAGGTCACACTTAGAGGTCAAAGGTCAAAACCACTTTGGGGGCATTTGTCGCTTACACTGACATTTCTTGTTATTACTTGCCTACCTCAAACATGTTTGAATGGGTTGTTCCCAAAATTCCTATACACATAACTTATGACCTTATGTCCCTCTACATCACCCATTGTTGATTGCCTGATTTATTACAGAATTGTGGCCCTTTGTTTGACTTAGAATTTAAGCATGGATATTCATCATCTTAGTTGATAGTTCTAGTTTCTTCTGTAATTAAAGAGATCAGATGTCATCTGCAACTTCACCCTTCGTCTTTTATGTTCTCTGAGTATGTTCACTCATAATCCTCTTTTAATAAAATGACAGAATATTCATAGTTTGTTTATTGAAATAAATGCTACATTCAGTGATTCACTACTTGATTGATATTATACCTAAAATATGTATTTTAATGAAAGTTTTCCCTTGATAAACATTCCCCTAAATAGCAAAAAAAAACTATCTTTTTTTTCCCCCAGTTTTGACAATGATGTGCTGCTTTTTCCCAAAATCAGCCGGTCTAGGCTTTTTTCCAGTTTTCTCGAAAAAAAGTCCTGTATAATGACAAGGATGCTTGTCCTTGGCAGTTGTATTGTTTAAAGATAATGCAGAGAAAGACAATTTGTTTATGCCATATGTTTTACATATTGCATATAACTATTGCAGGAAACAATACCACCGGCCCAGTTTGACTGGAGTAGCAGTGGACTAACTAACCCCTTGGAAGGTATGTCAGATAAAAATTGTTTTTCTCGACTATGGTTGTTGCTACATGAATATGTACCTTTATTATAAAACTACCGGTCATTGTTGTTTTTGGTAGTTTTTATTTATGTTCTTTTGTCACAATTTTGGATTGGACACTTTGTAACCATCCCTCACTATCTTCATTATCACAGTGTAACCATCCCTCACCATCTTCATTATCACAGTGTAACCATCCCTCACCATCTTCATTATCACTGTGTAACTATCCTTCACTATCTTCATTATCACAGTGTAACCATCCCTCACCATCTTCATTATCACAGTGTAACCATCCCTCACCATCTTTATTATCACAGTGTAACCATCCCTCACCATCTTCATTATCACTGTGATAATGAAGATGGTGAGGGATGGTTACAAAGTGTCCAATCCAAAATCACAGATGACATAATCAGGAAAGAGTTTTAATCTTCATAGAAATTGTTTAAAGAAATCTTAACACAGAATACTGGTCTTGAGAGTAATATCTTAAGTAGTAAATACTGTTTCACCATGACTCAGATTGCTTTTTTGTATTGGTAAAGATACGCTGTTGAGTTCAAAATAATAGTATGTTAAATATAACAAAATTGAAACTTCAGTCTAAGGGATCTGTAACCCCACCCATGTATAATTGATTCACTGCATTCAATTCGTAAAAATGACATTGAACGAGTGTGGTAAGTTGTAGAAATGAAAATTGAACATCTCAAGACATTTTAGTAAAATGTATATAGCACCAAGGAATGGCTTTTTTTGTTTTAATACAATGCAACATAAATATTGCCAAGGACTGCTGTTCTTGTCAGTTGTGCTTAATGTATTGTCTCCTACTTTCTCTTTCAGCTAGCAATAAAACATTGAATTTGGATTTTATTATTCAGGACCAAGCAACAAAAAGTAGCGGTAAGTTTTCCGTCACCTTCTATGTTACTTAGTCTTGACTCTTGTGATGGATGTTTGTTTATTTGTTGAATGTGTAGACCTGCATGGTTTAAAGCTTGACTCTCCAAGTGGTAATGTTTTGTCTATGTGTTCTTTCTATAAATGTCTGACATGGAATCCTGACAGTTGGTAGTTGCACATTATGCATGGTATTAACACATGCAGTTACTAAAAAAAAACACTTGCATCTATTGAATATTTCCTTAACATTTCTTTTGGCACTAGTTGTTACTTAGTTTTCACTTTGAACACATTATTGCATTCTGATTTACACCTGTTTAATGATGATCCCGATTCCTATCAATGTTTTGTAGGAGTTCAGTGTATATGGCTTTGTGCCTTAGAGGTATATACCTTTGCCAAACGTGGGTGCACGCCCTGGCTGAAGCATGTCTGATGGGAAACCATCTTTCATCTCATTTTCCTGTGGGGTTGCTGTCCCCATATGACCTAATACGATGTGTTAACGGGGCGTAAAACCCCATTTCTTTTCATGTGGATATGTACAATTAAGAAGATGCCAAATTTATACAAAATCTATTCTTGAGTGCTCAGTTATTATTGAATTGAGCAAGTTGACAAAAATGATGTGACAGCTTGTCAAACATCACTAGTGCAAACACGTTTAATAAATTCAATAATATCGTTATTGCCTATGAGGTTTTATTGATCACATAAATCATAATGTTAGGTGTGGCCTAACATAACATCATTCATGTTTAGTTATACCACTAATGGATTATCGAAAGTATAGAATTGTCTTATTACACTCTCTGGGAATTATATAAGTAATGTATGTTTTAATATATGTCAGAACCGTTTTAAAAGTCAGACAGGAAATGTAGCATTCAAGGACCACAGTCAACCACAAATATGCACAAAAACAACTACTACAAAGAGGAATTAAAGGCGAGACATCACAAACATAACAGGGTTGACAAAAGGGCCACTGCCTTGGAGCGGTCAGTCGCAAAAAAAGGTCGCTGGGGTTAAAACCTTCACAAGTGGGGCCGGCAAAATTAGGCAATTTTCCAATTGCAAAAAACTATATTTTCCCAATTCTTCAAAGACAATTCCATCTTTCTCATTTAAAGAAAGTGACAGACTTTCCATAGTTTGTATGTTAAAACAAAGGATCATTTCAACAAAAATTGATCGAAATTATACCTAAAAATATATAAAAAATAACGCTCATTTTCCCACCAATCCAAAGAAAAGTAATGTTGCCATGGACCCCTTCCCAGTCTGGAGAGAAAAGGCCCTGTTTGTATTTTTGACCTGTTAATCAAGTAAACCAACTTACCAAATAGCATTGATTGAAAAGGCAGTACATGTATATGTGTTCCTATCAGGAGTGATTTAGCTACTGCCTTCATACGGAGACCGACAAACAGAAAAATGATACAGGAAGTAGTTTTCAGTATAGAATTATTTAATACATAACGGAGGCAGGTAGACCTCTCCTCTGATATGGATAGTGTATATGTTTGAAAACCTATTACAATGCATGTGTTTCTCTGTGACATATTTTCTCACATATCCTGATCACATTTCAGCCCTAGAATCCGAGTTCCTAGCCACAAATGTGTCACCTATCCACAAACCAGTCATACAACCGCTGGAAAACATCCTGGCCAATCTGAAGTCAACTTCAACATTCAAACCGACCAATCAGAATGAAGATCTCAGCGGAGAGGCAGGAAAAATCGTCCACACTTTACCTGATTTGTTGTTTATGAAATCTAAAGTGTTAATGTTTCCTATTAAAATGGACAAATAAATGATACATATCACAACTATGGGCATGCACACATCAAAACGTTAATTAGTATCGGAGATGTAATAATACGGTGATTCGCAACTTACTCAAATCTGGAATGACACGAGGTAAAACTGCAAAATCTTGTTCTTCATTTTCGCTTCTTTTATTTCAAACAGAAAAAAACTACAACTTGAGCAAAAACTAAAACTGAAAGTACCATAAATATGCCATAGTCAAGCTTTTATAAAAAAAAGTGTTTTTATTTTTTATTTTTAGTGAACATACACATATTTTGATAATACCAATGCATTCAAAATATAATATTCTTTAATTTGAGACTATGAATTTGGTGGACTTTTCTTTAAAGAAATTACTATTTCTGTACAGTTACAAATACAAGCATATATCTGAAAGTTTGGGGAGTTCTGTCTTTAAATACAAAGAGTAAGTTGAGAATCTGTATTTTTACACCTTTGTTATTATATTGCATAGAAAAGTCATTTGTTAATTGATGCTTTCTCTATATTATGGCAGGATTCGTCTTCTAGGTAACTTCTTAATGATTACATTTGTCAACTTGGATCACACATAACAATGTATTGTGACATTTTGTTTTTAAACTCATGAATTCATCATTTTGTAAATGCTTTCTGCATTAATCGAAGAATCATCTTTTCATAAAATCATAACGGTCTGAGCCAAGATACTGTCCGATTTAATTTTTTGTTTCTGTTATTTATTGTAGTGTATATGATTGTATATTAAATTTGTGGGTGATCTGGAAAAGTTTGCAGTTAATTACAGAAACAGGAATTTAGTAGTAGTAAATCAATTACCTTTAATAAAACCTAAAAAGAAGAACTTGTTCTCTAAAAAAAAAAAATCTTCACATTTTCAACATATTAGGGCAGCGTTTGTTTTATTGATAATATACGATGTTGTCAAGAATCGGAAGACTTGCGATTAAAAGTGTATCAGTGTATGGTAAATGATCTTTGGATGAAATATTACCAATAAAAGGCAAGAGTTGCATTAATGAGAACTTGACATACCAAAATAAGATTTCTTGTTGCCTTAAAACTAAAAGTTCTGGGTTTACAAATAAATACGTTGTATTCTGAAAGTAAGATTTGGATTTGAAGATCAATTAATGTTAGCTTCCTTTGTTTATAACATGTTCATTTGCATGCAGAATTGCTTTATTTGCTTAGAAGGCACTTACTGTGTTCATCAGCAGTGGTTTTTTTTCCTTTCTATATTTAGGGAACATAACCCATACCGACACAGTTGAGAATGTTAGCGTGATTTTTCATAAAATTCGGAATTTTACGGTGATTTTTCATAAACTTTAACAAAAAAAACACAGTAAAACATTCATTCATAATTGTATCTTTAATGCTACTTACTGTACACCAAGATCAACAGAGGCATTTAAAAGTGTTTCTTACTCAATAATTGGCACACTTTTTTTTTCATTTGAGATTTTTTTTCTTAAAATTGGAGAAAAAAAAATATTTAGGGATTGGGAATATGACCGAATAACGACTGCAAAAATAGCCCAAAAACACACTGATCAATGTTCATACATGTGATTTGTTTATTTGAATTATTATTGTTATAATTGTAATTGTTGAGTCCCTAATTTATTGCATATGTAGCTAGCTATATATATATATATATTATGTTAATATAAAGCTGTTACCATCTGTTGCATCATATAAGTGTGATTATTTACGAAATTGTGGACCATGTATTCTTGAAACTAGTTGAGCACAGTTATAAAATAACAAGCTAAGCTCAAACTTACTTAAAATAGTCATTTGTGGATGGTTTAACATTCATTTATATAGTACATCTGATTTCTTCTTTAAAAAAAAAGAACCAGCTCATTCATTAAACACATATTTTGTCTGCTGAAAAAAAAATCAAACATAATTTGTTAACCATTTATATTTATTTTAAAGTCCATAAACTCTACCTTACTCCAGTCTCTGAGGTCACAAACTCTACCTTTCTCCAGTCTCTGCGGTCACATGCTTTCACAACTATGATGTGTATTTAAACCCTGATGAAGGTAATAAAAAAAAATTATCAGGTATAACATCATGGCCAAGTTTGTCGTATTTCCCACACGATGTCCCCATGTTAACATATGTTACAAGTTTGTTTGTTGTTATGAAACAATATTTTTCTATAAATAGACCATTCTACCCTGCTACCTGCAAGTTTTATATTTAAGCACAGTAGTATAAAATGGGACACACATTTGTCAACATGAGTTTTCTCAAAAAACGAAAAGGTTGAAAGAATTATCAAAATCTCATCTTAAATAAAGGACATTTGACATATTAACACATTGCAAAGAAACATAAAGAGGGGACCATCTTGGAACGATAATGTCATCAAGCCCTTTTACCATATATGGCATATATGTATTGATAACTATTATTTAAATCGGAGAAAAGAAATGCAAGTGACAGTGAAAACATAAACAGAGCATTCAATATATACATGTTACATTTTGAATATTCAAGTGAACACTATGCCATATTTGAAGGAAAGAAAATGCAGGTTGACATCGTTGTTCGAAGATGGCTACCTCTGTTTACCTTTCTTTACACATTGTCTACAGCTCCTGTGTTTGTTACAGTATTTTGGTAATGTGTTTTGATAAGACTTACACCTTTTCCTGGCCAGTGTGGCTCTCGGGCAAGAATAGGACCACTGCGTATGCAGGCGGATGTCCATTTTGTCATTTTTGTCACTTAAGGGGTGGCAGAAAACAATGATGGTGGCTGCAGCGAAAAACGGAGGGTTTGCCATTCATGTTTGTCGTTTTGTGTGTTTTGGGGTTCACCGTGTTCTGTGAAAGCTGCATTTCCTGTTCTACATTTATGCTTATTTTTACAACAAAATTCTCGGCAAATCTGCAGATGAGAATTTCTAGGCCCATTCTGCATATTTTTATCTAGTTGTTAATAGTGAGAGCCTGGAATGTTCATTCCTGTTGTCTCCATACAACCTTTTGTGTTGATGCTCCATAAAACCCCAATTCAACTTAAAAAAATCACCTTTTCCCAAGGTTTTAGTGCCCTTTCAAACAAAATTTGTTTGAGAATAGTGCAGCATCCCATTTTATTTTGCTTAGTATGCAAAGTGTTATTATATTCAGTGGATTGAGTAATTCCCAAGATTGAAGACTTTCGAGGAGTGTGTTATCCATTTCATTTCATGTTTTTATAGGCATATTCTGTCTTCAAACACAAATTGTGTTATTTTGACCTTATGTTTTGCTTAATATTGATTCAAGAATCAGACCTTGTTTTTTTTTAACGTGTTAATTTATTTTGCGAACACATTTATTTTGAGAAAGGCTTTTTGTTTCAATGTAATTGTGTTAAAGGGACAACGTCCGTAACTTTTAGCTTATAAAACACGAACTAATTATGTAAGTAAACACTTACCATTATTGAATATTTACTAAATAAAAACAAAGATTGACGGAATTCAATAGCGGTACAAAAAAAAAAATCCTCTTCGTGAGTTTGTTAAACTCACAACCCAAACTATAATTACACTTGCGGGTAATATTGGTAAGAGCGCAATAGTCGTGAGCACTACCAACTGAGCTAAAAGGGCCATTTATATTACGTAATACATGCTATATAGGAAACCTAATGCACTAATGGCTGTCACGTGATCAACCGAAACTGTAACTATTGTGGGACCCACATTGTTTACAAACAATAAATAAAAGTTCTTTTTTTTTTCAAACCCACAAATATATTACTACAGACTTATTTGGGTCTTTGCTAGTAAGAGCGCAATGGTCGAGAGCACTACCAGCTGAGCTAAGCGGGTCATTTATATTCCACAATACGTACTATATAGGAAACCTAATGCGCTAATGGCTGTCACATGATCAACCGAAACTGTAACTATTGTGGGACCCACATTGTTTACAAACAATAAATAAAACTTTTTTTTTCAAACTCACAAATATATTACTACAGACTTATTTGGGTCTTTGCTCATGTTTTCATGTATACATTTCACTGAATAAAAATTCGACAGTTATTTGGTTATGCTCAATATCTGCTTGCTTACGGATACTGTCCCTTTCATTAGTTGCAGTATGATTATGATAGTGTGATCTCCATCAGTGGTTACATTTGGATAGGTTTATGCACAATAGTGTGATCTCCATCAGTGGTTACATTTGGATAGGTTTATGCACAATAGTGTGATCTCCATCAGTGGTTACATTTGGATAGGTTTATGCACTTGAAAGACAAAATGATTAATGTGCTGCCTTAAAGGGACACACGGCAATCTTGAAATTGTTATCAGGCATTGAAATTAGCATCTCGGTTTATTATTCCGACTTGAAACCTGCTTGCATATAATTTAATAAAATTTTGAGTTTTCAATTTTTCGTCTTATTCTTCCATAAGTTTAATATATTACTGATACAGTATAATCAAAGGTAACGAATATGCAAAAACAATCTGCTTAATACTGTTCCTATTATTACTATTAATGATTGAAATATGCAAGTAATGTAGAAAAAGTAATCGGGCGCTGCAAGTTTTTAAGAAGTAAAATCAAGATTGTCGTGTGTCCCTTTAATATCCAAAATTCAGTGGGGTCATCTGTGCTGTATGGACACATAATCTAGTTGTTCAGATGATAATTTGTATGTAAACACACATAATGCGTTCGTGATTGGTATGGTCATTACTTTGTTCAGCGTATATGTATGTTGTGTCCGCTTACCCATGTCTTATTTAATGATTAATTCCGGTACATAAAGCTCTTGCAAAAAAACGGAAAATGTTTGTGACATGTTGATGTATGTATATAATGAAAGATGCTGTTTTAGATGGAGACTAATCATGTATATTTTGCAAGGTGTAATTTTAAATCTAGTCATAAGTCTATTTATAATGGCTTGTCAACTGATCAGGTGATAATTATCTCTAGGTACATTTAGATTGTAAAGTCTTAACACACTGTCAGATATATACAGTCTAACACACTGTCAGATATATACAGCGTATGTAATATTAGAGTATGTGTACTGTAATGATTTAATACACAATGGTAATATGTAATACATATGTAATGTTTCTGTGTGTACCACATGTAATGATTATGTGTATGACATATGTAATGTTTCTGTATACTACATATGTAATGTTTCTGTGTACTACATATGTAATGTTTCTGTGTACTACATATGTAATGATTTCTTTCTGTGTACTACATACATACTGTTTCTGTATACTACATATGTAATGATTTCTTTCTGTGTACTACATACATACTGTTTCTGTATACTACATATGTAATGTTTCTGTGTACTACATATGTAATGATTTCTTTCTGTGTACTACATACGTAATGTATACTACATTTGTAATGTTTCTGTGTACTACATACATGTGTAATGATTAAATCATTACACATATACAAATCAATACACGTGTATGTAGTGCACAGAAACATTACATATGTAAGTAGTATACAGAAACATTACATATGTAGTATACAGAAACATTACATATGTAGTATACAGAAACATTACATTTGTAGTACACTACACAGAAACATTACATATGTAGTACACTACACAGAAACATTATATGTGTACTACATATTTAATGTTTTATACAGAAACAATACATATGTAGTACACAGAAACATTACATATGTAGTGTAATATTTCTGTGTACTACATATGTAATGTTTCTATGTACTACATATGTAATATTTCTGTCTACTACATATATACAGGATGGCCCAGTTTACACCCCCATGTGACGGACAATGCTCGGGGAAGTGTCTTACCCATATCTCTGGAGTCAGTCTATCCTGCTATCCACTGGGCCCAGGGCTCTAGCCAGGTCAAAATTTATGGGAGAAGTTTGGTCCAAAAGAAGGAGAAGTTCTCAATCATTTTCAAGTTTTCCTTCTTTTTGTCATCAGAACTGCTCTTCTCTTTCCAGTCACTGACAGGGAAAAGTAGGAAGTTTGAAAGAGAATTGTTAGCACACTTCTCCCTGTGGGCCATCTCAGTCCCATTAGTTATGAACAAGTAAATGTGCCTCACGAGCAAGGAGATAACACATGCTTTGTAGAAAATACATTTCTATTTTTGATGAAGTCATTTCTATTTTTGATTTGGTTTTTAAATGTGATTGTTATATTTTAAAGTCATTTTGAGTTGTCATATACCAATGGTATGTTGATGGAATATTGCATTTCACTTTGAAGGATGATTATGTTTATGCCTACTGTTTTGCTTCAAATTCAGTGTGTTGTGAAGCATTGTTCTGACAGTTAAACGCCAAGCAACTTGTTTATTCTCTAAAATATTATATGCATTCATGCTCAAAGCAAAATGCCAAATCAATTTATTAGGTACAGAAAAAGTATTCAAAATTACTGAACTAAACTCGCATAGTTTTGTCAATGAGCATATTAAACAATTGTCAAAAATATTTATGTGAAGGCTTTTGTTCAGTATTTTTGAATTCCATACCTTTTCATTTTAATTTAATGAGACAGTACTGGCATTTTGTTTTTAATAGTGATTTTATGTTTGAAAGTATATAAATTATTTTCTGAAAGGGGCATGCAAGCATTACATGTGAAAACAGGTCTTGCCTTATTTCACTTCTTCTGCATTTAATATAGACAAATTTCTGTAACAAATAAATATTCAACACATTCCTTTATAAACATATTGTGCTAGTGATATTGTGCTAACTTGTAGTACTATTTATGTTGCATTGTGTATTTAAAATACCATTTATTAAATTTTTATATTTCAAATGTTCACAGTTAAGCGATCATTATTTACTTTTTTAAATACAGGAATGCAAAACGTTTTTCAACATCCTAATGAGTTTTTTTATGCTCTCCGAAGGGCTAGCATATAGTTGCCGCTTTGTCAGCGTGTCCGTCACACTTTCTTGTCCGGAGCATATCTTCAAAACTACTAATGGGACTGCACTGAAACTTCACACAGTGATAGAGGGCAATGAGAGGAAGTGCAGAGTGCGAGAACCGTAACTGTTCCATTCAAATTAGAGTGCCTTTGTAATTTTATACTTAGAATTTTTGTCAGGAGCATATCTTCAAAACTACTGCTGGGACTGCAATGATAGAGGGCAATGAGAGGAAGCGCAGAGTGCAAGAACCGTAACTCTGTCACCATTCAAATTAGAATTATTATCCTTTGTAATTTTTGTACTTAGAATTCTTCTCCAGAGCATATCTTCAAAACTACTGATGGGCTGAAATGAACTCTTTTGACCGAATCTGGTCTATGGAATGGTAATGTCTGTCCAATCATCAATATTTGCATTTAGCTCCTCTTATGGAAAACTATGAACGCTACCCTTCTGAATGCAGACAAAGGTACTTGATGGTGCATAAACCCTCGATTTTATCAAGATGTAGTGGACACGTCGCCTTAGGCGAGGCACCATGTTGCGCGCAACTCTTGTCTGGAGCATAAACTACTAGTGGTACTGCAAATTGAAAACTGCTGGGTGATGCAAGGCAATATAAGTTGAGGATACATTTCGGGGAGAATCCATCGGTTCTACCAATTTTCTTGTTTCAATTTTGTACTGATACACACACAGAACAGCTGTTGCGTTGCAGGAAAAACATAAGAACATATTAAACTCTACAGTTTGGCCTTTGTGCAAAGTTTGGGACCAACATATTACATACCCTGTAATTGTTGTTTATATGCAGAACTTGATTTCTCAGTTGCATCAGGGTCCGACAAATCACATGCCCAGAGGCTACCAGAAATTTCTATCGATAGTCAGTCGGGCTACTACAAATTTGCATGTGCAGTACTACAAATTTGCATGTATAGGTGTAGTTAACCGTCAAAACCAGATTTCAGCTCTTAACACCACAGCTATTTATTCAAGATAAGATTTAAATCCATGCGTCCACAATGGAAGAATGGTTTCATTCCCCGGATAATTTAAATAATTACTTAAAAACTCAAAATAGCACCCCCACCCCCTCTCGACGCTAACCCAATGAAGAATGAGACCGCCTCAAGAATTCTGGTAGCCCTGTGGGAAGGAAGTTCAAGATTTGTTGGACCCTATGCATGAAGTGTATGCATGGTGTAGTACTAATACAACACCATGTATCAGAACAGTTCATATTTGTAAAATTGGCTCCTGAAGAAACGCTAAATAATAGGAATATTGTCTTTTCATTGACTTGGAACTTATGATACTGAAAATATTAAGCTGACTTGAGAAATCAAATTTACTTTATAAACTGTTTCTTACTGCAAAATCAATTGTACAAAAAATGGCTGGGTTCCCATGTCAGATGATGTATTTAATACTATTTATCAATAGTCCTGTAATTATATTTCTGTAATGCCTGTAGTAACATGATCCAGTAGAGTTGAATCTTAACTACCTAGCCTGTGCAATATACTTGATTATGTATAATGTAATTTATTTTCAAGAGATCTGATTGAACCTTACAATAAATTTTCAGATACATGTATGTTAAGTTTAAGAATTGGAAAAAATGGGTGTAAGAGGCGATAATGTTAAGTTACTTAGTCGGAGTCGCGTCCGTAGGTACGAAAACCTTGTGTGTCCAACTCCGCCACAGTTTCTCGGACCATTTTTTCCAAACTGTCATGTTGTTTTAATAAATGTTGATAACTTGAATAAATATATTCACAGAGGAAGTGTTTCGTATTACTTCATAACATTCGCAACATCTCATACACTTCTTCGAAGCATAACTTGAATGTATATCGACAGATTCCCGCCAAAACAAATTTGCATTCAGAATCAATATTATCTTCAGCGTTGTGCAATGTCATTTAGCCGATTGTTACATCTATAGTTTGTTTACATGAAAGCAGTGATAAAACCTTCATCTGTATCATATATAACAAACATGCAAAGCCAATCTTACATCAACATGTGTGGCTAACAGCCATATTGTTTATATAGCAACAGCTAAGCACTGTTTTCTGTGCCGTTGCCTTATGGCTAACAAAATGTCAAGATTTTGAACACACTGAAGCATCGATATAACGAGGCGTAATCCCGAAGAATGGCGGGATTGGCCAAGTTTTCAAGATTGACCGTATTTTGTCATACCAGAACATGTATTCAGTACATAGATCAAATACTCAATTAACCATACCAGAACATGTATTCAGTACATTACTTTGTAAATCAAATACTCCTTTCACCATACCAGAACATGTATTCAGTACATTACTTTGTAAATCAAATACTCCTTTCACAATACCAGAACATGTTTTCAGTACATTACTTTGTAAATAAATCAAATACTCTTTTCACAATACCAGAACATGTTTTCAATACATTACTTTGTAAATCGAATACTCCTTTCACCATACCAGAACATGTTTTCAATACATTACTTTGTAAATCGAATACTCCTTTCACAATACCAGAACATTTATTTGATGCATTACTTTGTAAATCAAATACTCCTTTCGTCATACAAGAACATGTATCCAGTACATTACTTTGTAAATGAAATACTCCTTTCACTATACAGAAACATGTATCCAGTACATTACTTTGTAAATCAAATACTCCTTTCACCATACGTGTATTCAATACATTAATTTGTAAATCAAATACTCCTTTCACCATACAGGAACATGTATTCAATACATTAATTTGTAAATCAAATACTCTTTTCGGCATACCAAAACATGTATTTAATACATCACTTTGTAAATCAAATATTAGTACACCTTTCGTCATACCAGAAAGTCAAATACTCCTTTTCATCACACTGAAGGTCAGCAGAGCTTGTTGTCCGTCGTCCGTCGGCCATTAGCCAACTTTTGTTTTAAGACGATAGGGCCTTCGTTTTCCATCCGATCTTTACCAAACAGATTGTTAATATAAATGAAAGCTCAGGCAAATTCGAAAATGAGCGAGGTCGGACCAGTAACAGCGGAGTTACGGCCCATTGCTATATTTTTCCTCCTTAAAGCTACACAGACCCTATTTTAACTGGTAATAACTCGTGAAAATGAATGAGTCACGTGAGACGAACACCCCAAAAGTCGGCATATAAGGCAGAAATCGATGCGTAAAATGTCACATATTTATTTAGCCTCCGTACAGGTAACATTTATAAATATACGGTTTCAGAATATATGTGCTAAAAGAAATAGTTGCCTGGAACGGGATTTGAATCACAGCCTTGCACTTTAAGTTTTGAAGGATGTACGCTGAACCACTAGACCACGGCTATTTATTGGTATGTTGTAGCTTTTATAGCACCAAATAGGCATTTCGTACAAACTCATCAAGCGCTAAATAACAAGCCGAGATATGGTTGTTTTGTGGCGTAGTATTAGTTTCATATTGATAACGTACAGTATTACACCAAGCAATGTTAATTTACAAGTGCGACAAGATGGGACTATATATTTATTGATACATCTTGAGTTGCGTTCAAAATATGTTGTTATTTTGCCTCATAATAAATGGTAGTTAGTATATGTTCTAAAGTAGCGTTATAGTTCAATGGATAGAGCACCGGAGATCGTGTGTTCGAGCCCCGAAAGAGGCTAACTTTTTTTTTTCTGTAAAAATTACTGTTACCTGTGTATAGTTACTATGTGCACTGGTCGCTGCCATTCAAAAACGACACCAAATGTTTTATGTTTATGTCACGGGTCATTGAGATTGATGTTGCATTGTCCGGCGGTTAGCTCAGTCGGTATAGCATCGAAACAGGAGTCCGAAGATCCCGGACGAGCCCCCAAATATAACAGGTGGTTAAAAAATTGTTCCTCAACCGGGACTCAAACCCACGGTCTCTGGTTTACCGTACCAGGGCTCTAACCACAGCTATCGAGGACACACGGTTAGGAATCGATATTTCACCATATACTTGTACCCGGTTACATATATAATACATATGGTGATATGAACCAAGATGGTGCAGCAAAGTCTCGGATTTTGGCTCCGCCCACTGGAGCCCCCTGAGTGATAAACAAGTCAAAAACCACACGCACAAATGCATATCTTTTCCAAATGTGAATGCATTTTATTCTAATGTATGGTCATTAAAGGACTCGAGGCACAACATATAAAACGGGTTTCGATCTCCTACATAAAGGGGTCGCTTCACAGGGCAACTTGGGGAACTAGCAGTAATTACTATAACATAGTTTCATCATTGTGACGCTAACTCCTTCTATACCATTTGTAGTCCATGTGCGGTGTATTGATGTGAGATGCGCAATAAGTTTTGTTTGCCTCCATTTGCTGAGGGGTAATCGGATCAATAAAAAAATGCATATCTGGTCCAAATGTAAATGCATTTGATTCTAATTTGGTACGGTCATTTGGGGACTCGAGGTACAACATATATTAAACATATTAAACGGGTTTCGTCCTCCAGTATAAAGGGGCCCCTCTACAGGGGAATTGCAACTGCCATTTTGCTTAATGCAGGGCATAGGGTTTTGCCATAAGTGTTACAACTATTTTTTCTTCATCTTCTTCATCTTACCTAAAGGACACATGTCCAATAACTCTGGCTTTTATTTCGGCAGGGATATGCCCTTTTTTCGTAAAACTAACTTGCAAACTCACCAAGCTCAATAACTCTGGCTTTCATTTCGGCAGGGATATGCCCTTTTTTTCATAGAACTAACTTGCAACCTCACCAAACTCATAGCTGGCTGAAATAAGCACACGGCAAGCAACTGTTCCGTGGAACACAGTTCTGGTTTTCATCAGCTTCACTCTTTACAATTCTAATATAAGTATAAACATTTTCTATCAAAGGCTTCTACTTGGGGCTCGGCTTGTAACTGAGAAAGTATCGAGTCTTGCGGGTGGCTTTCTTTCAGGACTATATCAAATCACTTCAGAAACACAATAGCTGAAGTGCCCCTTTTAGAGAGAAAGGGAAGATGCATGCTGGTGCAAAAGACAAGGCTGACATATTGAACAGACAGTATGAGTCTGTCTTTACACACGATGACAAGGGTACTATCCCCAAAACAGCAGGTCAAACATGTCCTTCCATGCCAGAGGTCTCAGTCACCAAGAACGGGGTACTCAAAAACTCCTTCAAAGGATCAACCCTTACAAGGCACGTGGATCAGACAAAATACCGGCTCGGCTTCCTAAAGACTTGGCTGAAAACTGGCGCCAATATTCGCTGCTGTATTCCAGCGTTCCTTCAGCTGCGGTGAAGTACCAGAGTACAGTCAATGTCACAGCTTTGTACAAGTCGGGGGATATATCTAACAAGCCTGTGCTGCAAAATCCAGGAACATATCATGGTCAGCAACCTCGTGGATCCCCTTGATAAACATCAGATCCTCACAGACTGCCAGCATGGGTTTCGGGCACTGTGAGACACAACTGCACACATTGTTCCGTGAGCTACCAGATACCATTGATAGGGGGACACATATGGACCTAATACTATCGACGTTAGTAAGGCTTTCGATTGAGTCCCTCACCTACGCCTTGTAGACAAGATTGACTACTATGGGATAAGATGCAATACACAACACTGGACCCAATCCTTCCTGTCAAATAAAAGCTAACAGGTATTAGTCGAGGAAGAAACATCAGACAAAGCACCAGTAGTCTGCGGAGTCCCACAGGACACTTTACTAGGCACACTCATCTTCCTGCTCTTTATTAAATGGTCTACCAAACTGTGTCAACTCTAAGAACATCATATTTGCAGATGATACTGAGCCAACAAGATTACAGAGGACAATATCAAGCTACAGGATGACTTGACGGGGCTAACCGAGTGGGAACATGCATGGGGCATGCTATTCCAACCAGGCAACGTCCTGAGAGTCATCAGAGCACGCTCTTCAGTCACATTTGACTACAGACTTAAAGACCAAGTACTAGATATTGTAAGTTCATCTAAATATCTTGGAGTGAACCTAACCTCCAACCTCTTCTGGAGCCACCATATCGACAGGCCAGTGAAAAAAACAACAGCATGTTGAGATTATTGAAAAGGAAACTACGTGACAGCAGCCATCAAACCAAACATCTGCCTACGTCACTCAGTACGACCAAACGTGGAGTACTGTGCATCGACCCTACCCAATCCAATAGTAGGATATAGAAGGTGCAGAGACGAGCACCAGGTACACCACCGACAGGTGCCACAACATCAGGTACACCAATAACAGCAGGTACCACAATATCAGGTACACCACCAACAGGTACCACAACATCAGGTACACCACCAACAACAGGTACCACAATATCAGGTACACCACCAACTACAGGTACACCACCAACAACAGGTACCACAATATCAGGTACAACACCACCAGGTACACCACCAACAGGTGCCACAACATCAGGTACACCACCAACAACAGGTACCACAATATCAGGTACACCACCAACAGGTACCACAACATCAGGTACACCACCAACAAGAGGTACACCACCAACAGCAGGTACCACAATATCAGGTACACCACCAACAGGTACCACAACATCAGGTACACCACCAACAACTGGTACCACAACATCAGGTACACCATCAACAACAGGTACACCACCAACAACAGGTACCACAATATCAGGTACACCACCACCAACAGGTACCACAATATCAGGTACACCAACAACAGGTGCCATAACATCAGGTACAACACCAACAACAGGTACCACAATATCAGGTACACCACCAACAGGTACCACAACATCACGTGAGACCAGGCGAGCTAAGATTCAAATGGCCATGCTCTACAAAATACTCAACATCCAAGCTGATTCGTACCTTTCACCTGCATCTACGCGCACACGTGCAAATCACTCGAGGAAGCCATCATTATATGTTTCAGTTTCATATTCGATTTGCATAGGCGTTTAGTTACCTAAGATCCATTATCTGTACGATTAAATTATTGTTAATGAGTAGCCTAGACGTCTCGGCTAGTTTTATTGTATAAACGTTTTATTGTATAAACCATTAATAGTAATGCATATGAAGCTTTAAGGCTCTTACACATTCTTGTTTTGTGATAGAAGTACGCTTTATTTTAATTATATGTAAAACTGTTAGCAATAATCCCCATTTTAATTAATATTATTTAAAACGCAGCTGAGTCGTGGAGCTTTCCAAACCGAACATTTTCATTAACAATAATTAAACTGAAAGTAATGTGCGGGTTAATCTAATGCATGCACATTTTATAGGAAATTAAAGCACGTTATAAAGGTTTTCATTTGTATTTATATTTCCAGCCATAATGCTTCCAGATCGCCTCCAGTCCCTTTAAAGTACAACAACAATCGTAACATGGAATAAGGGGCATAACTACTACGACGAATACACTTTTAGTATTATCGGGTTTACGTCCCTTGACCATTGGAAAATATTACATAATATAAAAGAGTATGCGTAACTACAACTACACACATACCTACTATAATGACGCAAGAGTATGCTACTATAATGACGCAAGAGTATGCGTATTCCTACTATAATGACGCAAGAGTATGCGTATTCATACTATAATGACGCAAGAGTATGCTACTATAATGACGCAAGAGTATGCGTATTCCTACTATAATGACGCAAGAGTATGCGTATTCCTACTATAATGACGCAAGAGTATGCGTATATGACGCAAGAGTATGCGTATACCTACTATAATGACGCAAGAGTATGCGTATTCCTACTATAATGACGCAAGAGTATGCGTATACCTACTATAATGACGCAAGAGTATGCATATACCTACTATAATGACGCATAGAAAGAGTGTGTAATTAACCCAACACTCAAGGGTAATAAATAATAAAATAATTATATTTAGGGTTATCATAACCTAAAACCTTGTCATTTGTTTTAAAATTTAAACGTTTAAACATTTCATTGCATACGATATAAATGCATATATATCAGTTGTATATCAAACATAATAATTAATAACATGATCATATAAAATCTTAATATAATAATATAAAAAAATGACCACTTGTCTAATTCGACTCTCTCTTATTAAACTGATAAACGCATCATATTTCGGAAATATGTGCATCAATTAAGTTTTCAGGGGCCTACGGTATTACTATTTCATAAATGAATTATATAGTTGTATAGTGTTCTTAATCATTATATATATGTTTTTCGATTTCCTTTCTTCATCATTATTCATATAATGTATTTATTTATTTTTAAAAAAAAAAACACTTCTGTTTTAACGATTTATTCCAATTAATTAATTAAATCCTTTTATTTTTTTATCAGTTCCTTATATATGTCTATATTATTGCTTAAACATCCCATATCCATGGAAAAAAACTCGTAAGAAAAGTATTCTGTCTAATCTACCATTCGATATAAAAATTTACTTGTCGATAGCTCTGATTAACTTGTTTGAGACGCCCCCTTAATTTTCCTCGGACATATTGGTTCGCTCCGGACATATTGGCACGCTACACGTACGAACATTTTGAAAAGAAAAAAAAATACATAATGCATTTCAAAGCAAGTTTAATGATTTATTAATAGTAATACGATCAATCATGCGTATGACAAAAACTGGTCTAGATACGCGCCTGAACATGCTGAAAGTTCATGGGTGGGCCGGCGGATGCACAGATCCTACAGTAATTAACCCCTACTGCAGGCGTTACGGTTAACTCGTAACTTTGAAACAAAAAAACAAATTGATCGACAAGCTAACAATTACAACTATAGATACGTTTTTCTTCAGTTATTTTCGGCGAAACGCATTTAAAGCTTGACATGCACTGTGTGAATCAACTGGGATGCCTTGACATGCACTTTGTGTATCAAATGGCATGGGATGCCTTGACATGCACTGTGTATCAATTGGGATGCCTATGCACTGTGTGTATCAACTGGGATGCCACGGTATAATTACGTTCCTGAAAAAAAAAATATTAAAATTATCACCTCAATTTATTTGCGCATTCGGGACATAGAAGTGATTATTCGTCAAGATATGTCAGGCTGATGAAAACAAGTGAACACGTGAAAACACTGTCGACACTGCAAGTAAAATCGTCGACGTCACTACAGTACAGTATATATAAATGGACAAATGACAAAAGTTACCAACCATTAAAATTAACAACTCGCTATATTAATCCACTGTCATGTTTAGGTCTGCTTTCATATATAGAAATAAAATGAAAATTCAATAACGAATATTTTTTCTTAAGATTTCTAGCTACGTGCTGCCCTACAGGTATCTATGGTGATCAAATCGTGCCGTCTTAGCTTTCGCGCGAAATTCGTTAACTGTTCTCTGTTTTGAATAACTGGCTCAGCGATCCTAAGAACGATTGTAAAGTAATTGTTCATATTAGTGGGACAATTACTTTTGTCTGAGTAAATCTTCCTGAAAGTCTCCAAATTAAAAATCGATGATCAATAAATTACGATTTAGCTAGACCTATGAGGTACTGTACACATTGGCCTACGTTGGGATCTACTTTAGAAAATACTGTACTATGTAGCGCATTTTAAATATCGCTATGTAAAGTCTAATTAGAGATAGAGTTTCCTGGACGCTATCCTTATGCCAACGGACCTAAAATCCAGTATCCTTGCCCAGGAAGATTTCGGTTTTAAGTTCCTGTTAGTTAACAATTAACGCAGTATACTCCGGATGGGGATATCCCCGAATTCTATGTGACCCAAACCAGAAAATAGTTGTACGTGTGTAGCGCAGTAATACAGAAGCAACCCTTATTTCAATAATGGATTTTTATAATACATTTTAAACTTCATTTACACATTTCAAACTATATTTATAATTAATTATGTGTTTTTTTCTATCACAATTTTACAACTGCATTTTTATTTCAATTGTTATTAATTTACTTATGTTGAACTATTTCCAGCAATCCGTGAGTTATTCGGTTTTACAGTTGAACACACAGGTCACAGACTGCAAACCAGTGTTCGTGGAACTTGTCGATTTTGAAGAAAAAAAGTGAAACAAAGCATGGTTATGGCAGATAGATATGTCGAGGATATCCGTAACGGAAGGCGATATCGAGGTGCAAGTCCATCGAATGGCTTTTCGGACGAAAGCAGCGACGAAGACGAACGTGGTAGGTTGCGCATGACATTGTTTTGATCGGTTGTCGCGTCCAAGTTTCCATATATTCCGATTTTGCCTGATCGATTATTGGCGATTTTCATTATTTTAATTTGGAAATAAATATAGAACGTTCATTCCAGGTGGAGGTGGCATGCGAGTTGGTGGCGATTATCAAGTGAAAATACCCCCGTTTGATCCAGGTTTGTAAATTTTATTAATATGAAAGGTGCGCGTTTGGAACGGCACCTCATATGGGCCTCATCTACCGAAACATGTAGTTTCGCCTTCATAAAGGCCCCTGGTATTTTCTTTCTTTGGATAATGCCGATTACGACAAGTGTTTGTTTTTTGGTCAGCAGGTTTATAGTTTACAAGTCTGTCGTTGATGAAGGTAACAAACAAATGCTACTCTGACAATTAAGAGGCCCCTATTTTTCCCCCACTACTGTTCTATATTAGAAAGCAAGTTCTCCAATCTGTTTACGAGTTTGGATAAGGGGGTGTTGAGTTTTATAATGTTTCAGTATTGTTTCAGGACCTTAATGGTCTGTTTAATGTCAATATAAGATTAAAATACACATACGTTTGAAGCAACTTTTATTTGAGAAGCAGAGGGAATTCCGATTGGTTATAAAATAGATGTATTTATAGTGAGAGAGGGGAGTGGTTGTCAAATAAATATATTTATTATCTACTTTCCAGTGAAATAATGGATTTTATCATTAAAATAAAACCTTATATTTTCATTGTTTATATATTTACACTCAAAATGACGTCATGCAACTGTTGACGTCATTGTTTGGGCGCATTATATTTTTTCTGCATAAATTTTCAGGTTGTGAGTAAATAATAAATATAATAAATGTTGGTTTGTCTTGAATATAGGATTTATATTCATCTCGAAGTGAGAAAACTCAAATATTTTCACTCGTGCTTATTTTCACTCGTGCTAAAGCACTCGTGAAAATATTTTAGCACGAGTGAAAATATAAGTTATCTCACGTCTCGATGAAAACCAATCCTATATTCACTCAAAACAAACAAATATCCTCTATTAATGGCTTAAAATTGTAACGACGACCTTCCAAGCATGATATGAGATATTCACTCAGGCCTGCCAACAATTTTGAACACAAAATACTGAGAATTTTAAGATTTAAAATGTGTAAATAGAAATAGCGCGACTTGCATGCTTGATTTACACACTTATTATTTTTATTTACTTGTGTTATTAATTATACCCTGTAGGATATTTATAGCACATTTAAGGCGTAACATCAGAGCTTTTTTTTTTAAATTATTTTATATTAAAGGGACCCATATCAATCTTGATTTGTCTCACTTTTTTTCTCTTCATAACTTAAATCATTAATATTAATTATAAGTATAATCGAAAGTTTTTTGTTGTTTTTTTGCGTAACTGTTTGTTATATTGCACCAATAATATATTTAAAGGGACACTCGGCAATCTTGTTTTTTTTCAAAAACTCATGGCATCCCCTTAGTTTTCCTGCATATTAAACTAGCATTTGTTCTGTCATTAAAATTAATTATTTGAATACATGTAGTTCAAAGCAACATGATTTTACATAATTGCACCAATAATATATATTTAAAAAATTTGGTAGAATAACGGTAGAAGACTCTTAAAATCTCAAAATTTTATTTAATTATATGCAAACAGTTTGAAAGTCAAAATGATACAAAATTAATAAACCAAGGTGCTAATTTTAATGAAAGCTCAAGATTGCTGTGTGTCCCTTTAAACCTAGATCTGGTAGATTAAAACTTAAAACTTAAAATTTTATTTAATTATATGCAAGCTGGTTTCAGTCAGAATGATACTGGATAAATAAATGCTTCCCAACACCTAGACTATTTATTGAAAAAAAGTCCCCGGGGTCAAAAATGGCTGTGCCGCGTGGGGTCCAAAGTTTGTATATAGAGATTCTGCACGTTTTACATAGACATATAACGAAAAACTTGAAAAATCTTCTTTACCAAAACCACAAAGCATAGAGTTCTCATATATTGCATGTTACATCAGCTTATGGTCTTGTTCAAATGGTGACCCTGGGGTCAGATCTGGCCCGCTCCAGGTTTACAGCTCTACAGACATAGAGTTACTTAGGAGAATCTTCAGAAACATCTCTGAAACTACAAGAGCCAGAGGTTTTATATTTTGCATGTACCATAAAAGCCTATGGTCATCTACCAAGGTTGTTCAAATGGTGACCCTGTGGTCAAATTTGGCCGTTCACATCAAGACCATGGGTCAAATCTGGCCCTACACCAGGGGTCACATGTTTTACATAGATTTATATAGGGAAAACTTAAAAAGATGTTCTTCTCTGAAACCACAGTTATACACTTATTGAGCATGAACAGTCAGATACAACTATTCAACCAGCTACGGCCCCAGGGTCCATCCCCACCCCTGGGTACATAGCCCCAAGGTCATATCTTGGAAACCGGTGAGATCCCCAACCTATAAACATATATACACTTACTGGGCATGAACAGACGGATACAACCATCCTAACAATAACGGCCCAGGGGTCCATCCCACACCTGGGGAAATAGCCCCCTGGGTCATAAATCGGAAACCGTTGAGATCCCCACCCGATGACCATTATATACAGTTATGTACTTTGCATGAACAGACGGATTATAAGAATCTTTCATGGGTATCCGGTGAAGAAAGTGATTAAAACACTTATACAGAGGGTTGGAATTCCGTATCTGAAACGAATACCCATGATAGAATGTGTGCGTTGACGCCACCAACTACTAATGTTTTGTATGTTTCCCTGCATACCGGATGTTGGCGCGCGTGAATTTTATCTTGACTCTAGGGTGAGATGGAAATATCTAGCCCCGGTAAAACAAAGGATATCCTTGTCCGGTTTGCAAGAAGCAAATATCCAACCAGCAAATGTAAAAAAAAATGTAAATATAAGCTTTGATTCTCCTTTTTCTGGCATTCATGCGGTTTTAAACACCAGTAAATGGCAAATTCCATAAAACTTGTTAAACCGCCATAAAAATGCAGACAAAATTAAAATCAATTCTTAAATAAAAACGAAAGTAGTGTTAAGCGTCTGAATACGGGTTATGGGTGGGGGAATATTTATAAAAATATTGAACATTTCTGACAACTGTTTTGAGTTATTTTCCTGTGTTTTGCTTCTGGAAAATATGTAATATGGCCTATAAGCTTGCTCCTTCATATTTTGTAAAGCACAACTATTTATTTTGCAGATGCCAAGCCAGAGAATAAAGCAGATGCTATATTAGTTTGGGCCCCCAATCCAGACTTATATGATGCAAAAAGTAAGTTTAATATAACTTCTGTTGATCTCCAATGGTCTAAATATTTGACAAAGCTTCTGACAGTTTTAACAGCATTCAAATTATTTTTTGTAATGTACAGTATGTGAGTAAATTTTCTCTTGTCAAACGATAATTTATTGAAAGTCTTTGTTGTATGTACATGTACTTATGATAACCAGGCTTAATTCAATATGTTTATAGATTTTTTTTATTTATAAACAAGACAAAAATTAAAAAAGACCTTGGTCAGCAGATAATAAATTGAAAAAACAACAGACTCAACCCTTGAATTTCTAGCCTCTAAAATTAATATTTTTTTTTTTTTAAAGACAGATAACCAATAATCCACATAGAGTTTTATATAAGGTTACATTTAAAAAGGTTTTGAAATCTAAGCATTTGTGTTGGATGCATTATAACTTTGAATATTTTTTAATGACCAGTTTCTCTTTACATGATATAGTTGACGAGTATCTGCACATTTCAAAGGAAAAGCATGGATACAACATGGAACAGGTACTAGAAAACATTGTCTCAAGGAATTGATAAAATGCATAAAGCATTACTGTTTGATGGTGATGGTTAATTTGGAGTGGATCTACTTCTTAAATAGTAATAGATACCTGAAAGTGACTGGCTAATCTAGCTATATTATATCTAGCAAATTAAATTTTTATCGAGTAAATCATCTCATCAGCATTTTCTTTTTTTAAATATTTGATATATAATTACTTCGGCAGATATGTTTTATCTAATTTATCTGTAGATCTTAAATTGGAATCTCATAATTTAGTACTTACATTATTGTCATGACCTTGCTTTAAAGGGACACTGTCCGTAAGTAAGCTGATATTGAGCATAATCAAATAACCGTCTGACTTTTATTCAGTGAAATGTATACATGAAAACATGAGCATAGACCCAAATAAGTACGTAGTAATACATTCGTGAGTTTGAAGAAAAAAAAAAGGAAAGAAGTTTTTAATTATTATTTGTAAATAATGTGGGACCCACTTTATTTACTTTTTATGCTGATCACGTGACTTCCATTAGCCCAATAGGTTTTCTACATAGTATGTATTGCGTAATATACATGGCCCGCATAGCTCAGGTAGGAGCGAAGTCGTCTATTACGCGCACAGTCTTATTTCCCATGAGTGTAATTTTAGTTAGGGCTTCTGGTTCAAACTCGCAAAGTGGTGGTTTTTGTACCGCGATTGAATTCCGGGAAACAATGTTGCTTTTAATTAGTAAATATTCAATACTGTTAGTGTATAATGTTTGTGAACGTAATTAGTGTGTGTTTTATAAGCTAAAAGTTACGGACATTATCCCTTTAAAGGGACACATGGCAATCTTGAGTTTTATTCAAGCGTAAAAATTAGCACCTCAGTGTATTAATCTTGCCTCATTTTGACTTTAAAACTGCTTGCATATAATTAAATAAAAAATTGAATTTTCAGTTTTCTTCCATTTTCTAACAGATGTTTCAATGTATTATTGGTGCAATATTATCAAAAGTTAGTAATATATAAAAACAAGTTGCTTTGAACTATTCGAATAATTAATATTAATGATTGAAAGTATGCAAGTTATGTTAAAAACTAACAGGACGCCGTGAGTTTTAAAAGCATCAAAATTGCCGTGTGTCCCTTTAATAAGGTTATATATCCAATGAAGACAGTCACATAGAAAATCTGTCAACACCTGACTTTTAAGAGTCAACTCAATAGTTCAACACATTATGAATGAATTATTTGATACATGGCAATTTCAGTTAATCTGTTGATGTTTAGGAACTACTACTATTGGCACGTAATTATAATGTGTATTGATGGTGTTGCAGGCACTCGGGATGCTGTTCTGGCACAAACACAATGTAGAGAAGGCCCTTGCTGACTTGCCCAACTTTACACCATTTCCTGACGAATGGACTGTGGAAGATAAGGTCCTTTTTGAACAGGCTTTTAGTTTTCATGGAAAAAGTTTTCACAGAATCAGGCAGATGGTATGTAATATGTACATGTCAAAGGGTGAAAACATCACTACTTTTTTAGGCCTAATTTTGAGAACATGAGGTGTTTACTCCTCAAAATCTGAGTATGAGTAAAATTTAGATATAAATAAGACAAATTGAGTATTGTACAATTTGTACTTCAGTGACATTTCATAAGAACTGTTTTGGTTGAGGGATGTTTAAATATATTTCCAATATACATATTTATATACTAAAATATAGTTATTAAACAAGTATTAGCAACTAAAACAATTCTGGGGCTGAAAGGACTAAAATTCTAAAGATTGACTAAAATGTCTATAGGTCGAACTAGTTTGAAACAGAAGAGACTTGCTTGTGTCATGATAGATGCTTGATAATAGACATATTGACAAATCAATAAAGTGCCCAGATATATTTTATTATAAAAGCCATTGACTCACCTGCTTCCGCTAATCAAACAATTTACATAGCAGTATAAACATTATAAACCTGTGGTACTATATTTTTACTGGCTCTCTGCTTGGCTAATGTAATAACACTTGAGATGCGACACAAATAAGAGCCAGTCGATTGTTTTTTTATGGAAGTTATGATAAAAATGCTATTTTGCAGAAAATGCATATTTCATGTTTAGTTTAATTGCATGTTTTGTTAGGGTTTTTGCAATTCTTGATATGAAGATTTCATTGTAAAATTTGTAGCTCCCGGACAAGTCAATTGCCTCCCTTGTAAAGTACTACTACTCATGGAAGAAGACTCGATCTCGTACCAGCTTGATGGACAGGCAGGCTAAAAAGTTCACAGCCAAGGGAGATGGTGAGAAACTGTAAGTAGTAATCTCCCTTGTATTAGAGATATTCAAAGACGGTTGGCCTGTTGTGTTTCTAGAAGCTGTCTGGATGTATATCTAGCATGTGTGTGTAGGTCTTTTTCTAGTTATACTTTGTAATACATTTGGATCTTTTTAATGCACACAGTGCTTCAAATGTACTTAAATTGTAATAGGTAAAACTGAAAGAGAGAATAATTTCTTAAGTATAATTATACATTTATTTCATTTCATTTTTAGTAGGTTGGTCTCATCCTTATTGACCCTGTCTCTATATGTAAATTGTTATGTATGAAATCACTGTTTAAAAATGGAGCTGTTTTCCTTCGTCTGCATATAAAATGTTTAATTTATTGCTGTATCATGTCTTCCAAAGGGATGAAGATTCGGAAAATGGAAGCAAGAACAACTCAGAAAATGAGGAAAATAAAGAAGATGCGGTAAGTAAAACTCTTTAAAACGTTTTACTTTCTGGTAATGAATTAAAATGAAAATGAACTGGATAATTAAAAAAAAAAAGAGGTTTGCCTGTATACTGTGATGACGCATCCCGTCCATCTGTTTGGTTTTCTTGTCTCTTAATTATACTGTAAAACTGAGAAAGTCTAACTTCACCAGATTTTGTGGACACGATCTGCTGGATACATGACCTTGTAACAGATTAATTTCAAGTACATTTCTATTCTTGCCTTTCGTCTGCAGAAAGAAGACAACACATGCTCTAACTGTGGTGTAACATCAACTCAACTTAACCCAACACCAAAAGGCTCCCTGTGCTCATCATGTTACCAGTACTGGAGGTAAATACCAGCTAAATATGCCCCTTCCTCATACAGGCTTTCATTGACATAGCATAGAAAAAAAGGATAGAGAGAAGAAAAGATATTGTTATAGTATTTATAGTCCAGTCGAGGCCAGAATGTAATTATTACGCACTTGTTTTCTGGATTATTTTTTTTATATTATTTTTCTTTTATAACTTGTATTCCGTGTGCAAATTTCGCTCAGCGATTAGGTCAGGTATACATTCTTCATTATTTAAACATTGGTTTACCCAAATGTGCCCTACCAATTCAGATATTTTTCATCAGTTGTCAAAATTCGTACTAGGATTGATTGGAGGTCAGCACAGAGCACAGGATGTCTACACTACTTGCTCATGTGACCAATAGTGAATCATTTACCACTGTTTTATACTATTGTTACATGTTGTTCCAGTATAGAAAACAGCTGATAGCGATTCACTCCTTTTTAGGTCACATTATTTCTATGCAGAGTTTCAAGGAATCCGCAAATTTTGATTAATTTCCAAGTGCATAGGACCTATTTAGGTAACCCAATGTTGCAAAAACAATATAAGATTTGTCCAATTATGATATCGTTTTAGCTTCACTATTGTACTTACCATTTCCTGAACATCACATCACTATCCCATCTGTTTAACCATCTGTTTTGCTGTCAGTTAAGTTACCATCTGAAATCAAACCCATCTTTGTCCATCAGATGTAAACGTTATTCTAGACAGCTGCATTTTTATCTTGTTTGTATTTTTAAAAAAAAAAGAAATTGTGTTAAATATTTAAGATTGTGTTTAATCCAGATACTTTTTTTGGAGTAGTTTAAATGTTTTACACACTGAGTATTGATGGGCCAGTTTATTTATTTAGGAGGACTGGTGTTATGAGAAGTGTTGGTCCAAAGCGACATGAGCATGGTCAGCATCGTCACAACCCCATGAAGCACAAGCGGAAACCCCCACGTGGCATGTACTTGAGTAGTGAGGATATACAGGCCATGGTGTCTGGCCCTGCGGGTCAGGCAGAGGCGCTCCTGAAAGCCCTCGACACGGAACTTGTCACGTCAAAGAGATCAGTAAGTTGTTGGTATATTGACATAATGGTATCTGAGTCGATAGTGGAGCATGCATATAGTGTAGTGGCCATTCTGAAAAGTTTCACACTCAAGTTTTCCATTAGTCCATTTCCGAGACACCAAAAGCCTAGCTACAAAAGCCATATGCTGTCAGACTTCACGCATGTTTACATCTACACTACTCAACTTTTATAATCGGTCACTTTTCAAAGAATTATATATTTTTCAATAATTTATATTTTCACTTGAAATTTTAACTGGCGTCGTTTAACAAATATCGCTAGTGATTTATAAAACTTAATCTGCCTTGGAGAAAAACCTTGTTGATAAACTTAATAAAGTAGTGGTATGTGTTTTGGTGATTTCCTGTTTTCAGGAATCAGTGTTATTTTCAAAAAACCAGGGTGACCGATTATAAAAGTTGAGTAGTGTATATGTCAGCAGTATGTTCTTATCAAAATAAAGATTAATTATGAGGGGCATCCGTGGCCGAGTGGTTAACGTCTCTGACTTGAAATCACTTGCCCCTCACCGCTGTAGGTTCGATCCCTCATGGGCATAGGAATCTTTTTGTGAGGAAGCTATCCAGCTGGCTTGCGGAACGTAGGTGGTTCTACCCAGGTGCCCGCCCGTGCACGAAAATTGCCCGGAGGGGCACCTGGGGTCTTCCTCCACCAATGGAAGCTGGAAAGTCGCCATATGACCTTAGCTGTCGGTGCGACTATAAAATCCAATTCAATCAATTAATTATGAATGACCTTGACCTACTTTTCAGTCTTTTTACATTGAAGATTTACTTTATGTGGCTGACAGGCAGTGACAGCTGGGAATCCGTGTCCCATGGACACATTTTCTAGTTTTCATTAAATTTAATCCTGAAACAATTTAATTTCATAGGATTATGACTTCGGAAAGACTATTAAACAACTTGTTTAGCAACCCAGGTTTATTAGGCTGTTTAGATTAAGTTGCTATAAGCCGTCAATTTTAATACCATTTTCAGTTAGAGTAGATCAGATATATTATGCCATAAATGTGTCAAAAGATTCTGGTATAAACAAATAGTTGATTAGTATGCAGAGACAAAAGATGGGTACCGGTTTAAAATTACTATTGAAGCCATCCTTACATAACAATGTTATGTTTTTGGTCAGGTCCAGAACAACAAACAGATGATTGGAATGCAGAAACACAAGCTGGGTACCGGTATTGATCAGTTGAAATCTGCAGATGTAGCAGCCAAAATCAACTCCAAGTGGACCAATGATGAACTGCTGTTGGCTGTCCAAGGTTCATAGTTTCATTTAAATTTAATTTGCCACCTGGAAATGTTCTCATAAGGGGAAGAGAGTGTGGGGATATAATATGAAAGCTGTAGATATAAACCAATGAAAACAAAATTGGTCTGGATGTGAATGTCGATAAAAAAAAAACCGGTTTATTGATAAAAAATAACAGAGATAGATTTTTAATGTGGACAAAAAGTCTCATTTGGTGGAAGTTGACTTTTATCAAACTAGTGCTTTAAAGGGTGATTTTAAATATAAACCTTTTATTCATGCATATTTATAAGATGTTTTCTCTTTCCATCAATGTCTTAATCTGAAGCATTTACTATATTAGGTGTGAGAAAGTATGGCAAGAACTTCGAAGCAATAGCTGAGGTGATAGGTACGAAGACAGAGGGTCATGTTCGTAGCTTCTTTGTGAACTTCCGTCGTCGCTACAACCTCGATGAACTGCTGGCAGAATATGAAGCTGAACATGGTATTGAGTCATCAAAGGGAAAGGAAGATGATGATGTTGAATGTGTGAGTATTTGCTTACTGGTATGCAGGTGTTTTAAATGTTGATAATGTATGTATTTGATGGTGTCATGGTTTAATATGTGAGTCTATTATTTTTTACTGAAATTCATTGGAAAGACAAAAAAAAAATTAAACTGAAGCATTGATATTAAACTTTCTCCAATTAAAGTAGTCTTGTTTCTCAAGCAATTTATTGATATTTTGCAGATGGAAGTTGATACTAAAGACATAGAGGTGATCAAACCTTCTCCCCCTAGCCCTGCACTGACAAGTGCCCCACCCCCACTCCTTAAACAACCTCCTACAGATGGCCAGAAACCACAACCCAGGTAAATTTGGGAAGAGATTGTTTGTATTCACCCTGTTAGTGTTACTTTACAAATATTTAAATTCAGATATCTGCTGTTGGAATTAAGGGTTTCAAGAAGGAACCCCTCAACATGTTAGATATTCTGTTATCTTGGCTAAAATTCTATGTTTTATCCACTGAAATAAAATAGCTTAAAGAAATGTCACCAGTTTAGCGATAATGCCCACAAAGCTCATTTTACCTCCAGGTGTGACCTTGACCTTTGAAGTAAGGACCCGATTCTTGTGCATGACAAACCTTCTTGTGATTAATATTTGTGTCATGTTTAATGAAATTCCGTTCGGTACTTTAGAAGTTATGGCTAAGAGTGTCTGACATGATTGTTCCGTATGGACGGAAAGTGCGATTACTCAATAAAAAATTCAAAAATGTACGAAAAAAATTGATAACAAGCCTTCACTACATAGCGTACTCCCTCGTCACATACAAGGGAATTTGTTATAGGAATAAGAATATATGGATTTGTAGGAGTTGTATTACTTGCAATATTTTCTTTTAAAAGTGCAACCATAATAAATGTGTTCTGTGCTTTTCTTCATTGTAGATTGCTACCTCAACAACAACGGACAATTCTACAACAGCCTCCACCCCTCATCAAGCCAGTAGCTACTGGAGCGACCAAAACACCCGCAGCAACATAAACTACCATCATTCCAAATATGCCATACAACTCAGTTTCTGCTGATCACAGATGCAATCTTAGATGTTGTTACAATGTGCTGTCATTAATATTTATTAGAGTCGGAGTGAATGACTAAGGTGAAATTTGCGGGTTTATTCACGATGTGTAAATATCACAAAAAATGATGCTAATGTTGTGTTTGCATTTAAACCAAGATGAACAGTTATATTGAGAAAAAACATGAAGCTAATCTTAGGTAATGAGCAAACATTTTAAAATCAAACCTTTTTTGTTTTAAATGATTGGAAACTGACCGCATTGTGCAAGATAATGACATCTTCCGACTACAGGTATCTTAGATTGGCTACAGAATTTTGAAAAGCCCTGTGATCAAACCTTACTATACAAGGCTACCACTATTTGAAGAGCATATCGTAAATCATTTATTTATTTATTTCATTGTATATGCTTGTTAATGTTTTTCATTTTTCAAACATTTCATGACTAGGAATTTTATAGGAATAACTTTTGATTTTGCAGAATCTTTTTTATGTGGTCTCTTGTTGTATCCTCTAGATATGAATCCGGCACAAAATCAGTCCAGATATTGAGTATAACATATATTACCGTAAACAAAGTACATAATTTTCAGTTTGTGACAGTAACACTTGACCAATCGGATAAAGTATTTATTGGGTGTATCACGATGTCTATGAAAAATATCAGTATTAAAGTGCTATTTATGAAGAATATTGGTGGCACATTAGGCCTCAACCCAAAAAGAAATGCTTTGTTTCCTGTATTATTTCTAGGAATCTTTATGTGAGGAAGCTATCCAGCTGGCTTGCGGAACATCGGTGGTTCTACCCAGGTGCCCGCCCATGCACGAAAATTGCCCGGAGGGGCACCTGGGGTCTTCCTCCACCAATGGAAGCTGGAAAGTCGCCATATGACCTTAGCTGTTGGTGCGACTATAAAATCCAATTCAATCAATCAATCAATCCTGTATTATTTGATTGGTAGGCATGTGGGTTATTTTCTCTTGTTTTTTAAAATGATTTTATTCATACTTATTTTAAAAGCATGTTTCCTTTACAGCATATGGTAGCATGAGTATAATGCTCTACCACACATCTGAAACATTTAATATAATTTTTGTTGCAGGTGTAAAAACATTGTTGAGAACATGAGTAAAAATGGGGTTTGGTCAGGTATAGTACAGGAAACAAAGCATTTTTTTGTTTGTTTGGCCTATATAGCCGTAAGCCCTAGTGTATTTGTAGCATTGAATACCTACACATGATGTAATGCTTAGTGGTGCAGTATGCCTGAAGGATGATTCTTCCATCAGCTTGATCACCACTGAGGCTGCCTATCCCAATATTACTCAGTTTTTCTGCATGTGTCCAGGAGCATTCTCACATTAAGTATCCCAATTTTACTCTGACATGTTCATCTGAGCAAGGAAACATGCTATTCATAACTTTCACATCGGCAGGGGACTCGAGTGTTCCATGGAACACCCTTCTAGTAGATCACTGATTGGTCAAATTCATTTGATGAGGTCACTGATTGGTCAAATTAATTTGATGAGGTCATGTGAAAGTTATGAATACTATCATTGGCTGGATTTTATATAAACAGTATATAAGTTCTGTCTGCATTTAATACACATCATGTATTAAAAATAAATATTAAAGCATATGGGCCATATGTGTATGCTAGGCAGCATTAGAATAGAATGGTCAACATCTTCACAAATTGTAACTGCATTTGTGACAAGCTGATTTACCACAAGTGTGATGCATTTTTTTCAGTGTGAATGAGTTTATTATGTATCTACTCAAAATGTAGTAGATATCTGAGGGACTGCCAGTACAGTTATCCATGACGGCCTAGTATTATTCTATTTACTGCTGTGTATATGAACTGGAGATTATAAAGTAAAGCTTGTTTTCCATATTTCTGTTTAATTGTATATACAGGAATTTTGGTACATCTTGTGATGGATTTTTTTGTTTTTCATTTTGAGTATTTAAATATGATGTTTAGTTGAAAAAAGGTTGAGTAGCAATAATAGAAGAAATACGTAATAGTATTTTTGTTAAGATTTATACAAACTAGATTTCATGTCAACATTCACATTCTACTTGTATCAGTGGCATTTGTTTATGTGTGTGCCTATATTTATGGACATTTTGTGCTACTTTCATTGTATGTTATTCAGGTTGCTCCATTTAAATGTACCTCTCCCCATTCCTCAGACTCCCTCTCATCTGCCCACACACACACACACACACAAACACACATGCACAATTTATGTCTGTTTGTATATTCATGTATTTATCTAAATTTAAAAATCCCTCATCGTAATATACAATGTTATTGCACCTCGCACAAAATCCTAGGAATTTCATTGGATTAGAGCGGTCACATGGTGACCCTTTTTTATACTATAGTGGGTCAGTAGATTTCATAGAGGGTCACTAAATCAATATGGACTGCAATTCCGATTCAAGTTTAAATCATTTGCAAATAGTTCTTTAAGGCGTTAGTAACAAACATAATAAGTAAATTAATGTTTTTAAACTACCGGTCGTGACGTAAACTGTAACGGTCGTGACGTCCAATGCGCGAATGCACGCTCCATTAAAATGGGTTAACTATCGATGTTTGTCCTAAAAAAGGTGCTCGATGCAATAAATCAGTTTATTACTGAACCACTAAAGAACTATGTGGGGTCGGTCAGACCCCACATATTTCTGTAGGGGGTCTGTAAAAAACCCAATAACTATTATTAGTTTTACAGGACAGCTACATGTATTTATTCAATTATCAGGTAAATTAAATGTCCAATTAATATTTTGTCTTCATTATTTTACCAAATCACGCATTATACTGAAAAGTAAGTAAAATGCTGTCTGAAATCATTTGTGTTGAACTTTCCCCATGTGGTTGCCAGGGTAGAATACAACTGCTGCAAATCCCGCATTTTGTCAATTTTTTTCATGCGCCCCACCCCCTTAATGTTCATTGTTCATTTTGTCATATATTTTTTCATGCTCATTTAAGGTCTTCTTCATTGTTCATTTTGTCTTTTTGTTCATGCTCATTCTAGGTCTTCTTCATGACACCGCAAATGCAAATGTGGAAACGTAGCTCCATCGTAAACAGAGTGTCTACAATAGAATTTGGTTCTAGGCGCATTTTACATATTTTTATCTAGATGTAAATGGAGGATGAGTTTGACATGTTCATCACTGTTTGGAACCATATAACATTTCTTGTGTTGATGCACCGTAAAACCCCAGTTCAATTGTGTTGAACTTTTTGAATTTGAAAATATCAAGATTGCCATATGGGACCCCTTATAATGCTTTTAAACGGTCTTGGTTAAAAAAAGTAGCATCTATTTTTAGAGCAGCCAAAATTGTGAGAGAATGTATCTTCATCGGTCCATTTTATTGTCTGTGCATAGAGTATTACAACAGTTTTGTCAAATATGTCCCGTGTTTTCACAGGATTTGTGAAGTATTGGGTGTCTCACTTTGTTTTGTACTTTGTATAAAAATGATAATTGTATAGAAATGCATATTTGTGTATACAGTATGTCTTAATAAATGTGCAATCATTTACATCCCATTTGTTATTTCTACCACAAATTTAGACGAAATGTTAAAATGTCGATTGATTAAGAGTGACTTGAAATCATTTGCCCCTCAACGCTGTGGGTTTAATTCCTCATGGGCCTAGGAATCTTTATGTGAGGAAGCTATCCAGGTGGCTTACGGTTCGTCGGTGGTTCCACCCAGATGCCTGCTTGTTCTACGAAAAATGCCCAGAGGGCGCCAGAGTCTTCCTCCAATGGAAACCTGTGTGGTTCCCGGGCAAAGAATAGGGCCACTGCAGATCCCGTTAGGGTAGAACCTCTCACCCCACACACATATACAAATTCATGTTTATCTTTTTTTGTTCATGTTCATCATGACCCTTGCATTGTTTCAGGTGCCATCTCGCTCAAATCAAGAGAGCAGTGGCAGAAAACAAACGTGGCTCCGCCGTAAATGGAGTGTCTACAATAGAATTTGTAGTAACTCTGCATGTTCATTCCTGTTAGGTATCATATAACCTTTCATGTGTTGTGCGCCTTAAAACCCAGTTCAATTCAATTCCACCAATGGAAGCTGGTAAAGTAGCCATATGACCTTAGCAGTTGGTGTGACTATAAAAGATCAGCGTAACTCCAACTAGTTCAATAATGTGATAAGGAGAGTATAGATATCTTGACAAACAAGAATATTGGTAAAACTGATGCTCCCTGAATTCGATACAGTTTTAGACATATAGTTAAAAGGTAAATGACCCCAATAATAAAGTTACCTAGGCAAAGGTCAAAAGCAATAACATACTGTTGCGTACCAGTTAAAAAAAGAATGGCATTCCATTTCATTGCAGGTGAGAGATGTTATATAAAAAATTAAGTATACATCAAGGCATTAATCTATTTACTGAAGCTAGAGTTATGGTTCTTAAGCACTGTACTTCCACTCATTGCTCTCTATCATTGTGTGAACTGAACTGAATTGGGTTTTAAGGCGCACCATCACATGAAAGGTTATATGGCGCCTAACAGGATGAATGTGCCAGGCTCATCCTCCATTTACATCAAGATCAAATATGAAGAATGGGCCTAGAACCTTCTTACCTGCAGAACTGCAGAGTTGCTGCAAATTCTATAGTAGACCCTCCATTTATGATGTAGCCACATTTGCATATGCAGTGTCATGATAAAGATCCTGAATGAGCATGCTAACAATAGGCCCAAGAGCAAGAGGGCCTGTGGATGCTCTACTGGCTAAAGATAAAGTTTATGTATAAGGGCCATAACTCTTTAAAAAATCATTCGACCGGAACATGGCTATGATAAATGCAACTAGACTAAGCAAAATAAACTGCCTACTATGTACTGGATTCCTAAATTATATAAAAATCCGTATAAGTCTCGCTTTATTTCGAATTCTAGTGCCTGCACCACAACAAACATCTCCAAACTTTTAACTTCTTGTCTTACTGCCGTTAAAGATCACGTTAAAATATATTGTGATAAAACTTATGAAAACTGGGATTAATTTATTTTGGTCTATAAAAAATTCAGGAGACGTTCTTGATTAAATTTTCAATAAAGGTCAAGTTTCATCTATAAGCACTTATGACTTCTCTACACTATATACAACCTTACCACATCGCCTTATTAAAGACAAGCTAATTTCTCTTATGCAAAAAACATTCGCTAGAGAAAATACTTCATTTTTGGCATGTAATTATATTAAAGCATTTTTTACTAACGGCAGTTTAGACAATTATACTATGTGGACTTGCTATGAAGTTTGTGAAGCACTTGTCTTCCTATTAGATAATATTTTCGTTAGGTATGGAACCACCGTTTATAGACAAATTGTTGGTAACCCTGTGGGTACGGACTGTGCACCACTTGTCGCAGATTTGTTTTTATTTTGCTATAACTGGACCTGGAACTGAACTTCCCTAAAAAGTTTCGTTTAAATCCGGCCAGGGGTTCAGGAGAACTATTCCAGACAAAGTTTGTGTACCTTTAAAGGGCCATGACTCAACCAAAATGAACACGGTGACATATATGTACAACTAGGCTTGGTACCAATCATCCCTGCCATATTTCACTGAAATCCGGCCAAATAAAGGCCCTTTCGTCTTAATGAGGCCAAAATCAAGAGCCATAACTCCGGTGTAAATGGTCCAATCTGGCTGGTTTTCGAACTTGTCCGAGCTTTCATTGATACTAACAATCTGATGAAAAATGAAGGCCCTCACGTCTTAACGTGGCGAAATATAGCATATTTAGGCCCCCACCGGTCCCGGGGTGGGTGGGGAATATAGGTTTGCACTCTGTCTGTCCGTCCTTACGGCCGGCCGTCTGTCCGGCCTTCCGAAATGCTTGTTTGGGCCATATTTTCAATACTATAAGACTGTGATACCAAACTCGGTATGTGGATACATCTTGGGGATAACGGTGTGTCGCGTTGCAAAAAAGGTCACCTTGACCTTGACCTGTGACCTCTGTCATAGAAAATGCTTGTCCAGACCATATTTTAAATACTATAACACTTAGAGATACCAAACTTGATATTTGAATACATCTTGGGATAGCGGTGTGTCACATACCAAAATAAGGCCACAATGACCTTGACCTGTGACCTCTGCAATAGAAAATGTTCCGAAAATGCTTGTCTGGGCCATATTTTCAATACTATAAGACTTTGAGATACCAAACTTGGTATGTGGATACATCTTGGGATAGTGGTGTGTCGCGTACCATAATAACGTCACTGTAACATTGACCTGTGACCTCTGTCATAGAAAATGCTTGTGCGGACCGTATTTTTAATACTATAACACTTAAGAGATACCAAACTTGATATGTGAATACATCTTGGGATAGTGGTGTGTCGCGTACCAAAATAAGGTCATTGTGATGTTGACCTTGACCTGTGACCTCTGTCATAGAAAATGCTTGTCCGGACCATATTTTCAATACTATAACACTTAGAGATACCAAACTTGGGATGTATATACATCTTGGGATAGCGGTGTCTCACGTACCAAAATAAGGTCATTGTGACCTTGACCTGTGACCTCTGTCATAGAAAATGCTTGTCCGGACCGTATTTTCAATACTATAACACTTAAAGATACCAAACTTGGTATGTGAATACATCTTGGGATAGCGGTGTGTTGTGTATCAAAATAAGGTCATTGTGACCTTGAACTGTGACCTCTGTCATAGAAAATGCTTGTCCGGACCGTATTTTCAATACTATAACACTTAGAGACATCAAACTTGGTATGTAAATACATTCTGGGATAGCGGTGTGTCGCGTACCAAAATAAAGGTCATTGTGACCTTGATCTTGACCTTTGACCTCCATCATAGAAAATGTCTGGAAAATGTTTGTCTGGGCCGGTGGGGGACTAAGGATTGCACTGCATTTATTGATGCTCTTGTTAACTATATCAAGGGCCAAATAAAGACCCTTTCGTCTTAATGAGGCCAAAATCAAGGGCCATAACTCCGCTGTTACTGGTCCGATCTGGCTGGTTTACAAACTTGTCTGATATTTCGTTGTGTGACACTATGTCACCAGGGCATTAATAAATAACAAGTCCAGACTCTTAAATACACGATTTAATAAACTTTAAAGCTATCCCAATTTAATGTCTCATCGTATAGTGGTATATTAACTCTAGTAGACTCGACAGTCAAACAAATCTCTACATTCTCACAGATTCTAACAGATTCTAACAGATTCTGCTCTCGCTACTAAACATCCCAGTATATACCTGCACGCACGTGCAATCATGTTATTGGATTTCTACACATGTATTCAACTGGTCGTAACAATTAAGGTATCCCCACCTACGATATACCTGATTAAGCTAATATAATATCTGCTATTTGAGAGGATCATCCCTAATTGTAGAATATTGGTCATTTACTATTAAATGCGGGATACTTCTACCACTTGTTATTAAACTATTATTATTATTATGTATTAAAGGGTCTGGTAGTGTTACAAATTCCTCCCATATTTAATGAAATTAGAACAGTTCTAATAAAGTTCTTATACTAAAATGTAATATTAAATATTTGTGACATTAGTCACTGAATAACATATAAATAAATCCAGTTATACATAGAAGAAAGAAGGCAGTTCAAATCTACGGTAAATGTAAATGGGTAAATGTAAATGCTACGGCACAAAAGTTAGTCATAAGAATCACTGCAAAACGTCTATGTATATGGCCACGTCCACTGCCATCGTTGTCCCGGTATCGTCATGGATTGTCCAGTTGGGTTCCACCAAACATTACACCATCGCCTCAGAAGAACGCGTTCCATGGCATCGTCCCATAGTGTTTGTCGTACCAATTTGTATGCAGAGAGTTCATTAATCTGTCCAGGTTAATATACTCAGTAGGATATAAGCAGGTAAATTCCCTGTAGGTAATTCCAACCACCTGTTGTTGATAACGTGGTACCGTAATTCCAATTAGCTATAGGCAAAAGATAAATGTTCCCAGTACTCCTCCCATAGTTGAATACAGTTATGGGTTTAATGATCTCCAAAACGCTTCCTTTTTGTCCAATTAATTTCCGATAGTTCATATTTACCCACATCGGTTCAAATAATTAAATACTGCAAAAGTTTTTTATGTATGGGGTAGCATACAGGACTAAACCATTGTTAGTCTAAATTACACATGTGCTGTTTACAACACAGAAATATAAAAAGATCGGACAGAGACAGTTGAATTTAAGGAGGACAGTCACAAAACACAGAAACAAACACGCAAACAGACAAACAAGAAGGCAAAAGTAATAATAAATGCAAACGACATCACAAACACAAAAGGGTTGACAATATATCTAGATTCAGTCTATATTCAGTTTTTTAATCTAGTCGGTATATGCATACCTCACTGACGTCACCAGTTTATATATCACCAGTGTATATAAGTGTACATATTAACATACACTGTTCACAATTACATAAATGTATATAATATATAGCGCTATTCTCTAGTATTACACGTGTGTCCACAGTTCTACATGTATCCAGATATTTACACAGATACCGTGTCAACTTTATCTAAATTGGGGTAGATCATACTGGCATATCACAACATGCTGACCGGGATTTAAGCCGGCATCGAGGAAGCCCTTCGGTCTTCTCTGAGAGTTCACCGTATACTCACACAAAACTTTTGGCAGAACAGAGTTTTTAGACATTTACCCCACGTGATCAGAGCTATTAAGGCAATTGTTCCAACTGAAAATGCCCAATTTTGAAAGGTTCAGTTTTTTAATTCCCCTATATGGTTGCATTTGAATGACTGTATTATTATTTGGAAGTATAACAGGAAGGGTTCACTGTTCAGTTTGCTTTATGTTTGCGTGACGTATAATTAGTACTTAATACTTAACTAGTATTACTCTCAGTTTTTTTTCTGAACCATACCGAAATATGATTCTTAACTTTAAAAAATTCAAACAATACATATGTTTGAAGCCTAAAGCAACCCACTAATCACTTTGATGGCTGCTATCGTCTTTCTCATTTTCTCACTTTGTGTCTGTTGTGAGATTTTTTTCGTGAAAAACGCTTCTTGCGTGAGATATCAGAAATCTCATTTTCTTTTCATCTGGCTTGAAATGAGGCCATTATGGTTCTATTTTTTTCTTTCGAGTGTGGTTTTTATAATAGACAGGGTCACCAACTTCAAAAGTAATTAGTTTAGTATTTTTGTTTGCATATTTGGCCTGTCGGCATTTGACATTTTTAAGATTGTGATGAACTAAGATAAACGATTTATGCTGTTGTAATTGCAGGATTGTGTCTATCGGCAAACAACTTCCCGATTGTATAATAGAAAGAATAGGAAAAATGTCAACAACTCACCGACATTAAAGCGAATTTGCAGCCAAAGCTTGATTCAAATGAGGCCTATTTTGGGTGGTCTTAAGCATGAACGATAATACGGTAATTTATCCTTCAAGTTAGGATGCCCACAATAGAGTTTGGTCCCCCGTAACCCCCTAGCTCAAAATACACATCCCATGTATTCAAATTATCCTTCAGTTTCTTTGCTAAAATATCACCTAACACGCGGTGATACCGTCGATTTTGTTACCCTGAGGATGGTAATAGGACACAGTAATAAGATGAATGTTTAAAGTAGCCAGAGTCTCTTTAACAGTTCTATTTATAAACTCTCCCCCATTGTCAGACACCATGGCAAACGGAGCCCCGTATCTGGGAAATATTTCGTCAATTAGCAAATGTGCGATTGTTGCAGCACTTTTATCTGGTACAGAAAATGCCTCGGGAAAGCTCGGAAATAGGTTGATAAAACTTACGATGTACTTGTTACCAGACAGTGATGTTGGATATAGGCCAGAAACTTCCACAGCTATCCTTGCAAATGCATAGGGAGGAATATCAGTTTCTAGCAATGGAGGTTTGATCTTTTGCAAGTTTCTGGTTGACAGGTAACACAACTAGAGACATAATTTAGCAGTTCTTTAAAATTTTGGCCAATAATATTTCTGTTTAATTGTGTCATACGTCTTGTCAACTCCCATATAACCAGTAGAGTCATGATATTGCTGAATAACCTCTGGTCTTAAGTGACTTGCGAGATAGTGACGTAAGATAGGATCAGAATCGGCGTTTGAGATATAGTACAATATATCATCGTGAATAACATGCCTATTTGCTAAGGTAGGTGTTAATTTGTCATTTCGAAGTCCCGTCTTAATTTCTACTAAAACTTCGTATTTTTCCTGCTCAGTTACCATGTCTATGCCAGGTTCGAGAGTGGGGTTTTGCAAATGACCTTCAAGATTAACATTGCACTTAACATACCTCCTTGGCTCAAACCTGTTCGAATTCAGTGCATTAACTTGATAGGTGTTATCATTGATGTCAGGGTCATATCCCTCAGCATCCTCGGGTACAGCATCTAAGGGCAAGCGAGATAACATGTCTGTGACACTGTTGGTCACGCCTGGGATGAACTCCAACTTGCAGTCATATCCCGCGATACTGAGGGGCCACATTTGAATTTTCTTATTTTGATAAGGGGAATCTAACATATATTTCAATGGAAGGTGATCTGACCTAATTATGAAGGTAGCTCCATGTAAAAAGTGATCTAACTTCTGCAAGGCGTAATGAATCGCAAACGCTTCTTTCTCTATAGAAGTCCAACGACATTGGGTATCACTCAACTTGTGGGACAAAAAGTGAATGGGTTTTTCATTTTTTATACCAGGAACAGCCTCAGTTTGTTCATCAACTGGCTGTGTCAAGCAATCTCCTATGCAACTGTTACTTGCCGTATAAGGATATAAGGTTTGCCTGGGTCAGGGTAACCTAATAGGTAATATTGCTAAACTGTTCTTCAAACTTTCGAATGCCTGCTGACAGGCCTCCTGACAGTACAGGTAGGCGAAGGTAATGCTCTAATGTCTTCCACTTTCTATGGATTAGGTTTATTTCCTTCGCTATTGATAACAAAGCCTAAATACTCAGTCCCAGCTTTTAGAAAATTACATTTCTTTAACTTCAATTTTAAACGATGTTGCCTTAACCGTTGAAATACTTTTTCAATGTGTGCCAAATGTTCTTCAAGTGTAGAACTGAATATCAAGATGTCATCAAGGTGAGCTGTTGTGAAACTGTCTCTAATCCAGCAAGAAATATAGCAGGGGCATTGGTTAACCCAAAAGGCATGACATTGAACTGAAATAGACCTCTGTGACAAGCAAAAGCGGTCTTTTCAATGTCATATTCATGGCTACTTGCTAATAATCTGACTGAGGTCTAGTGATGAGAAATATTTTGCTTTCCCTAGAAGGGCCAATAAAATCGTAAATGGTAAAGGATAAGCGTTCGATTTAAGGCTCTAAAATCTACACAAAATCGTTTAGAGCCGTCTTTTTTTTTTATCTACTATGACCACGGGTCAACTCCAAGGAGATTTTGATCTGGAAATAATATTTGCTTCTAACATTTGTTCTATTGCTTGATCCACTATGTTTCGATTGTTCAGTGGTGTTCTATAATGTCTTAATTTAATTGGTTTATGGTCGCCTGTGTCAATTTTCATTTTGACTGTTTCAGTGTGACTTAAATCAGTATCTTTCTGTGCAAACAGATCAGCATTATATTTTAGTATTTTAATTAATTTTGCCTTAAATTCGGGCGGAGCATCAATGCTATCAAATTCACCTTGGAATTCAGAATGGGATCATCAAGCCCATTATGTGTTGCTTTAAAGTAGAATATCGCTTAAGCCGGTGCTAGGAGGCGTGAGGGGTGTTGCATCTTATAATTACCTCTCATGAACAGACTCAATAAAACCGAGTCTGCTACTTTTCTCTCTTGTTTGTGTCTGTTGCTTCCTTTGCAGTATTTATTGATCCTTAATATCACCATTTTGATCTTTAGTTGTTGATTCTGAATTAATTCTATTTTTGCAACCGCACATCCCTTCCTTGAGGTAAATATTTTGTTTGTGGTGTTTGTTATCACAATAGGAACAATGTTATCTCTTTTTACTTTTGAAACTCAATTTGCAACTAATAAACCTGGTTCATAGCTCAGAAAACCACGTTCAACTGCTGAAACTTGGTAAGTTTGACCATTTGTTTGAAAATTAGGACTTTTTCTAACTCGACAATTAAAACTATGCTTGTTTGAGGTGGAAGTTTAGTTTTAGACTTCAATCGGATTATCGATGAAATGTGAATATCTTCCTGAAGTGGTACATATTTACCTGCGATCCTAATATACCCAAGGTCATAACAAATACGGACACCATTATTAAGCAACCAATCTTTTCCTATTATTATTCTCCTATTCATGCCCTTGACCATGTAAAAGTTATGAATCAATCTAAAAAATGATTTCTGTGCTCCCATCGCGAGAAAGCGGTCCACCAGTAACAGACTGTAAATAAGCTTTGCGAGTTGTATCTCATTTTGGTTTTAGTTTAAATAAACGTCTGAATGAATTAATGACAAGTCACTTACGGTGTCAATTAACGACCTAAGTTATTGTTTCTGGATTCTTAACAAACAAGAATTTGGGTATGATGTTAATCCAATATTAAATGTGGGTTTGCTTCTATTTCTCCTCCCACCAGCTTCTACATGCGAGGAGCGGAATCTTTTGACTGACCCGTAGCCAGTCTACGTTGCTGTCGGTTCGACCAATTTGTCTCATTTCGACATTCACTGGCAAAGTGACCTATTTCTTGGCACTGCCAGCACACTAACCGTGTACGGTCGACTGGCCTACGACGCGGTTTATTTTCAGAAATAGCACTTACTTCCCATTTTTTCTTTCGACACTCGTCCACTACTTGACCAATATTATGACAATAAGAACATGTTTGCCTCCTTAAATGGTCAACTTCCATGGGCTGTTCATGTGTCGGTTCATCATTCTGATAAGGATGACCTGTCCTTAACTGAAACTTTTTCTAAGGTTATGTTCTGCTGTTGCAGTAGCAATTGCATCTTGCAACGTGTTGGTTCGCATGACTCGAAATTTCATTCCATCGTCATGGAGACCATCGATAAAATACCCTATCAATTGCCTATCGCTAACGTCTTGGGCCTGACCTGCAAAGGCGTCATCACCTAAGGCAATACGACGTTCGGCATACACCTGCATTGTCTCATTACGTTTTTGAAGGACTTCGCGTAATAACAAAAGTGCATGTTGTGGGTCAACAACTTCAGCCAAACGAGCTTGAAGTTCTGCTTTAACTTGTGCCCATGTGTGGGTAGGGTTTGCATCCATATACCTATTCAAGAAATCACTAACGGGACCCTTACTCGCCTGATAAGCAACCAATTTAATGCTGTCATTTGCCATGCCAACCAAGAGTACTTCTCAATACGTTTTATCCAATCCTTGAATAATTTGCTTCAACCCTCAAATGGCGTATAATGACTTTGGCTACACCCTGAGCCTACATGGTTGTTCTTAACCCCGAAAGCTGATCTACCATTACCCTAAACATGTTAACTAACGCAGCCTGTTCTGCCATAATTGCTAGAGTAATACAGTAAAGGTACTCACGGTTGTCGAATATGCCTCCAGTTCTTCTTGCAAGTATTGCACAATTGTCACCAGCCATCACCAAAGTTCACTTATGATCAAATAGTGTCCACGAACATGGTCAGAAGATGTGTTAATTATGTCGAATTAACACATAATCCTGGTCAAGGCACCAAAAGAAGTCCTGTGACACTATGTCAACAGGGCATTAATAAATAACAAGTCCAGACTCTCAAAAACACGCTTTAATAAACTTTAAAGCTACCCCATTTCAATGTCTGATCGTATAGTGGTATATTAATTCTAGTAGACTCTACAGTCAAACAAATCTCTACATTCTCACAGATTCTAACAGATTCTGCTCTCGCTATTAAACATTCCAGTATATACCTGCACGCACGTGCAATCATGTTATTGGATTTCTACACATTTATTCAACTGGTCGTAACAAGGTATCCCCGCCTACGATATACCTGAGTAAGCTAATATAATATCTGTTATTTGAGAGGATCATCCCAAATTGTAGAATATTGGTCATTTACTATTAAATGCGAGATACTTCTACCACTTGTTATTAAACTATTATTATTATTTAATAAAGGGTCTGGTAGTGTTGCACTTGATAGTAATATTATGCGGCTATTGTGGGCCCGCACAATGTGTGGTGTATAAAATAAATGAAGACTTGTTCGATTTGTACTGTATTGTAATTTAATGTTCCTCTAAGTATATGTATATGTATTTAAATCGATAACAAATATAGTGTGTACTTATTCAATGTATGTTCACTTATTCAATGTAAAAGCTAAATGGAAAACCAAATATCACTTAAACATATAATCACAAATGTTGGAATCACCAAACATAATATTCTAAATTAATATTCAAATGTCCACGTATTTAATGTAAATGCTTCACCGGAAAACCAGATATCACTTTAACAAATTGTCACAATGTTGGAATCACCAAACATAAACTTATTCAATACTCTTCAAATGGATATCCAAATGCACGAGGTATTCCTCTGTCTTAAAAACTTAAAACTAATTCTCTGACCCTATTAATATCTCACAAACTATTTTCTAATCTTCTGTCTTCAACTTGGAAATAGTTCTTTAAAACCACTTTGGTCAACACAACTTCGACCAATAAAAATACATGTTACAAAACCTATCAGGTAGGCGGGGTTGTGAAAATGTAGCCCCTGGTCAGGAAATGAGTGTTAACAGTTTTATTGTTTATGTAGGAAATTAAGTTTATCCAAATGTCTGCAATAAGCCATTAAATAATCAACTTGGCATTCCTCTGAACTTATCTTGGTTGCACTTCTTTTGTTACACTGATTACATGTCAGTTATCAAAGCAGGAAGCCAGCCGTCAAAATTAAGCCTAATGGAAAATTATGTCACCTCAAAGAAATCAAACGAAAAAACATTAATTAGGATTTTAACCAAAATATACTAAAAACAGTTTCTTTGTTAAAATACATTAATTGACACTTTCTATATCAAACTTTCTGAATACCACAGAATTATAGAAAATGATTTCAACTGCCTATATTGACATTTAAAAATTGTGAACATCAAAAAGACATCTAAATGTACAGCATAACACTACCTCCTCCGCTAAATTTACTTTATTCCTATAAAGTGTTTATGCTCATATACTGAAAAAGTATTGCATATATGTATACACAATTACTCATTATTAGATAAACAAACAAGGATATTTTGAAACATGTTATGTACCCGTTATAAAATTTCCCGTTGACCAATATGGAAAATATATAAATTATGTAACATTACAAATACCGAAAACACCTTAGTGTACCAAAAGTATCATGCTTTCATAAAACAATAAATTCCGATACCTGCCTCAAGTCATCAATAATGGTAAAACATCAATCCACAATACCCATGAATGTTGTAATTATACAACAAGTAGTTAATGTAAGTCACAGTTTACCATGTCAAATAATTATTTAGACTAGTTTATATTTTTCAAAATAAAGCAATTATTGTTTATTGTCCGTATTCCAGTTGACATCAATGTATTATCTGCGACGTGCGTTAAACCCGCGTGGTTTACCGTTGTTGGAATGATTTCCTCTACCTCTACCTCGACGTGGTGGATTGTCTCGTAAAAATTCTTGTTCCTTTCGTAGATTTTCCCTTTTTCGCTCAAGTTTTATTTTTGCTTGTAATTCCAAAAATTCTTGTGTGTCCATATAAAAAATTTCCTCGCGCGGCATGACCAGTTCATATTCCATTGATTTTATAGTGTCTTTTAGTGTAACTATTTCTTTCTTTAGCAGTTCGATTTCGTAAAGACTTTGACTTCTGTGAATAGCATAGGAATTTTCTCCAACTTTTAGTAAATCAACCTGACAACGAAGTTGTTCATGCAAACGACCTGGCGATTTCTTGATCACAGAGTCCTTTGCTAGAGATTTGTGTATTGCCGAAATTTCGCTAATTTCTTCTCTTAGGAATGTTAATTCACTTTCGCATTTACTTGCATTTGTTTTAAGTTCCAGAATTATTCTATTCTGTCCAATTATTTCGAACTGCTTACTTTTAATAACATTTGATTCTTCCTCTAGTTCCTTTGATAAAGTGTTACATTTCACTTGGTAAGCACTCATTTTCTCCCGTATTTCATTGCGTTCCTTGATTAAAATTTCATTCAGTTCACCAAGCCCAATATTTGCTTCACATAACGCACTGTTTTGGGCGTTGATCTTGTTAATTTCTGCACTTCGTGCATTTAGCGTAGCTGGTTTAGTTCTGTTTTCAATTAAGAATTGGTTGTCCACACTTTGAAAAGGGAATACAGACTCGAAAGTTTTTCTGTTGATGAAAGCTGTCATTCGGCTCCTGTCGCGCTGCTTCGCACGTTCAGATTTTACAGAAGATTGAACGTGTTTCCTGCTTTTACACACACGTGCAAAATGTCCATTCCGGTGGCATAAATTGCAAGTAGCGTTGATGGCACGACAGTAACCAAAGATATGTGCTAGCCCACACATTGAGCACACATCACGGTAGTTCCTATTCATGATTAATCCGATATTCCAAATTTCGTCACTGGGGAATTTTGAATTGGTAGATATTAACTCGCTTTTGAATTGTGAAAGGTCCATATGATTCGTTACCCGGATTCTGTCACCATATATTATGCGGCTATTGTGGGCCCGCACAATGTGTGGTGTATAAAATAAATGAAGACTTGTTCGATTTGTACTGTATTGTAATTTAATGTTCCTCTAAGTATATGTATATGTATTTAAATCGATAACAAATATAGTGTGTACTTATTCAATGTATGTTCACTTATTCAATGTAAAAGCTAAATGGAAAACCAAATATCACTTAAACATATAATCACAAATGTTGGAATCACCAAACATAATATTCTAAATTAATATTCAAATGTCCACGTATTTAATGTAAATGCTTCACCGGAAAACCAGATATCACTTTAACAAATTGTCACAATGTTGGAATCACCAAACATAAACTTATTCAATACTCTTCAAATGGATATCCAAATGCACGAGGTATTCCTCTGTCTTAAAAACTTAAAACTAATTCTCTGACCCTATTAATATCTCACAAACTATTTTCTAATCTTCTGTCTTCAACTTGGAAATAGTTCTTTAAAACCACTTTGGTCAACACAACTTCGACCAATAAAAATACATGTTACAAAACCTATCAGGTAGGCGGGGTTGTGAAAATGTAGCCCCTGGTCAGGAAATGAGTGTTAACAGTTTTATTGTTTATGTAGGAAATCAAGATTATCCAAATGTCTGCAATAAGCCATTAAATAATCAACTTGGCATTCCTCTGAACTTATCTTGGTTGCACTTCTTTTGTTACACTGATTACATGTCAGTTATCAAAGCAGGAAGCCAGCCGTCAAAATTAAGCCTAATGGAAAATTATGTCACCTCAAAGAAATCAAACGAAAAAACATTAATTAGGATTTTAACCAAAATATACTAAAAACAGTTTCTTTGTTAAAATACATTAATTGACACTTTCTATATCAAACTTTCTGAATACCACAGAATTATAGAAAATGATTTCAACTGCCTATATTGACATTTAAAAATTGTGAACATCAAAAAGACATCTAAATGTACAGCATAACAGTAACAATCTGGTAAAGTTTGGTAAAAATCGGAGGAAAAATGAAGGCCCTATCGTCTTGAGGCAAAATATAGCATATTTCAGAAAATCAAGGGCCATAACTCCGGTGTAAATGGTCCAATCTGGCTGATATTCGAACTTGTCCGATTGTCCGAGCTTTCATTGATATAAGCAATTTGGTAACGTTTGGTAAAGATCGGATGAAAAATGAAGGCCCTATCGTCCTAACGACGAAAAATATAGCATTTTTTAATTAAATCATGGGCTTTAACTCCGCTGTTACTGGTCCGATCTGGCTGATTTTCGAACTTCTCTCTGCTTTTATTGATATTAACAATCTGTTAAAGTTTGGTAAAGACCGGATGAAAAATGAAGCCCCTATCATCTTAACGAGACAAAATATAGCGTTTTCAAGGGCGGCAACTCTGCTGTAACTGGTCTGATCTGGCTGGTTTTCAATCTTGTCCAAGCTTTCATTGCTAGTAACAATCTGGTAAAGTTCGGATGAAAAATGAATGTCCTATCGTCTTAAGAGGCAAAATATAGCATTTTTAACTAAATCAAGGGTCATAACTCCGCTGTTACAGGTCCGATCTGGCTGGTTTCAATTTCATACAAGCTTTAACCAATATTTCGAAGTATAAAAGGGGCCATACTTTTGTTATAATAAAAACATGGGCTATACAAGATACGTGTGAAGTTTCAATCTATTATGTAAAGTACTTAGGGAGATGCAGGCTTACATACAAACTTTAACCAAATTTTCAAAGAATAAAAGCGGCCATAAGTTTGTATATATAAAGAGATATAAAACCTGACTCTGTGGTGTTGTCTAATGATGCTGAATGCATGTGAAGTTTTAATCCATTATGTAAAGTATTTTGCAAGATACAAATTTACATACAAACTTTAACCAAATGTCTTAAGTACAAAAGGGGCCATACTTTTGTTTAAATAGATGCACGAGTTATAGAACCTGGCTCTGTGGTGTTGTTTTATGATGTCCAATGCATGTGCGAAGTTTTAATCTACTATGTTAAGTTCTTTGCGAGATATAAGCTTGCATACAAACTTTAACCAAGTTTTCTTAGTATGAAAGGGGCCATAATTCTGTCAAAATAAAAGCAGGAGTTTTTATGGAATGTATCTTTCCATATAAGCAGTGCTCACGCTACCATACGCCATGGTCGCCATTTGCGATTATTTTATAATACTGTCGATTATTTTAAAGAAATGTCGACAAGAAATGGCGATTATTATTTTTTTTTTTTTTATTTATTTATTTTTTACAATTTTTTCGTATAATTGTCTGTTTGACACCCCAAGTAATAAATGACCGCAATAAACATTACATAATCCGTTCACGCCAATTGTGATGTCGCCACGCGCTTATCAATTATCACTTGTAAAAGTTGTTAATTCCCTTAATTGGCACTTCGTTGTCCGATAATCGGCATTGTTGATACACGCAAACATCATGTGATTAATGAACCGAATAGCCAATCAGATATGCCGTTATTTGTTATCTTTCGGGCGATTGACCAATCAGACAATCCGTTACGCATCCAACAGTAGGTACAGTTTCCTGTTTGTTTTTCTGTACACAAACTACGAAGAGATGAAATTAATTTGTGCACGCACTATTATGAACATAGTCGCTTTATCTGCATTAATAGCTATCCCATGATGATCCCGATAGGTAGCAAACTCCCATGTGTATTGTGAACTGTGAAAACACTTGCAATAAAGTAATAAAAACATTGAAACAATAAGAAGTTCGAATATTGTGCCTGGCTTCGTGTCGGCAGTTTCAATTTCTGAATTTGTCACAACTTTGAGATCGACAATTAATGACATAAAACTACATTATCCTACTATTAGGGTTGTGTTTTCTTTCCCCTTTGATAAGAAAGACCATTTTTGGCATTCAAAACACATTAATGCATGAAAAAAGTTTATAACTGATGGTATTTCGATTAAATGTTCGAAATTTTCGGGCCGTAAAAGTGCGGTGTCATAGTACTTCGGATGGTACATAATTTCGGATTTTTTTTTTTTTTTTTTTTTTTTTTTACATAATCGAATGAGAAAAACTGTCCTTTAGAAATACATGTTGGTGGAAAGAAAAACGATATATAGATGACAGATACATAAAGTATACTTCTATTCATTATTTAATCCATCATTCTTTGTTTTATCAATGTGTAAGGAGTTCCTGGAATCCTACTTTTAAATGAATTTTAGTCGAGGCTCCTACTTCTTTCACTAAAATAGAGAAAGTGGTGACAAAAAGAAAAATATAGCCAGAGGATATAGTCTAATAAAACCTGATTGAAAATTTGGCTCTTACGACTGACCAAATTTTCTTACGCATTAAAGTTGGCTATTATTTTCTTAACTAAAAAATGTGTGGCTATTAAGTTAAAATGGCCAGTGTGAGCACTGTATAAGGTCATTACGACCTTGACCTTTGGCCCACTGACCCCAAATACAATAGGGTTTTTCCACTCATCAAGAGCAATGTACTTATGAAGGTTCAGGAGTGTTGGTGTTGATCTACTGACCCCAAATACAATTGGGTTCCTCCTATCATGCAGCGCCTGCCTGGCCGGGATAGTGTAGATGCTGTGTCATAAACTTTCTAGGAGCTTGACTTGTCAAGTGAGAAAGTGTCGATTCTTATGGATGGCAGGAGGTCTAAGGTACTGGTTCTTCCCTGGAAAAATGATGGCCTGCCTCTACCACAAAAAAAAATTGACCGTCATATATCGCCTAACATGTGCTAAAAATGAGGTAAAACATCATTCAAACAAACAAAATCCTAGCACAAAGGGCAATGTACAAGTTTCACGAGTGGAGATGTTTTGGTTTTGAAGTTACTGCGTGTTTTTCAATAGGAGGCCATGGCGACCTTAACATTTGACCGAATGATCCCCAAAACAATAAGGTTTTTACGCTACATGAAGTTTCACGAGAGTGGGTGTTACCGTTTGAAGTTAGCGGTATTAACACGGAATGTGTACTGCCATATCGAGGGGTGAGTGGAAAACTATTGTAATCATAATTATATAAATAAGGAACAAGATACAGTAGTTATACACCAAACCCTCGATATAAGGTCATGGTGAACGACCTACTGACCTCAAAAACAATAAGGTTCCTTCTCTCACCAAGGGCAATGACCTATGAATTTTCAGGAGTATGGGTATTGTGCTTTCGAAGTTATTGTGCAGAAATAATACTTCCATATAAGATCATGACTGAACCTTTGACCTACTGACCCAAAATACTATAGGGTTCCTCCTCTCACCTAGGGCAATGTACCTATGACGTTTCATGACTGTGGGTCAGTGTTATGGTTTAGAAGTTATCGCAGAGATGCGTTATTTAGTCAGGGCCTCCTCTGGTCATTTTTTTCCTTTCGCAACCAATTTCGCCAAATGAAAAAAGTTGAAGCCAAATTGGAGACATTGGAGCCAAAATTGGCTCAAAGACAGCATATAATATTTTCGAAATTATTTTTATGTATTTTTAAATGAAATATGGTCCATAAAGCAGTTAGTAATAATTATAATCACAAAATGATATTTTATTCAATGTTTTACATAAAAATAAAACTTATTAATCTGGAAATGTTTCAGTTTCGAAATAAACACTGTACATGTATACAAGTACAAAATCTTATCTACAATTATACTGATCACCGATTTATTTTATCCTGTCAGTTACAATTAAAACCTAATGTATACTTGACACCAAATGTGTGTATTTCACACCTCATAATGGACAAGTGTTGCCTTCTGGACTTGGAAATAATCACATTCGCCAAAGTTATTTTTTTATCGCCACTTTTGTTATTTTGTCTCATTTGGCTCCATTTGCGAATCCCAGAGGAGGCCCGGTTAGTAATTTAGCCTCGAATAGGATTTGGTTTCACACAGGCAACTGTGAAATAAAATCCCCCCCCAACCCCCCATGAGTACTGAATACTCCTTATTTTAGAGACCGAGTACTGAATACTAGTTAGCATGAATTACATCATATCTCTTTTACAAGATTTTAGAAGGTGCAATTTCTTCTAGTCTATTTACACAACATCATCATTTTCTGCTATTGCACCTATACAAGGTTAAATATCTAAAAAAAAAAAGGATCCACAAGGCTAGTAGTTTCACATTAGACAAAATGTTTCACTTTAGCATACTCATGCTACAAAGTCATCAAAAAATCTATTGAACTTTAAAGTCATCCCACTGCTACTGGTTGTTATTACGGGTAAACTTATATCTTCTTCATCACTGCTTTCTTAAAATTAAAATTTCTATAACATTGTCTTGTGTAAACTACATTGAACCTGCAAAATGAAATTTCAAATTTGATGAACTGAAGGTTTTCGAATGTACAATGACAAAAGGCATTTCACCAACTTGTCTAGCAGCGACAAACAATTCACTGGGACCGGTGATCTCTTGAGGAACGTCTTTTGCAGCAGTGAGACTGATGAAATCCACAGGTGTAGCATTTGGCACTTTGTAGTTGCAATACATATTTAGTGGAAGAGTGCCTGGTTTGTCCATGGTTGATGCATTCCTTATAGTATTTTCTCGCGTTCTATCTGCCAATTCCTCATCATTTTTCGTTCCTCTTTCGACAATGGATTAGACACTGGACCAGATATGTCAAAGAATGTCGCCGCTGGTAGTGACAGGAGACAGTCTGATGGAGTTTAATGAGTATGTCTATGGGTAAAGTATCTGAAGCCATAATTGAGACCTATTTTTTTAATATGTTCATGGACAACTGCTGCAAAGAGACGAGAAACTTCCAATAAATCAGGCATTGCAGTTTTTGACCGTAATGTGCTCACACACTAAGGTTAGAACTGAAGATAAGTCAGTCTGATATATCAGGGTTTACAGCCTGGAAAAATTGCTTTATCTCTTTAATACCTTCAGAGATCATTTGCACACTTTTAATAGTTTTTGTGGCTGGTGTTCCCTCTGGTCCTTGGGTTTGTTTCTTTGAAGATGTACATGCTTGTGCTGTATTTCTCTCCATGTTTTCAACTGCCTCATCAAGACTTTACAGTGGTTTCAGGTTTCCTCTCAGATGCACGCCAAATGTAGGATTTAAAAGATACACAGCCTCTAAATATTCAACAAGGCCGACGATTGACAAGGATACAACTTTAATTTGTCCAACTGCCGCATCACATACAATTACAGTGTCACTGAAGTTTAAATGCAGAGCTGATGGCTGAATAAAAGTGTTTGCTCCATCAACAGCTCCACTATCAAAGCCAGACAGTTTGTTGAATCATTGATGGCTTTTCATAAACTGACCCACATTTCATACTGCTCACATCAAGAGACTTCTCACTACATGTTACCGCCAACACCTCCATGTTTTCACTGTTTTGTAGGACAAGACATTTTTAGCATGTGCCCCTCTTAAACATAAAGAGGCCTCCTTCTAATCCTCCAGCTACAAAGTATATGTGGGATTCATCACAACACACTGATGTTATGTTTGTTTCATTCAATTGGCATCTTACAAGTCCCTCAACACTAACATGAAATCCATCACTTTTTACAGCAAATACAACAATGTTCTTGTTAATTATATCTGATGCAACTACCCTGCTGCTCGACTCAGTGTCAGCACACGTAACTCCTGGGAGAAAGTTATCAATGCACTGTTTAATTTGGTACTTGCGATACATTCCAACAAGTATATGTTTTGCTGGAATTAGGCTAGTTTTGTGTAAACTTCTTTAACAGTATGGATAACTTTCTTTCTTGCTCCCTTCATTTTTCCAGATAGATTCCAATATTTCTGAAGCTCAGCTTTCATCTGGGCAACTGTCATAGTATCAAGATGACGAAAATTATTTCCAGAAATATCAATGGCTGACAGAACATTGGAGTCTGGCTCACTCACAATAACAAGTATGTCATTCCTAACGGAGAATTCAGTGTGTCGTCAATATGCGACATCTCTGCCGGGTAGTGTAGTTTCATTACAAATAGTTTACCCACCACGTCCAACACAAAGTACTGACTGATGTCCAGCTGTGAAAGATATAGGACTCACTAGAAGACCTGGCCGAATACTTTCCCTCAATCGATACTTCTCTGAAACAACTTTAATTGAATTCTAAACAATTTTTCCAGTTTTCGAATTAACATTTTTGAAACACATGCCAGAATGGACCAGAATCGCATTTCCATCTTTGCATGCAATAAACCTTAAATTTGACTTGTGATCATGCGTTTTTCTTGCCGAGCAAGTGGGTTTGATGCAGACTGTTTTTGTTTCTTGCAGAATGAATGTCCATGAATTGCTTAAAGATGGCCCTACTTAAATAAATCTGAATAGAACTGTTGGACATGTACTTATAAACATGCAAAGAACGCACGTTCATAATTTGTAGTAATAAAGCGCCCAGAATACTGCGTACCAAACGGGGGATTTCAGCCTCATGATGCCTTGTTGAATTTGTCTCAAATTCACCATCTTGCAAAATAACATTTTAATAATTATCAAAATCATCTTTTCCTAACATTATAAACAGGTGGTGAGGTCACATGTTAAAATCTAGAGATGTTATAGCAATAAAGATTCAAGAACCATATATCCTTATTTCAGAAGCACTTTTAAAAGGTGATATATGTTGATACACCACTCAAACAGGTTGTTCCCAATAATTTATTTCAGTAAATACCTATTTAATACAATTGTCATTCAAATTCTCAAAACATTTGGCTCAAACAAGTGTCCCACACAACAGATATATACACTTGAAGTTTAAATATTTATGATCACATGCAGTAAAAGGGAGTGAAAATGCAATAACGGAATAACAACACAATATAAATGCTATTATTTTATGTATTTTGTCAACATGAAAATGTATAGTTATCAAATGTATACCATACTGTTTAAACATATCAACCACAATATACCAGTCAATATACAGTATTATTATCATATTATCTTCTATTCCTACTATCTCTCGATTTTCTTAAAGAAGAACAAACATCAGATTCAATTGTTACGGACATAGTTTGAATGAAGAGCAGCTTCTGTTTTTGAGAACACTGCATGCATCATAGAAAAGTACAGGTTTTATTGTCAGCACTATTATTGTTATAATCTGTCAATAAACACTAGTTTTCAGTTCACCACTGGCCCCTTATAATGGTTTGTAGTCCAGTTTGGATTCTAGTTTCTTGTTATCTGCCACCTTCCTCACGGCCTTCATGAAATCTTCCTCTATCACATAGTCCCGCTCTGCACGGATGGCAAACATACCTATAACCAGACAATACTGAATGTTTACGGAACAAATAAAGGTTTAGCACAACTTGTTAGGGACATAGATAAAATATTGATATAATTGTTTAAAGATATCAGAAATGCTAGGTAAGGATGTGATTTGCAAAAGAATTTGTTTATATTTTATTATTTCTATTTAAAGCAAAGTATCAGAATAACCTCCCGTATATTAAAAACAAATTATTTCATTATACAAACATATTGCTTGAACAAATGTGATGTTTGGCATTGACAAGTGCCCATTCTGTCAGTGTTTAAAAATGGCGGAGATGTGTTCACAAACGATATTTATTCTCAAACAACATTCCAAATTTCGTAATTTTAAAATTACCTCCATTTTCATTGAAATGAGAATGATTGTCGCTATTAACCTATAAAAGTATGTTCGCATCATATTTGCTTTGTTTTTATTACGGACTGTTTACAAATGACTTTGTAGCATCATTACTGGTCATATCTGTCATTTTATCATTGACCCCAAACATACACGGTCTGTATCTCGTCTATGGAAATGACATGCATTTTCTGTGCTATATTTATTCTGCTCAGTATATATTGTAGCTTGGTTCTTCCTGCATTTAGCAAACGACAAAAAAAATGTCTGCATAATATATTTTCAGTTAAGCTGTTGAGCAATAAATCGTGCTTTATGCAGATTTGACAAATAAAGCAAAACCATTGTATATAACGTTGTGTCACAAAACATCCTTAAGATGGTATAATTATATTACATTTAACTGTATATATAGTTCTAATAGTGTCAATTGCTTCTTGATAACTGCAAACACAATTGCAGACCTTTATTTCACTAGTTCTTTGACAATCGCACGAGTTTTAATTGAATTACCAGTAGCTAGCCAAACATATAATAAATAGGATACATCAATTAACCAACTTGTGTATTAAGATTGCTATTCACTACTAAATAGAGTAACTTTCCCATAAAAAAATAAATAAATGACATACCAGCTTCTGTACAAACATTGCGAAGATCTGCACCATTGAAATCATCAGAAAGTTTAACAACAGCCTCCCAGTCTGAAATAATAATGACAAACCCTACAATATCTTATAGCGACTTGTACAGCAGCATTTTATTTCCCACATTTAATATAATTGACAATGAAACAATTTACCACCGTTGTCTTATGTTAATTATATTATTTTTAATCAATCCAAAATCGTATCAAGTTTGTCACACAAGAAAGAGTGTAATGTAATTAACACTGAATAAGGTTATATTTCTAATGCATTTATAAACATATTAAACCTACTGCTCATTTTCAAACATCTTAGAATCAACTTTTTCAGGCGTATAGACGTTTAATAATGAGCCCAGCTGTGTTTAAATAACCGGTAACTGGTCCTGAAGTCTTCACATAAAAGCAAAAAGCTGGTTAGCAATTGTTTGGCACCTACCAATTTCCCCATGTTTTGCTATAGGAGCTGCATGAATCTTGAGAATATCTGCTCTTGACTGTTCATTAGGCAGTGGAATTTCTGGAGAAAAAAACAACATAATTTAAAGAAGTGACATGAAAGCAAGAACCATACATGTAGGGTCAACTCATAAAGTGTTTCCAGAAAATTCCAATGGAAGCCAAAGCCAAAACGAGGCTGTATATGTAAGCATTCAGATGCAGGAAAGCACTTGCAGGGAGGTTCCTTCAGGGTCCTGTCACGTTGTGCCCTTTAAAACTACGGTTAATAAAATATAGAAACACAAATACTGCTGTTTTCTTCTTTCAAGCCCAGAAAGTTACAGCCTAGTTTTATAGTGGACACTTTGTATGACAGTTCCACAAACGTGTTACCTACCTATTTTCCTGTCCAGTCTACCAGGTCTAAGTAGTGCAGGATCCAGTGTGTCTGGTCTGTTAGTGGCCATGATCATTTTGACTTGGCCAAGGGCATCAAAACCATCCATCTGATTTAACAACTGTGAACAGAGGAAGCACACATCAGGTTTATTCATACTTTTTTCATTTTACATATTGTAAATCTATTGAAAATCAGAGCTTACGTGTTTTAATGTTGAAAAGATTCCAATAATTTGGATGAAGCATTAATATTCAAACACAAAGGAAAACACATTTTTTCATAATAAAGTGAGAGGACTATGTCCATTAAAATGAATTTAAACTCAGGACGGGCAGAAGTTGAAATGAGCAGTGCCATTAGAATACTGAGGCGGTCTTAACTACAAATGAAGACCATATTAGAGACAGCATTAGGCATTCTCTTATAACTACTTAGTGTGTGATAGATTCTGTACCTCCATGAGAGTTCTCTGTATTTCTCTGTCTGCTGATGTACCTTCTGAAAACCGTCTGCCTCCTGTAAAGTTTGAATTAAATATTATGTTACAATAGGATTATAATGAAAAAACATGTATTAATGACAGGGCTGTATATAATGTGAAATTAAATGTTTTTGAAGTTATACGCATTCCGTTATAATATTATAAACAAATCTTAAATCAAAACCACAAATATACGAGAGAATGCCGTGAGATTTCATTTGTCAGTATAAATATACTGCTTATTGGATTCTTTAGTTAAAATTCACTCGAGGACATAAGCACCATGCCCAGCAGTTTGCCACAAATATGAATAGCAAGAAAGTGGAATATGATAAATGGTTACATAGGTATATAATTCATTAGGTGTATTATACATTTACCTGTCACTCAGTTCTTTGTAATTCATAAATAGAAACTTTAAAATAGTTTAACAACCCGTTTGGTATCTATGTACAAAACAAGTTGTTAAAATAAACTGAAATATAATGTATACCCGAACAGCACATTCACTTTGTTCTCTACTTTGTACATTTAGCCATAAAATCGGTAAATACAAACCTATAGCGTCAATTTCGTCCATAAATATGATACATGGTTGATGTTCCCGAGCAAATGCGAACATTTCCCTGATGAGACGGGCACTCTCTCCAATATACTTGTCTACAATAGCACTGGAAACAACCTGGAGATACATAATGGAAACAACTGTAGTAAATAAGGTGAACAATCTGTCAAAGTGCGACAAAGTTATGTTGTCTGAAAGCAGTAATAAATAAAAAACGGTATAAATGTTCCTATTACAGACAATAAGATGCGCAGTTCCACTATGAAAGTTGTCTTGCAGTTAGATTGTTTGTTTGAATGGTGTTTTACATCATTTTCAGGGCCTCCTCTGGCTAATATTTTACTTGCGCCAGCACTTGCGCCAAATGAAAAAAGTTGGAGCCAAAGTGGAGAAATTGGAGCCATTTAGCTCTAATGGCCCAAGCCACATTTCTTCTAGTTTTATGTATAAATGTATTTTAAATGTGAAAATAAGAGATTTGGTTTATATCTGGTACACTAGGAATGAAATGAATAAAACCAAACAATATTAATAAAAAATATTTATATATATATATATGTTTTCGAACCCCCCAATATCTGAAGTTTCTACATAGCATGTGTGCTTAAATCAACTAGCCGAACCTAATGACAGCAGTAATCATACATAGAGGCTTTCATTTTATTGTTTCAGATGTATAGGTAGGCCTTTATATCAGTAACAAGTTCAGAACCTGCTGTTTTTTCGTATTTCTGGGACCGCGAAAACCCATGACATTCGCTTATCTTTACGTCTTTTTAAATTTATTTTGAAAAGATGAACTGCAATATACATTAAAAACATATTTTGGCAATGAAATACACATAAAACCTCATGGAAACTGATTAATAAACCAGTGTTTTGTGTAAAATGTTTGCATTTTTTTGTGAAATCCAGTTTCAGCCACCTCGAAATTATGAATGAACAAAAACAAAACAAATGTCATGTGGATCTAGTCAATCATGTAAAATATGTAAATTAATGTGGTGCTGATTTGTGTTTGATTGGTTAGAACCTGATTGGCTAGATATTATTCAGTGGTGTAACACTTTATGGTTACAAGGTGTTGCATGAGAGACTTGAATAACCCCCAAAGCAAAAACGACAGTCATCAGTTGTTATTTAGGGATTAAGTTAATTACCGGAACACTAAAGATTATCATCTTTGTTTGTTTATTTTAATGTTTAGTGTTCGCGCGTGGTAGGTGTCAATTGGTTAGTTATGACATGTTGTTTTAGTCAACTTTCAATGTACACTCGTCACGGTGATTAGTGTTGAGATCTATTTGTAACAGGCCGATTACAGCAGAGAAATTAAACAAGTTTGGCTTTTTGGCAATTTCGATGTCGCCAAACACTTTCGCCAAAGTTCGAAATTTAGAGCCATTTTCTTTTTTCTTTCGCCATTGGCGCCATTGCCGATGCCCAGAGGAGGGCCTGATTTTAGCACTTGTTAGGCCATATATGTCAGTAAAAGAATTGTGTGGTATAGGCAGATCACCTCATTTTTCCTGGGTAGTACTCGATACCTCCCGCCATTTTTAAGAATCAACGTTTTCTCACTTGACAAGAGAGCTCCTTTACCCTCAGAACCGTGAATGACATAGGGAAATCCAACTGTTAGGCGTAAGTTATGGAAAGAACTCTTCAGCATCCAACATGCCGAGCTTATGTTTGTTGTCACCATCCAGCAACCTGCCTTACACATAGAATTACTTACTTTGAGGAAATTGGCATCAAGCTGTGAAGCTACGGCCCTAGCTAGTAATGTTTTTCCAGTTCCCGGGGGTCCGTACAATAAACAGCCCTTTGGTGGTGTGATGCCTACACGCTGGAACAACTCTGGGTTCATCAGAGGAAGCTCTATGACCTGGAAGACAGTATAATACAATGGAACCTATAATAAAACAACCCTTTCTCTATTGTGTCTCATATTCATTGCTACATTGGACCTGGATTGTCAATGGTTTGTATTGTACCAGAACAAACAATGGGTTTGATTGTCAGACAAGCAATCTCATTAAAATCAGCCCTTTATCAAGCTACGATACTCTACATTACTAAGGATCTGACAATGCCGCATTGGAGGTCATGTCAGATTGACCTTACGATTAGCAAATCAGATTTCAGCCTTCAAAATCATTCGGTATAGTCTGCTTCACTGCGCATGTCACGTTTCAGTCAAACGCTATGGAGCCGTCTACACTCGGTATTGAATGAGACAATGTCCGTAACCTTTAGCTTATAAAACACACAAAAATTGCGTTGACAAACATAACACAGTAACCATTATTGAATATTTGCTGAATAAAACCAAGATTGTTTGACGGAATTAGCGATACAAAAAAGAAAAGAAAAGAATTGCGGTACCGCTTTGTAGGGTTGGAACTCGTAACCCACAGTAAAATAATTAATTACACGCGTGGATAATATGTCTACCTCGTTACCAACAGAAAACCTAATGTTGCAATTTAATGATCTCGGTGATCTTGGTAGAATAATGTTCTAAATGTTTTCAAAAAAAATGACTGATTTTCTTCGTATTCTTGCTGTAAAACATGCCATTTGGTGCATTTCTTTGAATTTAACGTGTAATTCACAGCATTAACGCACAACTTCTTTATCTTGTTCGGATATATGTGTCTTATGTGGATTTTCGTTTGTTCAGTTCACTCGAACATCATCTGAATTGCATATAAAACGCATGATTTCATTGGTTAAATTTAGTTAATCGTCTCATGAATATTGATTAGATGAAAGGTCGATCTGACGTGACCTCCAAGTTGTCAGATCCTACAGCGGAGAGTATCGAAGCGTAATTAGGATTTGATTTTTATGAGATTGTCAGACAAGCAGCCTCTCTAGACCAATTTCTGCACTTATATAATAAATCTTTGTGAACAAAACCCTATTTAAAATTGAAACGGTGAAAAACATGTAGCTTGTGAACATTTAGTCATATTTCAAATATTTGTAAAGCAAATGTGTGTTATGTGACTAAAGAAAGTGGAATGTGGATTTGTATTTGTTCGCTTGTATGGTTTTTACGTAGTTTTCAACACATGTGAGGTTATATATGTTGGTCAATTGTTTTGTGGTGGAGGCAGACCACCCACTTTTCCAGGGTAGAACCAGTACTGTAAACCTCCCATCATCCCCAAGAATCGACACTTCCTCACATACAAGTTGAGCTCTCAGTGGGATTCGAACCAGCAGAAGTGAGAGGCAAGAAGGTTTACAACGCAACCACGTTAATGGGACAGAATATACAAAACAAAATTAAAGCTTCAACAGTTAAATTCCATCAAAACACGTCTACACGAAGAATCTGGGTATCATATCTACCTCACGCAATTCTCTGATCTGCTCTCCTAGACCTCCAATCTGATTGTAGCTGACATCACCAGGATCCTCAACAGACATGTTGTAAACCAGTGGGTCAACCTCCCGAGGCAAGTGTCTGCAGATAAACAATACCAATGGTGTAATAAATCACAGACATGTTGTAAACCAGTGAGTCAACCTCCCGAGGCAAGTGTCTGCAGATAAACAATACCAATGGTGTAATAAATCACAGACATGTTGTAAACCAGTGGGTCAACCTCCCGAGGCAAGTGTCTGCAGATAAACAATACCAATGGTGTAATAAATCACAGACATGTTGTAAACCAGTGGGTCAACCTCCCGAGGCAAGTGTCTGCAGATAAACAATAACAATGGTGTAATAAATCACAGACATGTTGTAAACCAGTGGGTCAACCTCCCGAGGCAAGTGTCTGCAGATAAACAATAACAATGGTGTAATAAATCACAGACATGTTGTAAACCAGTGGGTCAACCTCCCGAGGCAAGTGTCTGCAGATAAACAATAACAATGGTGTAATAAATCACAGACATGTTGTAAACCAGTGGGTCAACCTCCCGAGGCAAGTGTCTGCAGATAAACAATAACAATGGTGTAATAAATCACAGACATGTTGTAAACCAGTGGGTCAACCTCCCGAGGCAAGTGTCTGCAGATAAACAATACCAATGGTGTAATAAATCACAGACATGTTGTAAACCAGTGGGTCAACCTCCCGAGGCAAGTGTCTGCAGATAAACAATACCAATGGTGTAATAAATCACAGACATGTTGTAAACCAGTGGGTCAACCTCCCGAGGCAAGTGTCTGCAGATAAACAATACCAATGGTGTAATAAATCACAGACATGTTGTAAACCAGTGGGTCAACCTCCCGAGGCAAGTGTCTGCAGATAAACAATACCAATGGTGTAATAAATCACAGACATGTTGTAAACCAGTGGGTCAACCTCCAGAGGCAAGTGTCTGCAGACCAACAATAATGTACTAAACTTAAAAAATGTCAATAGATGTAACAGATCCTTTGGATAAATAGTTATCAACAGCATCACTATTACATACATATCTGTCTGTGTTACCTAATATAGTATTAAACAAATATACTAGACTACTGCTGCTACTGACATGTTTGGAGAAAAGGTCAAAGAACCCTCTAAGTGCTCTACACATATAATGCATAAACATGACTGGATTGATCATCTCACTCACTAGACTCAGACAGGTCAAGAGTCAAGAGTGAACAAAGATGGTGACTGGTGGCCATATTGGAACATGCATCAACATAATTTCATCAAGAACCAACTGCATGGCAAGCATATCACTTTAGTAAAGATCTTGTTTCAGTACAATTCAAAATTTTAGAGTGTTAAGTGGATATGGCAAACTTTTACTTTTAGTCTATATTTGGTCATGTCTGTCATCACTGAATTCTGCAGGAAGTGAAATTGTAGTAAATGACCAACCACACAATATAAGAATTGTTCCTGGAAAATATTTGAAGAATAGCCAAAAAACTTGAAGCTCTACTGGCAGGTTCTGATAGCTAGATCAGCATTCCTGTGAAGTTTCATGAACATCCGTCAAGTAGTTTCAGAGTAGTCGTTACAAGTTTTTATATATAACTCTATGTAAACAAAGATGACTGCTGGCAACCATGTTTATCGAATCATAATAATTTTCAACAATGACCAACAACAGGTCATGCTGATCATTTTAGAAAAAGTCCCATATCAATATCTCTTATAGTTTTCAAGAAGTAGTCACTACAAATTTGTTTTTTAAAAATCTATTATTAGCCGTGGTGGCCATCTTGAATTTCTGGCTGACCTGAAATTTTGCTAGGATTAACTAGACACCAAGAGCAACATTCCTGTGAAGTTTCAACAAAATCCGTCAAGTAGTTTCAGAGGAGTAGTCGCTACAATAAACATGTATCTCTATATAAACAAAGATGGCCACTGGCAGCCATGTTTAATGTCGAACCAAAATGATTTTCGACAAGGACCAACATCATTTTATGTTGATTATTTTAGAAAATGTCCCATATCAATATCACTATTAGTTTTCAAGAAGTAGTCGTTACAAACTTGTTTTTTAAAAATCTATTTTTAGCTTTGGTGGCCATCTTTGATTTCACATCCACATGAATTTTTGCTAGGATCAACAAGACTTCATGGGCAACATTTCCGTAAAGTTTCATGAAAATCCATCCAGGAGTTTCAGGAGTAGTCGCTACAAAAAAAAGTTTACAGATGGACGGATGGACGATGGACTCCGCACCACAGCATAAGATTTGCTGACCTCTGATCAGTAGAGCTAAAAATGTTGAGAAATAGCATGTCAATGTATCTATGGGTTTAATGCCGCTTTAAACAATCTTTCAGTCATATCACGAGGGTGTCTACTTGTAGCAGTAAGCTCAGTGCTTAACTTCATAGTGCTAAACTTTATAGTGCTGTCACACACACTGGAATACCACACCGAAGACACATGACATGATTCCCAACCCAGTCACATCAAATCAACACGGGCCAACCAGTCCTGGACTATCCTTTACCATTACGCTACCACCCATAATAATACATGATAAGTTTAGCAAAGATGCCGTAATAATACATGTACCTCTTACAATTCTAGTGATTAAAATGTCATCTTGGATATTGCAGTTGAGTTTTTGATTTTACTAGGACCACTGGACATCTTAAGGAAGTTTTATACAAACATCTTATAAAGGACTAGGTATGATAAGGGGCAAAATTGGCCCCCAATATTGAATGTTTTAATGCACAAGTTTTGAATATCTAGTTTAGCTACAACTGAACTGAATCATTATTAAAACTCATTAAAAGTACATTTGAAGGCTCTAAATGAGTTAAAGCACCTCACAAACAAGGCCTTTTCTTTCAAAAAATGAATTTTTTGTTCATTTTCAGCAGTTTTCAATCAGTTTTTGGTCTTGGAAATACAGAGTGCACCCTTGAGCACAGCTGATTTTTTGTTGAAACAGGTACTTGATAGGGATGCATCATTAGCCAAAAAAATGTGTGCTCGGAGGTGCGCTCTATATTTTTAGGATCAAAATCTTTCCCAGAAAGGTCCAAAATCTACAAAATATAACAAAATTACCAAAAATGCCATTTTTTGAGACCATGTTCATTCTTCTAGATAAATCAAATAAATAAAAATATATTTTGAAGTTAGAATATGATCAATTTACTTCATCATGCACTATAGACTATATGTAAAAAAAATAATTTTCATTTCGAACATATTGGGGGCCAAAATACCCCCTTATCCTACCTTGTCCTTTATAAGTGTTAATCCTTTACATGTACTCTACCTCATGATTGTAAGTGTGGTCATATCAAGAGCTACTCTAGTCCCAGACTTCAACTTGGTTTTGTCCAACTGCCTTCTACATCCAACCACATATCTCGGTCCATTGGTCGCCTTGACAATGACTGAAGTATAATAACCAGTAGAGTACAGCACAGTAAGGCATCAAAATAAGATCTGAGAAATGATATATTGACAATTTAACAGAAATCTGTAAGGTACATTTCACAAGCTCCAGAAAATGAATTGTCATTGGATGTCTATAACTATAATATTTCTTCCATGTAACTTTACTTGTATATTGATTGATGTTGACATGTAACTGTTAGAATACGAAATACTTCAGTTTGTTATAGTGTTTTGCTGGGCATATCCATAATCCAATGCAGAACATAACATATATTGATTAAATATGTTTTTTTAAGTTGTATAAGAGTTAAAGAACAGTCAATTCTTCTTGTATCAAAACTTTTCAATGTTTAGTCCATTTATAGCCGTTGGATTTTGCTGGAAATCTAGAAACAGTAGAGCTAAAAAGGTCAGTGAACATTGTCTCTACCAGTACATATTAACTTCAATAAAACGCTCATATAATGTACAGTTTGTCCATAATTAAAAAGTGTAACATGTAAATGCTGTGGATGTGATTATTTTCCAATTTTGGATCAGACACAAAGCAGAAAATAAATATTCTGATGTAAGATTTCTTACATTTCTCTTCTGTTAACTGTTTCAACACTTCACCAACAATCTGTAAATGGAGAACAAAATTTCAAAAAATCTACTTGTACGAAATTAATGTGCAAAACATGAACATAGGCCCAAGTAAGTATGTAGTAATATATTAATTTTATTTTATTTTTTATTTATTGTTTGTAAAGGGTCTGTTATATTTACATTACTTTGCTTAGGTGATATCCATTAGGGTGTTTGGTTCTGACTACAGTATGTCTCGTGTCACGTAACTGACACTGTCTCGTGTAGCTCTGTCGGCAGCGCTTCCATCTTACCCTCAAGTATAATTTTAGTGTGGGCTACAAGTTCAATACCATGAAGTGGTAATTTTTTTGTTTTTTACCTATTACGAATTCCGTCAAAACATCTTGTTTCTATTTAAGAAATAATCAATAATGGCAGTTGTTTAGTGTTTGTTAACATAATTAGTTCGTGTTTTATAAGCTAAAAGTTATGGCTAATGCAGCTTTAAACAAACTCGAAAGCGATGATTGTACAGTAAACTTAATGTCATACCTGTCCAACACTCTGTAACGCTTTCAGGTCATTCTCAGATTTGTCATACTGTTTTGTAAGATCTTTTAGATTTTCTCGCACTGAAATAAAATATCAAATAACTTATGAATATTATCTGAATGCAGGGCCCTCACGCTACTTTGGGGGAAGGGGCCCGCAGCCCTCAGAAGGGGGAATTTTTGTAACTGGGGGGAATTTTTACAACAAATACTGTTTTATACTGTTTGATTAACACGTTTCACATTATTAACATACATTCGTCAACCATCTGGTTCTTTTTCTGATAAAAAAAACTCCACTTAATAACCATCAATGGCATGTTTTCATCGGAGATCCACATTAAAAGTCAACCCTTCTCTTCTTTTTATCCCGAAAAAAACCTATTGCCCTGTCCAGTTGGGCATCTGGTTGAGTCAGTGCCCGATAATAGTTAAAACGTCCTGTGCACGATAAACAGTCTAAAACCAGTCTAATAATAATCAAAACGTCTTTTTTAAACCGGTAAACACGACATCGTGCGCATATCGTCTTGAAAATCGGATTTTTTTTTGATTTTTTTTTTTTTACGAATTTCTGAGGGGGAAAAATATCAATTTTTGGGGGAAAAAAATATACTTTTCAGGTAGGGGACTGCCGCCGAATAACGGCGGCAGAAATGACCAAATGAGGGCCCTGGAATGGTTTAGTTATCACCTGGCATTATCACCTGGCAAGTAAGAATCTGAAATATATACTGAGTGAAAAAGGTTTACAAGTTTTTTATATGAAATAATACTGTATACAAGATATACTGACATTTTGGGACTTTACGGGCTTGACCCCTAAGTTCATTTATTTGTTACGTCATTAAGATTTTCGACTGTTATTGATGTGTGTTTAATAAAATAATGTGTCTGGCAGTAGTTTCTTGATTTTACAACCAAAAATTTATTATTTCCAGGGTGCAACAAAAACTTGCTAATCTTTTTTCCCTCAGTATATACTGCAATACATGCGGCACAGTATTTAAACTCTATAAGATCTACCCGAATACTCCTAAAAATATCCATGTCTACTGAAATTTTGTTTATATTAACGCTTTATCCATTATGCTGGTCGAATCTGGCCATTTTCTACTAATTATGTTGCTGTCCGTAACTGGCCTTCATGCCTATAACCCCTTATACAGGCAGGAACAGGCCCTCATTATTATACCTAAGGCCAAAAAAAAAATACCTGAGTTTCCGGTGGCCCGACCGACCCCATTTTTAAGGGGCCGACCCTAAAACTTTTTATGAAAAATTTGTTCTGAACAATGATTTATCACAATATCGAGGTAAACTGACATCACAGAGAAACTTTCAGCTATATCATCAACTTGTATGGGGTTTTATATATGAGATAAATACAAGTAGAATATCACAATATCTTGCTCCAAATTTTTTTTTAAAAAAATGCCTACCGTCCTACCCTTTTTTTTAAAGCATGAAATAGGAAACACACCTATTATTTGTTTTGGCCTAACCAAAATCAAGCATCTGACCACACATCTCAAAGACACAGTACACAACTTTTGCATAAATATGCTTGATGTATTTTCCAAGCTTTATGTTGAAACAAGTGTGAAGGTTTTGTCGACATTTGATTGATGTAAACAGAGAGAATCTATAAAAATAAAATACTCTGATAGCAGTGAATTTTGTTTGTTTTCATTTTCTGGCGTAAATGTTGGCACCATTTTCTAGGTAAGTTACAGTTGCTCAAACTATAATGTTTTTTTTATAGGTATAATAAATATTTTCGAATGTGTTCCATCTTCAGATATTGACCAGTTCAATTAATCGAGTTTTTATTTACCCTCGCCCTCGCCAAGCTTTTTAAAATAGATTAAAGATGCGTAAAGGCTTGACATTCCTCACCGAAAGTTCGCATTTCAGTGGACCGGTCCAGGCTTTAAAACGCAGCTCTCGAAACAGCGGTAAAATGTGGAAAGCTGTTTGGAAAATTGGCGTCAACAGCGATTTCTTTTTTTGAAGAAATAAAAATTGCCGGTGCGGCATAAAAATACAGGGGTGGGCGGGGATGATATCTAGCAAATAATTTATTATGGCTTTAGCAAAAGGAATGTGTATTTATAAAAGTCAACTCCTAAAATTCATGGAGCGACGACACATCAAAATCCTTTATATACATCGTCAGCATGTACTCAGGGTTATTCCAACGTCAGTATCAGTGATGATCCATTGCGGGATGTCCAAAGGTTTCAGTTGTACCACCCAAAACAAAAAAACGTATCGTTCTAGTTCGTTTATAATTGTGTACAATTTAAAACGGTATCTGGTCATCTCGTACCTGAGTTAACTCGTACCTTAGTCAACTCGTACCCTATTTTGGTCAACTCGTACCTGATCTTTGGTTAACTCGTACCTACCCAAGTCAACTCGTACCCGTTTTGGTCAACTCGTACCTACTAAAAAAATCTGGAAAAAAGAGTTTATTTATTATTTTAATGTAATTAATATTGGTGTTGAACTATACTTTCTTCATTTCTTTCAGGATGGTATATAAAGTTCCGAAAATGATATGTACACATCAATCATAAAGAATGCCATTGTAATATTTTGAAAAGATACGTTTGTGTGAAATGTTTGTGTGAACTTGTTAAAGATAACTAAAGAAAGAAAACAAAAAGCCGATAATTATACATTTACCAAATGGATATGTTACCGTCATCATACTCATAGAATACTTCTAACAGTGACTAGCAAACTGTATGAAATTAAATGATTATTTGATGATTGTGTATAATTGTATGTTTCGGCGAATGTTAATTAACTTTAATATTGTATTTGTAAATATACCATGAGGACAAACTGTTAATTATTTCCGAGATACAACATGCGGCGCTCTCTTCAAATTGAAGCGGCAACTTTTAATCCTTTTGATTTCTTTAGTAATTTTTTTGTTACAAATTATAATTATGAACTTAATCATTGATACTCTGCACTATATATGTATGGTTGTCAGTAAGCATTTTGCAAAAGTATTATTAATATTGTTAATATTGTTCGAAGTATCTAAGCTTTTCGCAAATTTAATTTCAATAAATTGTGGATTATATTTTGTGTATTAGACATTTTGTTACACTTGTGTTCAGGATTTTACGTTTATAGTGACTATAAGAACAAATAAAGTGTTTATAATTTGTTAGTGTTGTATTATTGTGTGTTATTTGGGACTTAATGGATGACTTGTGTATTGAGTGCCAGCATCCAGTCAGGCGGTTACAGCATGCAGTCACGTGCGACGTTTGCGATCGCTGGCAGCATCGCACGTGCAACACAGGTAAGATCTTTTATTGAAATATTATTTGGTTTATGAAGGCACGAGGGCAATTTCATAAAAAGAAGTTAAAATGGTGTATCAAGGCTTATTATGTTTCAAGTTTGAAGAGTGTACTCCAATTCCGGCTTTGCGGAGAAATTAAAATTGTATGATCGGTGTAGTTAGAACATTGGTTACAACTATCTGATTTAGCAGCATTACTTTTTTAGATCACTATAAACATGGCATTTAATCAAAAAGTGTAATTCCGATTATGCGAGAAATATCATAATTTAGCTATCGAACTTTTAAACTATCTAATCATTCTCCAACATGAACATGTCCACTTAATACTGTTTTGTACAGGAAAATAATGAAAAAAAAAAAATCAGCTACTTTTAACTGGCAAATTTTAAGTTTTAGTGAATATAATTGTTTAATAATGGGAAATATTGAGTCGGCTCTCTGGAAGGCATTGCGCCACATGTTCGATGGCGCGCAGATACATGGGTGTGCGTTCCACTGGGGACAGGCAGTTTGCAGGTAGGCATTAAACATTTATAATTGAACTGTATAATTATACTCCATAGCGTTCAAGCTTTAAATATTGGTTACTTATAGCAATTATAAATGCACATTCCAGTTCAGACCACCGAACAGGCAGGACGTCTTGCGGCCGTCTGGGACAAAGTGACTCCGCAAGGCGTGCCGCTGTCTGGAATCATCCGCCCTACACTGTACATTGTGCGCGTACAGTGTAGATAGCTGCGTGGAGGTTTAGACTTACCACATATATGCTGTACATATGTTTTTACATATTTTTAATGTGGTCCTAAAGATGGACGATTGATGAATCTACTGAAGACTGACGTTTACCAGCGAGATGCCCCTGGTCACTGCGAGTCCCCGCATAGATGACAGGAGGCAGTCTACGATGGACAACGATTACTCACCATAACCCACCATGGATACTGATGTTGGACTAACCCTGCGAGATACTCTCTGGTATAAGTATCATGTATATCAGTGAGTACTACGGAGGAGCCAGTACCAACAAAACGGAACAGCTGATCAACCTACATGGTAACCTCTACAGACCTCTACAGACGCGTGGTGCCTTCTGATTGGCGGAGAGCTACAAATCAACTTTCGAGTCGGAAATGGGATTGACCTACTTGCCATCTTTGCGGTCATCCCATTGGTCGAAATCTTCAATTCAACTCTAATCTTCTTGGAAAACTTAATCTACTACAGGCTATCTGCGATGGATTTCTACTCCTCTACAGCTCTGCTGATGCCTTCTACAGTTCTACAATAATCTACTTGGACGAGAGACGTTATTCTTCAACAGGACTCTTCGGCTACCGTAATCATCTATTGGAAAAGCTCGCCAAAATGACTAGTTTCAACACGGCGAGGGTAAATAAAAACTTATACTACTACAATTATAAATGAACCATACAAAACGTCAAATCGTTCAAGCTTTAAATATTGGTTAGTTATAGCAATTATTAATGAATCATACAAAACGTCAAAGATTTGTACCATCAAGTCCCTCACCTGAGCTACAACTAAATAAAGCATGTCGATGTACTTACAGACAAAATAATTTTATAGATTTTTTTTAAGTATGGCAAATATGCGTTTATATTCAGGCGAAGGGTCTTGCGACCGAATACACAGGGAGGACTGAGACGTACTCCTTCCTCCGGAAGTTACTATGTCTGCCGTTCCTCCCTCCCGAGCACATCCCGGAGGTATTCGTATGTATGTTCGTGTGATTTATATATATGTATATGTTCCCTGTTTTTCTGTACATGTAAAAACATTAAAAACATTAAAAATGCTGCTTTATTACAATCTCATATTATTACATTCTTAAATAACTTTGTCACTTATCATTAAAATTATAGACTATATACCATTGTTCTTTATTACCGCTGCTGTCCAAAGTCATTTTAAAAAGGGGGTACGAGTTGACAAAATATGGTACGAGTTGACTAGGGTACGAGTTGACTCAGGTACGAGTTGACCAGCATTTAAAACCCCTAAGACACTCCAATGTGTTACAAGTCAGGGTGTGCGAGTGATGATAATCCTCCCACTGGTTCGGTGGTCTGGAATGTTGAATGAGTTACCAGTTCAAGAGTGCCACTAGTGTCTTCAAGGTGAAGAGGTTTCCACGAGTTCACTGGCTTAACCTTTTGGTCATACTCGTAATAATACGCGTTCAGGTATATTAAACTATGTGAAATTGAAAATTATGATTCAGCATTTTCATGATTCTTCTGCTAAAATTGACATGAGATCAAATGTGTTTACACAAGGCACTTAAAAAAAATTACAATACACAGAATTGAAATAAATTCAAACTGACTTTCTTTAAGTCTAGCCTCGAGTTCTTTGTGTTCGAGAAGCTTCTTTCTGTAGTCAGAAAGAATTTTTTCTCGAACGCTATCCGTCGTCGTCATTTTTCCTTTTTCTTTCTTGCCGGTGGACCAACTCTACTTTTAACTTGAAGAGTAATTCAGGGGAAATTACTCTTTTCAATTAATTGATTTTTTAACGACATAATCCTGCAATTAGGCCTATATTATTTTATACTTTATAAAACCGAAGAAACCTCCACGTTTGTAAATCAATCATACGGGAATGAAAAGTTAAGTAATTTTTTTATTGGCAATTTACGACATGTGTTTAACCCTTTTACGGCAAATTTAATTTAGTTGCAAAATTTCCAATTTGTAAACACAAAAGATGACCGATACAGACAAGAACACACCTGGATAATCTCCCGGTGAGTCAGAGGTGTGTAAATTTATTGACCACACTAAATCAATAAACGCAGTCGTATTCAGTTAAAAAAGAAGTGTATTAACATGTCATATTTGAAAGAAAATTATACTATGTTGAAAATGAAAGATGTCAAAATTGGAAAATTGTGATAAAAAGGTTTTACCACGGATTTAGAAATTATCTTACAGGGGTAAAGGTATTTATTTTTTATTTTCCCACCCAACTGCAGAGCTCCAGATAAGGTGCGTATTTGCGTAAACCAAAATGATAGAAAATCAATATTACTACTAAACCATGCGTATCATAACGCAAAAGAAATGTTTGATACGCAATTCCTCGCAAATTTCTTGCGTATTTGCAAGTTTCATTTCTAATTGATCTCATATTGGCCCAGAGTTCTCGCAATATCTCGAAACAAAATCAAATATAGGTAAAAGACCGAATCTGCCGGTTTTAATTGTGCGCGATTTACTCATTTTTGCCTGTACCCTTTTTATATTCTGTAGGCGCTCGGCGATCTTAATCAAGCGTCGGTTAATAATGTCGGCGATTGTTAACAAACGCAGACGAAAAAACACAAATAATACAATTAGTAACTATTTTGACCACAGTAAGTCAACGGAGGCAAAACAAATTTCAAAAATAATCTTAGATGACGTACTATTCAATGTTGTCTACGATTCAACGGTGTTAGATGAAAATATATGTGTTCAAAGTTCAATGTTTAACAGTTAATAGTTACAGTTACATTTTATACCTTTGAAAGAACATCACAAGTTCATAATCAATCATCCAGAAGACACAAGGCATGTGTTACAGTTTACATATGACAGTATGCACAGAGCATAATGATAAACATGAGTACCATGTTTGATTATGTGTTTTTTTTGTTGTTAGTTAATTTTACAAGGAAATACCCAATTGAAAACATCCGGGTAGGGTAAAAATACCTAATTGAAAAATAAATGATGGGGTAAAAAAAGTTGGGTAAACATTTTTTTTACCCAATAGCAAAATGCAAATACCCAATTAAAATAAAAACAATTGAGTAAAAATACTCAATGTCCAAATCCTTATCTGGAGCTCTGCAACTGTTTTGTTCTCGTATTCATAATTTTGCATTGCAGAGATGTTGAGATTTTGTTTTATTTTCAGTAGGTGATAAAATTTGCGTTACTCGGTTTTTATCCTTAGGTTCTATAGTAAAATAAAAATCTTTGGCAGAGTAAAAAGACGATAATTTTCAAGATTTTGATTTTCAAAGATACATATATTGAATAAATTTGCATGAATGTGCATGACATCTGCAGGTTTTTAAAAGAATCACACTGTAGATACCTTAATTTTAACAGTAAACTTGGTTGAACATCAAGGATAAAGACCGAGTTTATCACCTACCAGAATGTATTAGTAGTCTTATTTCTGGTCACTGATTGGTCAGTTTATTTTGATGATGCTCTATCAAAATTATGAATTGCTACACCATCTCCTGATGATTATGAGTAACATCAGTAGTGTCTGTTACATGACGCTATTTTTTTATCCGATCACACAAATTTCCATGAAATCATTTAATATTAAACGATCATTTCTCCAGAGGCTGTCATTCAAAAATGCTGAAGTCATATTCATAATTCACATCGGTCAACTTCCGGTAGGTCGAGATATTGAGTAGTTGAAAATAAAGGGGTTTACTCGGATTTTATCCTCAATCTCTGTATGAAAATTAAAATATTAGACCATGATGTAAATTAAGTGAATCCATATTGGTGTTTTAAAATCAGACAACACCAAAAGAAGATACATAGATGTACACAAAAAACAAAGCTTTCAATATAATTATCACTACAAACTAGTTTTATAATGGGCTAAAGTCAGTTGAGCACCAATGATAATCACCGAGTTCACCCCCTACCAGAATGTGGAGGTATTGATCACTGATTGGTCAAATTATTTTGATGATGTCATGTGAAAGTTATGAATCGAAAATATATATATTTTTTTAACATTACTGTAGCTCTATTTAAGTTTCTCAAGAAAAACAGCACTTGTTAACACGTACCTAATTGCAACTGTTGATAATATTACATTGGTTTATAAACTGCAAGTTTTCTTTACAAATTGCTATCTGCAGTAACGGTATCATTGGTTTTCGCGCTCAAAAAATCGTCCAACTGTCATTCGAGATCTGTGCAAATACATGGTTATAAGGTATTTCATTTCCTTTCCATCATCAGTTCTCATATTTATAATCTTGTGAGATATACATGTATAATTCATTTTATTTTATTCTTTTCTTTATTTTATTAATCATGTATATTCCGATAATTTATGATTAATGCGTTGGGCAATATACATGTAGCTGTGAGAATCATAGCTCTTATGTTTTACTTGCATCAAAAAACAAAACAAAAATCTATATATTTCGATATTTTGGCCTAAGGTCTTTATCAAGAAAATAAATAATGTAGATATAATTACATCTTGTCAACTTGTTTTTCACCAAAATATTCAATGGAAATGAAAATGACGTCACCCTGATTGACAACGTCACTTCCGTAAATAAACATTATGGCGTCAACGTTATTGTATAATACTAATATCAGGCACCAAAATATCATGTTACAACTGTTTGGTTTGGCCAGGGCCCTATATGACAAGGATATGACACCGCAGCGATTGTTTCACCCTTTTGGCCAATTTGGGAATGGTACCAGTACCCGTTCAATTCAATTGGTAAAATTTGTGTCGTTTTTGCCATAATTTGGGAATTGTTCACTATCAAACAAAAGCAATATTGTATGCTTAAATATATTGCAAACACATTACCATGTATACATTCTCTTGTAGTATTTCATTACCCTGACCTAAAAGAATATAGTTCGACACTTTTTATACATTTTCACTCAAAATATTTAAAAAAAATAATAATACGGCTTTTTTTTCACTCCAATTGGAAAAAAACATACTTTTTGCCATTGGGAATAGTATCGTTTTTTGGTACCACTTATATAAGGAAAAAAAACACTGCAATGCAGTACTAATGCTGTATTGTACTAAAATAATTATATGCTGCAGTTATCAATATTTACTGTTGTGGAGGGGTTGCAGTATGGCACACCCATCTACATTGCCAACAGGAATTATATATCAATCTTTAACTTGATTATTAGGGTATATATTTTATATCACCAGAAAGCCAAATAAATAACTTTGTAATGATGTAATTTTTTCTCCAAATAACGGTTATATAAATAGGCAATATCTCAAGATAGAAATGAAATGAAACACATTTTTTGTTTTCTTAACCATGTAAACGTGTTTACGCAAATCATCCTGCATCTTTCTTGATGGTGCAACTATTATTAAATGAATATGTAAATGATTTATATGATGAGAAGGCCAAGCAAATCATCTTCCTAATGACGCTATTTTTTTCGAATAACGATTAATTAAACAGGAGAGATCGCGAGTTGGAAAAAGTTTCCTGTGCAATTTTTGTTTTCTCAAAGCAATTTCGCAATCAGTTCACCATGCTATTTTATGATTTTTGTCGCTGTATAAACAAATTTTAATTAATATTTAAATGATAGTCAAATAAATAATCTTTATCGTGATGGTGTTAATGTTTTTTCAAACAAGGAAAATCTCGAATCGGCAAACAAAACATAACGCATACCGTATTTCCGCTCTTAGTAGCACCTTCCATAATAGAAGTGCCCCACATGTTTTAAGAAACCTTACCTTCTTCAAAAATCCAAAAGTTCCTAAAGAAATACAGAATTTATTCGTCTTTACTGCTAATGGATTTGCTTGCGTGAGTTTTTTACTACGGCACCGGTATGGTCTATGGCATAAACCTTAATCAATACAAATTACCACTTATATTTATCTCCTTTCTTTCCATTTACTATTTAGTTTATCTTTTATTATTATTTAATTCTAACGCAACCAACCCGTGTTGTAATCGGCAAGTTCGGCAGAAATGTGTACCATACAGATACAGAGTGATGACAGTGATATACTCGGTATACAGTCGGGTTTAGGTTTATTCAAATCCGGTGTCATAGTAAAAGATCGCCGTACGGTAATTCTATAAGGAAACAATCGGGAAAGGAGGGGAAAGATATTGAAAATTTGAGCCATAATAAGAGCGCCCCTTTTGCACTTTGCATAGCACCTGGTAGCTACTAATAGGGGAAATAGTATATGGTATATAAATTAGGTATATATATATTTTGACAACTGTCAAAATCTCAAGTGGATTAGATTTTAACAATTTTAGTTTCGTTGTGCTACTTTGTTTGCATTGTGTGAAATAAAAAGTTTGTGTTTAAAGAGCCTATTAAATCATTTTAGAATTGTTTTATTTTTAGAACTTTGTGATTCTTAGTTTCAAGAAACTCGTTACTCAATGATTGATACATACAGTCTAAATCTGTTTCTCGCAGCAATTAAAAGGCTCAGTCAGTTCTGAGAACACACCGAGTTGCATAATGCTATCATGACGTGATGTCATAATACCGGGGTGTGATGTCATAATACCGGGGTGTGATGTCATAATACCAGAAAGTGATGTCATGATAGAAACAACCAAATGAAAATATGAATGAAGCATTCTGATTGGTTTTGTGATAAAAATTGGACCAATGAAACCAGTTAATTAAAAAAAAATCATTACATTCTCACAACACTGTGAGGTTGTACTTGACATTGAGTAATGAGGTTCTTCAGAAACACAACATTTTAATAATAAAATAATTTTAAAATTATTTAATAGACTGTTTTTAATATATTCTCTTGTCATACATGTCACTAACAATTGAGTACTTAACAAACACACAATCACTTAAAAATAAAAATAAGTCTGGGAAACGTGTAAATGATAATTCGAACAAAGTGTTATTATTGTTTGTTTCTTAATAGCGGTTTTAAAGTTAAACTAATTTTCGATCTTTTAATTAGCTAAGCTTGTTGATAGGCTCGAAATACAATTACCATCTTACCATCGACCATCCCATCTTACCATCGACCATCACATCTTACCATCGCATCTTACCATCGACCATCGCATTTTACCATCGACCTAGACATTTTGCTACAGTAATCATGAGATCTTGATCAGCATGAGAATTGATAAGTCGATGGTAAGATGCGATGGTCGATGGTAAGATGCGATGGTTGATGGTAAAATGCGTTAGTCGATGGTAAGATGCGATGGTAAGATGCGATGGTTGATGGTAAGATGCGATGGTCGATGGTAAGATGCGATGGTAACATGGCCCTAACAGGACATCGTATCTTTCTCATGAATTTGTTTTAATCCAGTAATTCGTCATCCCATCCTCCAAGCAAAAAGAGAAGGCTATCATATTGAAATTAAAGTACTATTTTCAGAAGCATTAAACAATTGCATTATTACTTAGTGATAACATTGACTAGGATAATCCCTACCCATTGGACCAACCCAGTGTATTAGCCGTCTTTTGCACGGCCGTCCAAAATGTTGGTGTGGGTGGGATAAATTAGTGTTTTGTTTGTTTGTTGTTTTGGAAAACAACATTCCCCACTCTTTCTTCCTCAATATTGCTGTTTTGGATACATTTATAGAAGAAACTTTATCTTAAATGTACCTTTTTTACCTTTATCTGTAAAAAAAATGCCCCAGAGACATGACCAACATGGCACGGACTGGCTTTTATCGCATATTAGCAAATTATTTTGCACACTCTGTTTGCATATTTGCACACTCAATACTTCAATTTCTGCCTGATACACTGGACCAACCTCACCACTGGCGGTGATTTTGACCTTAATTTTATATACACACACACACACACACACAGACTTTGCCATTTTTTATTTAAATTGATATTCTCTAGTCTGTCAAAGGAATTGCTTTGGTATGTGGTATTGATGTTGACTACCCTACTTGGTATCTCATCTTCTGCCATCCCAACCCTTCACCACGTGAACTTGACCTTGTGAATGAACATGAGGGAGACAGCCTGTGGCAGTGGCCTTGTCTTAGATGTGGCAGTATGCTATGAAATTTAAACTAATTACATGAATCTTAATACATATATATGTGTAATTGGCAAATATTCTGTCCACAGTTGCAAATTTGTCAGTTTTTATTGAGTAATGTTCATGGACTTGAATTGGAAGACATTGAGATAACTAGTCTACTTCTCCTAATATTCATTTATATCACTTCACAGGAACATTACAGATATCGTGGCCATGTATATAGTTATACCCCCGCTTTCGCAAAGTGAAGTGGGAGCTATATAGGCATCACATTGTACGTAACGTCCCATCACATCACGTAACTCATTTTTGTCCCGTCGCATCGTGTCCCGTAACACATTTTCATTACTTGAAATTCCTCAAACACTTTTGAATGGGCTGTTCCCAAACTTCTATAAACATAACCTCTGATGACCTTATGTCCCTCTGCTTGTATCACACATTGTTGATTGCTTAATTTATTACAGAATTATGGCCCTTTATTTGACTTAAAATGTAAGCGGGGGTATTCATCACCTTCAGTGATAGTTCTAGTCGATCCCAAATGATATTCAACTTCCTGCAATACATGTACCTAAAATGACATTGATGCACATACAATAGGAAATTTAATTCTGTCTTATTCTTCTGGACCACAAGAAGTATTGAGTTGTGAAAAAAATACCTGAATGATTGGTTGCAGATATCAATGAAACTGGTGTTAATGCTATTTACAAGATAGCTGCCAGTGGCCATCTGTTTGCACAGACCTTTTTTTCATTCTATAATTTAGATCTCTACTGTTCCTGATATTCATTGAATTTAAAGATGAAGGGCCACCCTTTTTTGTAGTGTTATCAATTAACAAATTTAACTCTTAAACATCATTTAAATATTTCTTGATAGTCCCGGAAAGAAACATATATTTAAATTCACTTCTCAGTTGCATGTAAAAATAAGCATTATTTGCATGACGTAGATACTACTTTTCCCACTGCATGACTGCACGGGGAAATGAGGTAAATCTGAATTGTATAGCTGCACACATATTGCCAGATAATTGATAAATACGTTTACATGTGGATTAATTTACCTGTTCAAAGTTTTCTATGTCATCAAATAAAATATTATTCTCGCTTTTCACAGATAATGCAATGTGTGAATTGTAAATATCTATTGTTGTGTATTGATTTCGATTTAAATAGACATAAACATGTTCATGAAACAAAACATGGCCGGTGAACTTTAACAGGAACATGGCATGTGATGTCTTATATATAGTCCTAAATGAAAATGAATTTTAAGTATTTTCCAAATTGTCCTAGCTTAAAACAGATTAGAAATAGAAATAAACATATTCTAGCCCTGAGATATAGCTAGTATTCTGACTGAGTCATCAGTTATGCTATAAAACTTAACGACAAGTTGTATCTATTAACATACATGGCAGTAAAATACATACATATTTGCACACCCTCAAAATGGCTCTCTTCAGAAATTGTCTATATGGTTAAAAGGACATTTTTATTAATTGAATTATGGTTGACTTTTGTCTGATGAAAACTGCTACAAATTAAAAATGCTGTTTAGATACTTGGATTTTTGTTAACATGGTGATATTAATACATCTGGAATTGTTATTCATACATGTCATGATGTGTACAATGATAGAGATGTTTTACAAAACTCCTACCAGTATATAAATAAGTTTTGCTTATTTTCAGAGTGCTTAATCATGAGTACATTTTGAACATCAGTCTGCCAGAAGAATTTACAAAACATGCCTTTTGGATTACGATTTAAGAGAACTCGTCGCTATGACATTTCCACGAAGAATGTGTTTATGGTGGAGGTACAGATGCTTGATGGGTCATTTGTGGAGTGTGGACTGACCGCCGACAGCACCGGACATGAATGCCTCGATGGAATAGCTCAAAAAATAGAGTTGCAGGAGGTGAGCAACATTTTTCATTTGTAATGCCCAACGATGAATGTAGAAAGGAGATAGTACACTTCTATTGATTTTAAAGTTAAAAGGTAAGATGAGTAGGTTAATAGCTGTGGCAATTATTTAAAATATACAGTCAAACATCCACTCACCCTGTTTTCCCAATAACCAAGATAAGATGTTTGTCTCTCCTTTTCGAAGAAAAAAAGAGACATAGGTGTAGCTTTTCCGGCGGCGGCGAAGGCATCAACATTCAAGTTTTGTGTTTAGGTCATTTTCTCACACACTGTATGCACTAGACCTTTCAGACTTTGCTTATAGTTGTATCTTGGGTGGTACATCGCAACGTGACAAAGCAAATGTGGAAGTGACCTTGACCCTCCAAGCAAAGGGCAGATAACTTAATAATTTTTACGTTCAGCTTCTGCGTTCAGGTAATTTTTTCAGAGACTGTATGCACTAGACCTTTCAAACTTTGCTTATAGTTGTACCTTGGGTGGTACATTGCAATGTGACAAAGCAAATGTAGAAGTGACCTTAACCCTCCATGCAAAGGGCAGATAACAATAATTTTTACCTTCAACTTTTGCGTTGAGGTAAATTTCTCGCAAACTGTATGCACTACACCTTTCAAACTTTGCTTATAGTTGTATCTTGTGTGGTACATTGCACTGTGACAAAGCAAATGTGGATGTGACCTTGACCCTCCAAGCAAGGGGCAGATAACTTAATAATTTGTACCTTCAACATATGCGTTCAGGTCAGTTTGTAGTGACTACTTCTTGAAAACTCTTAAGTGATATTGATATGGGACTTTTTCTAAAATGATCAGCATGACATGATGTTGGTCCTTGTTGAAAATCGTTTTGATTCAATGTTAAACATGGCTGTCAGCGGCCATCTTTGTTTATATAATGAAAACTTGTAGCGACTACTCCTCTGAAACTGCTTGACAGATTTTCATGAAACTTCACAGGAATGTTGCTCTTGATGTCTTATTGATCCTAGCAAAATTTCAGGTCGGCCAGAAATTCAAGATGACCGCCACGGCTAAAAATAAATTTTCAAAAAACAAGTTTGTAGCGACTACTTCCTGAAATCAAAATCAATCAGTAGAGCTTCAAGGTCATTGACCTCTTGTTTTTCATAGAATGGCATTTTGTTTTTAAACAAATGCACTTAAATGTCATCTCAGCAAACTGTAATCTCCATTGGTTTTAGTTATTAAAATGTTTACAATCTTTCATTTAAGCATCATTTATCTTTTATTTTTAACCCCCGCCCCCATTAGGCGAGATGTGAATCTGCGGATTTCTTGTTATAATTAGTTTTCATAAGGCCTTGGCTTTGGAGCAACATATCTCTGTGACAATGGGCTTGCTCTCTTGGGGAGGCATGTCTGATTGGAAACTTCATCTCATCTCTCTCTGGAGTTGCTGTCCCAATATAACCTAATATGATGTGTTAACTCGATGTAAAACCCAATTTTATTTCATAAGCCTAAAATCCTTTAGGTTATTTATTGGTGACCAGTCAAACAGAAGGTCATGTTGATCAACATTCAGCTTCCAGTTCATGTAATATTCATCACTAAACCTACTAAACAATCAATCCAAGATACCAAACAGGCAGTGGTACAAATCTTTATTATTTGACACTCAAACTTAACTGGAAAAACTAAAACGCTTGCATGATGGCATGCTATGGAACTTCAAACATCTTCAGAAGAATTAACTCGCATGCCATGCACACATGAATGTTTTTGTATGTACGTATATACATCGTATTGATGTTCCTTGTTTGATACATATAACGTACATATGTGGTAAATAATTAATTGTTTTCCAGTTGTAATCCAAGGCAATTACAGCCTGTCTCTGTAGTCGAGCAGCATTTGCCCGATAAGATAATCAAATGTCTGTTATGTTTTATTGAGGGTTGGTATGTGAAGCAATTCATTACTGAATTAATTGATAAACATATAACTTATATCATGGATGAATGCATCACTTATCTGAAATAAAGTTTGCCTGTTGATTAACACATAACTGGTCAAAATATACTACTCAAAATTTGCTAAGGATCGCTTTTATTCTTCCGTATAATTTTATTAGAAATTAATTCACAATAACGATATTAATTTCATTGATACTTCAATAATTCCACAATTTGAATCAAGTCACGAGATCACATGACCATACACTGCCCTAAATAATTTCATGTAAAATAGAAATAATGCTATTTATTTCAGCAAGAAATTTAGACAGCAAAAAAAGTGATCCTTAGCAATTTTGAGTAGTATACTTAAAGTAGCTATCCCGCCAACAAAAGCCAAATCTGTAAACCGTTTCTAAACCTACTGACAATGAGGTATATATATATAACATATATTTTGAGAATCCGAACTCTATAGACACAGTATAACGGCTTTAACCAGCCAGGCCAAACCCCAAAACTCAAGCAGCAAATTAAGGGTTACCAACTCATAATTCATTTTGGGCATATTCAATCACGGGTATTTTAATAACCCGTTAATTTGCCTATGCTTTTAATCTGCACATATGCATTATTATATGACCTGAACACCTGGACAGAGTTTTGACAAATGGTTTTGTAGTGTAATTTTGCAGTTATTTAGCGAGTTAGTTTCTTTAAATATGTGTTGGTCTGTTTAAACTTAAACGGACTGGAGACGATCTGAAAGATTAATGGGTGTCAATCCAGATACGAGTAAAAACATCATAATGTGTTTCAGTTGCATGTTCAATGTACATATATGCACTAAACTAAGCCTCATAAAAGAATCAATTATTGTTAATGAAATAGTGTGGTCGAGACAACTTGATGGCTCGGCTAGTTTTTTGTGCATAAATCATTAATGATGTTTTAAGGCTATAATGAAATCTTGTTTTGTGATCTAACTGCCCGGTACACTTTTATTTAATACATTGTACCACTGCTACCAATATTAATCACATATGAAATAATATTCATGATTTAACAACAGTCGTCATTTTTAGCTCTACTGGCCAAAGGCCAGCAGAGCTTATGGGATGCCGAGTTGTCCGTCCGTCCGTCGTTAACTTTTGTCTCGTTAAGACGATAGGGCCTTCACTTTTCATCTGATCTTTACCAAACTTTACCAGATTGTTAAAGTCAATGAAAGCTCGGACAAGTTTGAAAACCAGCCAAATCGGACCAGTAACAGCGGAGTTATGGCCCTTGATATAGTTAAAAATGCTATATTTTGCCTCGTTAAGACGATAGGGCGTTCATTTTTTATCCGATCTTTATCAAACTTTACCAGATTGTTAATGTCAATGATAGCTCGGACAAGTTCGAAAACCAGCCAGATCGGACCAGTAACAGTATTTCTGATTCTGTTGTTAATGTTGTAAAAAGTTATTACATATGTGACTAGACACTTGTTTCAATAAAATCCTCCCATATATATTGTGACTTCAGTAACATTTTTCAGCAAACTCACAGCATCTCAGGACATCAGGGTCTCTGAAAATAAAAATGATACAGATTCTGTTTAACCATACATATGATATTTTTGTTTCAACTTCAATAGGTAACAAGTTGGTGAGTTGAAACAGATGAATAATAAGTGACTATAGAACCTTTTTTTATAAGAATATACATTGAACAGAACATGGTAGGAACATAGACCAGAAAAAAACTATATAACATGACGTTCTAATTTTACTTTAATTTTAAACATGATCAATGGTGGTTTGAAATATGGGACCAAAAAACGGGTATCGCCGGTTACTTTTCTTAGCAGTTTTTCGTGTTTAAAAAAACCTGTTGAGTTTTTTTTTTTGTTATTCATTTTTTAGCTCTACTCGCCAAGGGCCAGCAGAGCTTATGGGATGGCGAGTTGTCCGTCGTCCGTCCGTCGTTAACTTTTGTCTCGTTAAGACGATAGGGCCTTCATTTTTCATCCGATATTTACCAAACTTTAACAGGTTGTTAATATCAATGAAAGCTCGGAGAAGTTCGAAAACCAGCCAGATTGGACCAGTAACAGCGGAGTTATGGCCCTTGATTTAGAAAAATGCTATATTGCTATATTTTGCCTCGTTAAGACAATAGGGCCTTCATTTTTCATCCTATCTTTACCGAACTTTACCACATTGTTAATATCAATGAAAGCTTGGGCAAGTTCGAAAACCAGCCATATCGAACGAGTAACAGCGGAGTTATGGCCATTGATTTAGTTAAAAATGCTATATTTTGCCTCGTTAAGACGATAGGGCCTCATTTTTCATCCGATCTTTACCAACCTTTACCAGATTGTTAGTGTCAATAAAAGCTCGGATAACAAGTTCGAAAACCAGCCAGATTGGACGAGTAACAGTGGAGTTATGGCCCTTGATTAAGCCAGATCGGACCAGTAATGGAGGAGTTATGGCTCTTCATTTAGTTGAAAATGCTATATTTTGCCTCTTTAAGACGATAGAAACTGGCTTCATTGATGTTATAAGAGCCATATTAGCCAGTAGAGCATCAACAGGCCCTCTTGGGCCTCTTGTTTCCAGTCCAAACACTTTCATAAATAATAATTCAACCAGACTTAATATGTGGCTTATTTAATGCATGTGCACGTTTCATATGAAACTGAAGCACATTATGAGGATTTTCTCTCGTATTAGTTCTGGCAACAATTACACTTTCCGATTGCCTGCAGTCCCTATAAACAACTTGCCTCTAGTCCCTTTAAACAACACATTGTAATGAGTAATCACCCAGGCCCTATCTCTTGTTTATGTGTTTGTATAAGGACATATCTGTTAGTAAAAAAACACTGTTGTGTCAGTTATACATATGTTTTAAGTTTTATTTCAAACATTTCATTAAAGGCATTGCAAATGTTAAAGTTTTATTTTGTTGACTTAAGCTCTGAAGATGTTGACCACTTCACCTCGGAGATCCATTGTTTATCATTATTTCACATTTGAATAAATAGTGTACCCTTGATAAAACCATTAATAGAATGTCTTATATGACTTCATATTTCATATTGATTTTATAAAATAAGTGATTCAAAAGTGTTTTTTTGCAAGTTTTGAATCACGAACGAGAATCATAAACTCACTCTTTAAAGGGTCACGTGGCACTCTTGATTTCTTTTAAAACTTGAGACTTTCTATTAGTTTTTCTTCATAATTCGCTCCCCGTGTGGTAGCCGGAGTATAATACAACCACTGCAATCTCACAAACACTCTATCACATGCAGAGGGGTAAGACCCCCCATACATATTCATTTTGTCATATTTTATCATGCTCATTCAAGGTCTTTATCATGACAACGCATATGCAAACATGGAAACCTGTCTGCGTCGTAAATGGAGTGACTATTATACAATTTGCAGCAACTCTGCAGGTAAAAAGGTTCTAGGCCCATTTCCCATATTTTATCTTGATGTAAATGGAGGATGAGTCTGGCACTTTCATTCCTGTTAGGCGCCATATAAATTTTGACGTGTTGGTGCGCCTTAAAACCCAGTTCGATTCAATTCTTCATAATTGACATATTTGCCAATCATAATTAATGGTATTAATGATACAATATAATCAACAATTAGTAATATGCAAAAACTCTTTTCTTTAAATGAATCAAATCATAGTTAGAGGGAATGTAGGCATATAGCCAAACAATCTTTATTATTGAGATTTCTGAACAAGTTGATTAATAAATTTAGCTCTAGATAACTACTTTTAAATTGCTGCATGGCCCTTTAAATATATTTATTAAAAAACTTTAGGATTCTGTTTATTATATGTATGGCCTTCGTGGCCGGGAAAGTAAAGACGCTGTGTTTGAGATCTTCTCAAGGCTGTGGGTTCGAATCCCACTGGGAGCTCGAGCTGTAAGTGAAAAAGTGTTGATTCTTATGGATTGCGGAAGGTATACAGTACTGGTTCGACCCAGGAAAAGTGGGTGGTATGCCTCCACAATAGAAAAAAAGTACCGTCACATATAGCCTAAAATGAGCTGAAAATGACGTAAAACACCATTCAACCAACCGACTAACAAACCATTGTATGTCTGGTGGCACTCTGCAGATTTAGCTTGCTGCAAAATGGCACATTCACTGGGCAGCGCTTAAATGAAAACCATTATTAGAAGTGTTACATATTTATACTGATAGTAAATATAGTTATTAATCATATTAACATATAAGGGGATATAGCAAACTTGATAATTGAATTCATGGAGAGGAAAACATGAACAAAATATTATCTGTTTTCTATTTGCATGTTTTTTGGCGCATTACCTGTCGTTACTTAGCTGCAGTGTCATTCATTAACAAGAAATTGCAGCACAACTGCTGAAAAAATGTTGGACAATTATAAACATAATATTAATATTTCAGGGGTCAAGCTAGGGGACGGCGAAGTGGGAAATACGAGTGGATAAAATTCACAATTATTTATATTGGCTTAATAAAATTGGATGAATGATTTATATATGTTGTCAGTTTTTATTAGCTCGACTGATCAGAGATCAGCAGAGCTTATGCCGTGGTGCGGCGTCCGTCGTCCGTCTGTCTGTCGGCTGTCTCTCAGTCTTTCCGTAAACTTTTTTTTGTAGCGACTACTCCTCTGAAACTACTGAATGGATTTTCATGAAACTTTACAGAAATGTTGCCCATGAAGTCTAGTTGATCCTAGCAAAAATTCATGTTGATGTGAAATCCAAGATGGCCGCCAAATCAAAAAATAGGTTTTTAAAATACAAGTTTGTAGCGACTACTTCTTGAAAACTCTAAGTGATATTGATATGGGACTTTTTCTAAAATGATCAGCATGACATGATGGTGGTCCTCGTCGAAAATCGTTTTAATTTGACGTAAAACATGGCTGCCAGCGGCCATCTTTGTTTTCATAGAGTTATTAAATAATGAAAACTTGTAGCGACTACTCCTCTGAAACTACTTGACGGATTTTCATGAAACTTTACAGGAATGTTGCTCTTGATGTCTAATTGATCCTAGCAAAATTTCAGGTCGGCCGGAAATTCAAGATGGCCGCCACGGCTAAAAATAATTTTTCAAAATGCAAGTTTGTAGCGACTACTTCTTGAAAACTATAAGTGATATTGATATGGGACTTTTTCTAAAATGATCAGCATGACAATGATGTTGGTCCTTGTCAAAAATCGTTTTGATTCGATGTTAAACATGGCTGTCAGCAGCCATCTTTGTTTACATAGAGTTATATAATGAAAACTTGTAGCGACTACTCCTCTGAAACTACTTGACAGATTTTCATGAAACTTCACAGGAATGTTGCTCTTGATGTCTAATTGATCCTAGCAAAATTTCAGGTCGGCCGGAAATTCAAGATGCATCCCTATCAATAATTTTTCAAAAAACAAGTTTGTAGCGACTACTTCCTGAAATCAAAATCAATCAGTAGAGCTTCAAGGTCATTGACCTCTTGTTTAAATATATGATATATCTAGGCATTCTGTTTCAGTTCAAATTAAAGTTTTTAATTTCGACAGACATGTTTAATAATTTAATTTTGAGTGGTCATATTCAGAATGTATATGATTATCAGAGAATTTAATATGAATGTCATTAACGGCTCATCAAACCATTATAGGTTATTTAGAGCTGCCCTTGCGAGAGGGGAATGATACATGTAAAGGCCCATACCTTAAATCTTACCGAAGTTTCTATGTTTTCTACATGACATAATGTGAATTCTAGTGCATTTTCAAAATATTTAATTGCTAAATCCTATGGTAATGACCCCGTGCGAGGTCCTTAAAATCAGACAAGCATAGGCTAACAGTGTTTGTCGAATGCTGAGAATGTGACGGTGTGGGTTGATTTGGATGGAGAGCCTATGAACGGTTCGCCCTTGTTATTTGGGGATATGTCAAATTCAGTATGTAAGGTATGAATTGAATGTTGTTTAATGGCTCATCGACACATTATAGGTTATTTGGAGCCGCCCGAGAGAGGAGAATTTGGAACCTGGCATACTATAACGAATGTATACTTATATATAGTTCTTTAAATAATAAGCCTTTTGTGTGATACACACATCTTAAATTGTTGTTATTCACCTCGCTGCGCTCGGTATTAATTTGGCGTTTACAGCACCATTTCACCATGTCTACCACACTGTCATATGTTATAAATTATGAATTTGTAAGGGTTTTGGGGCTCCGCTTCGCAAAGCTTATGGCAGTATGTGATATATTTTTAATGTTCGGGGTCTCGCTTCGTGCGAAACTTAGAATGCGAACACGCCTTGCTAGTTTATATAGTGTTTGCTAGTCTGACTTGTTTAATTTATACTACTGGACACATATATTTAGCACAGAATAATTGCCCGGCATTATTATCAGTATGATTCATACACATATTCTTTTTAGATCTATAGATAAATAAACATGAACGAATGCACTTGTGAGATGTAGTTTCCTTTGAAAATGTCAAATAAAGTCAACTGCGGAATTGAAGAACGGGACGTATCATGACCTGTGGGCTTCCGATCGCAAAGAGGTCGTAAGTGCCAGTCACATTGGCCTTACGACTTCTTGCGATCAAGAAAATGAAGAAAATCGCAAGAGATCGCAGACAATCGTGCAGTAAGCCGTATGCAGTCGCAGGCGATCGCAGATACTCGTACAACCAAAATCGGTTGCAGCAAGGTTTTTGAACATGCACAAAAACCTTGTTGCGACCGAAGTGATCGCATGAGGTCGCAAGGAGTCGTGCTACTTGTTGCACGACCTGTTGCATGCTGTCGTGTACGATCGCAGATGATTGCAAGACCTTTTGGTCTCCGCCCCCTCGCACGACCAGCTGCTACCGATTGCACGACCTGTTGCACCTCCGTGCGATTGTTCGTGCAATAGCTCGTACACGTTCACGACATGTGGTACGAGAAGTGAAATATCACGACCTCTTTGCGATCGGCAGGCCAGTTGCAGAATTTAAATATATATTTATATTGTAATTATTATTTATTTATTAAAATAGTCAGTGTACTAACTTAATTAACAATACAAATCAACTATAACCTTAGAAAATAGCATTTCATGAAATATTAAAACAGTCTTTCGTTGAATGTCAAGTTGCAATTAACATAATACATGTATGAAACATTTAGCAACCGAGGGGGTGCTGCTAAGAGGGTTGTTGTATATGTACTCGTTGCTTAGACCCCTGGGGTGTGATGCAGACTGGGTTCCGACTTATAGGTCAATGTTATATGTCAGCACGGCTTGCAGAAGCTGTTAGAGTGATTGAAAAATATCGAAGTATCCTAAATTTAAAGTACCAGCCTTGATTATTTGCCCCTAGCAACCGAGGAGGTGGTGCTAAGAGGGTTGTTTTATATGTACACGAAGCTTAGACCCCAGGGGTGAGAACCAGACTGGGTTCGAACTTATATGTCAAGGTTATAAATTATGTCAGCACGGGTTGCATAAACTCTTAGAACGATTGAAAAGTGACCGCACTAACTTTAAGTATAGGACTATTTGATTATCTGTCCATAGCAACCGAGTGGGTGTTGCTAAGGGGGTTGTTGTATTTGTACTCGTAGCTTAGACCCCTGGGGTGAGATCCAGACTGGGTTCCGACTTATAGGTCTAGGTTATATGTTAGCACGGGTTGCAGACGTTCTTAGAGAAGCTGAAAAACAAACCTTTTTATTGTAAGTGGCCTGAGGTTCGAACCTTAACCCTACGGTCATGGTTAGCCGGGACCCGAACGAGGGCAAGGTGTCTGGTCTTAGAACCTAGGGTCGGACCCGGACTAAATTCGGACTTATTGGTCATTTGTGCACTTAAACTCGTGCATTGAAATTTATAAATCTTTATGAAGTATTGTCATGTTTATAAGTCGGAACCCAGTCTGATGGAGAATGGCTTTGTGGGTTCGACCCCCGCTACAATTAACCGACTCTTTATGGGAAAGAAACTTGGTGGTTTTTTTTTTTACTGGTACTTCCAACGAACATTGTTTCGGAAACTATGTACCTGTAAATAACTGTATGCATTCAAAGTTTATTTTTGTAAAATTAAATTATCATTTATCTTCCTAATCACTTTATTTCTCTCCCGTATGTATTCCCATATTTATGCGGATTTTAGCTATCATATATCGTCACTTTAAAAATATTTATCTCCAATATGTATTCACTTCTCATAACAACGGCATTCAACGTAAAAACGTGCAATTGAGACAACTAAACAGTTGAACGCAGGATATATTTCTGTTCCGTTCTTTGGTTGCATCCTGATATGGTTGAGTATTATAATACTAGGGCTAAGACACAAGTGACAAGTTGTTTTATGTATTTGAATAGCAAATAATATTTTCTGTAATTCCTGAGACTCCCAGATTAAATGTTCACACCAGGCCACACCTCCAAATAAAACGACCGATCACACAACTGATTGCAACAGGCTGGGAATACTCGCAGCTATTTCCGATCACTCGCACTACCAGTCACAAGTAGTCGTGCTGCCGGCTGAAAATTCTGCAAGTGATTGCAGGTAGTCGTACGACAATTCGAAAGCAATCGTACGATATGTCTAAAATCGTTGGGACCACACCCACGATTTATGCAGCCATTTGTTATGCGATCAGTCTTTTTAGCGCTCGGAGTGTGACTGCAACGTCTGCGATTGACCCCCACCTTCTCGCGATTATCCCGGTCTGCGCAAGCGATCGCAACTCGTATGACTGAGGCTTTACCAAAACATGTATTTAATGTTCGGAGCTTTGCTTCGCGCGTGGCTCAATACTTTATAATTATTACATTTTCACGAATTACTTAAAAGTTTACTCCGGACTACATGTACCTAGCTAGTCCCAAATGACAACATAGGCCCAATGTTTAACTTATCATAGCGGGGTTGGAGTGGGTTTGGGGAGCGTGGAGGCATGATCTTCCGGACTTTTTATTTCATTTTAGAATACGTTAGGTAAGCAAGCTAGTGGCTCGTTAAAAAATGGCATCCCAAACATCAACCAAAAAAGGAGATTATGTCATAAAGTGAACGTTTTCCTTGTAAACTCATGAACATGATGAATGTATAACTACTGACTTATCTGGGTCTATGCTCATGTTTTCATGCATACATGTACATTTCGAGCATCTCCGTGGCTGAATGGTTAAAGACGTTGCATTGTAAACCTTCGTCTCTCACCGCTGCGGGTTCGAATCCCACTGGGAGCTCGACTTGTAAGTGAGAAAATGTTTATTCTTACGGATGGCGGGAGGTGTACAGTACTGGTTCTACCCAGGAAAAGTGGGTTGGACTGCCGCCACCACAATACATGTGTTGAAAATTACGTAAAACACCATACAAACAAATTCACTGAATAAAAACCAGACAGTAATTTGGCTATGCTTAATTTGGCTATGCTTTATTTGGCTATGCTTAATTTGGCTATGCTTAATATCTACTTACTGATGGACATTGTTCCTTTAAGTCCGGAATATATGCTAAATAAGTATTCAGAGCCTCATAACTAAGAGAATTATTCTGTCTAATCAATAGAATAGAATTAAACATAGCCAACTATGCCCATACATTGTTTGTATACATGTTTATCCCATGAACATTGCACTAATGCATAAAACGGGTAGGGTGCAGGGCCAAATGGTTTATTTATAGGTCAGAAATTATGTATGTAAACAATGACTGTCACTGGTGTGGTGAATCATTAATGTTGTAATGAGGTTTTGTAAATTTACATTTTCTACTTAAAAGTGGATTTTTGATATGTTTGTTACTTGTATTACAGGTTGATTTGATTAATATTCAAAAGTTGATAATAGTCCTTTACAATTTAATAGTTACAGTTGACATGTAAGAGCTCAGCACATAATATGCTACCAAAAGAAGCACATAATATGCTACCAAAAGAAATATTGAATACAGAAATTGTTAAATTAGTGACAAAATTTGCAATAAAATCAGAATTAAAATAACAAAGTGTTATTTGTGGTTGTTGGGGTAGAATACGACCACAGCAAATCCTGCTAGAGGCAGAGGGGTAGGACCCCCGGCCTCCTTCATGTTCATTTTGTCATTTTTAGCTCTACTGGCCGAAGGCCAGCAGAGCTTATGGGATGCCGAGTTGTCCGTCGTCCGTCTGTCCGTCGTCCGTCGTCCGTCCGTCCGTCGTTAACTTTTGTCTCGTTAAGACGATAGGGCCTTCATTTTTCATCCGATCTTTACCAAACTTTAACAGGTTGTTAATACCAATAAAAGCTCGGATGAGTTTGAATACCAGCCAGATCGGACAAGTTACAACAGAGTTATGGCCCTTGATTTAGTTAAAAATGCTATATTGCTATATTTTGCCTCGTTAAGACGATAGGGCCTTCGTTTTTCATCCTATCTTTACTAAGCTTTACCACATTGTTATTATCAATGAAAGCTCGGACAAGTTCGAAAACCAGCCAAATCGGACCAGTAAGAGCGGAGTTATGGTCCTTGATTTAGTTAAAAACGCTATATTGCTATATTTTGCTTGTTAAGACGATAGGGCCTTCGTTTTTCATCCTATCTTTACCAAGCTTTACCACATTGTTAATATCAATGAAAGCTCGGACAAGTTCGAAAACCAGCCATATCGGACTAGTAACAGCGGAGTTATGGCCCTTAATTTAGTTAAAAATGCTATATTTTGCCTCGTTAATACGATAGGGGCTTCATTGTTCATCCGATCTTTACCAAACACTATCAGATTGTTAATATCAATGAAAGCTCGAACAAGTTCGAAAACCAGCCATATCGGACTAGTAACAGCGGAGTTATGGCCCTTTATTTAGTTAAAAATGCTATATTTTGCCTCGTTAATACGATAGGGGCTTCATTGTTCATCCGATCTTTACCAAACACTATCAGATTGTTAATATCAATGAAAGCTCGAACAAGTTCGAAAACCTGCCATATCGGACTAGTAACAGCGGAGTTATGGCCCTTTATTTAGTTAAAAATGCTATATTTTGCCTCGTTAAGACGATAGGGGCTTCATTGTTCCGATCCTTACCAAACTTTATCAGATTGTTAATATCAATGAAAGCTTGGACAAGTCCGAAAACCATTCATATCGGACCAGTATCAGCGGAGTTATGGCCCTTGATTTAGTTCAAAATGCTATATTTTGTCTTGTTAAGACGGTAGGGACTTCATTTTTCATCCGATCTTTACCAAGCTTTATCAGATTGTTAATGTCAATGAAAGCTCGGCAGGTTCGAAAACTAGCCAGATCGGACCAGTAACAGCGAAGTTATGTCCCTTGATTTTGTTAAAAAATGCTATAATTTGCCTCGTCATATGATAGGGCCTTCATTTTGCATCTGATCTTTGCCAAACTTTACCAGATTTTACGACTCTTTTTTATATTATTATTATTTATTTATTTTAATTTATTTTTATGATTTTATTTTATTGATTTTTTATTTTTTATTGATTTATTTTTTGTTGATAATTTTTTTTTTTTTTTTTTTTTTTAATTTTAAAAATTAATTAAATTTTTTATTGTCTCTACTGGCCAAGTTCGAAAACCAGCCAGATCGGACCAGTAATGGCAGAGTTATAGCTCTTGATTTAGTAAAAAATCTATATTTTGCCTTTTTAAGATGATAGTCACTCGCTTCATTGATGTTATAAGAGCCATATTAGCCAGTAGAGCGTCCACAGGCCCTCTTGGGCCTCTTGTTTTTATCATGCTCATTCAAGGTTTTCTTCATGACACCGCATATGCAAATGTGGAAACATGGCTCCAAGTAACTGGAGTGCAGGGCTCCGGAAATATGGTTGCCCGACGCCCCGGGCAAGTGGATTTTGGGTGCGGGCAGGTGACCTTCTTAAATCTGGTTGTCCGTCACTTGCCCGATGGACGTTTCATTATTAGATAAAAATCAAGGGAAAATTAACCACTAATCGTTTTCGCCACGATAAGTGTCATGAAACTGACCTGTGTTGTTTGTTATTGTTTAATCCCTCCCACTTGACAGTTTATCAGAATTTGATTGGCTGAGGAACGCTTGGGGTGCCAATCTTCAATTGAAGACGGGCGGTCTTTAGAATTTGTATACCGTGTGAACGAGCCCCTCTATGCAGGAAGTAAGTCACGCGCCAGATTAGTGTGAAATACACATCAGTGTGTAAATCAGTTATTGAGATGGTGTTGTCGCTTTGTATGTCGGTCGGTGTGTCGTAGGTAATATTCTGTTCAATAATTAAAAATCATGACGCAACACTTGACCTAGTACTGTATCCATATTATTCAATCAAATAACCAATGTATTTTTATCAGCCAATGAAACAACTCCCGTTCACTACCACGTGGTAAAGTGAAACAATGACGATTCAATCAAACCAAATTTGTAAACAAGTAGGGCAATTAAACGATTATAGCAATTTAACGGCGTTGTTTGATGAGCAAAGATACTATCGACGCATGTCGCTATCGACGCATGTCGTAATGAATAGGTGTGCATCTGTTTTTATTTCAAAATGCCATGTTTGTTTTGAATGAATCCGAGACCAATGACGGAATGGCGTGTTTTTGTTTTGAACTTCAAGTTTGCCATTATCCAAGATGTGCTTTCGACCTTGGCTAATTTCGATATGTATTCGAAGAATTGCAATTTGGCATCTCAAAAGATATTAACAGAAAAACAAATACAGTACCAGTCAGATTTAGGCATAGAGCGTGCTAATGATTTCCAACACATAAGATTTATCTACATGAAAGTAGGAAAAAAAAACTGTTTGACCTAATGCATCATTCTTTTCATTCTTTTTATCTGGTGTAGTCTATAACAAAAGTAAAAGTAGAAAAAAGTTTTGTTCGACCTAATGCATTTTTAGCTCTACTGATCAGAGATCAGCAGAGCTTATGCCGTGGTGCGGCGTCCGTCGTCCGTCCGTCCGTCTGTCCGTCTGTCCGCTCCAAAACATGAGGTTTATGAGCTAATTTGTTGGTCCCAGCAGGTTTTCAGGGCTAATTTGACTTATGAGCTTAAGCTCCTAAGCCTTCTGTAGAAATATGTCAGAACATGGTTTATGGGGTAAGAAATCGTTCTAGACAAACTTTTTTTTTTTAGCTCCTAGGGGTGGACAGTTAAAACTAATGTATGAATGGACTTGATACTTATGAGCTAATTTCGTGGTATTTTTTGGTACAAACGGGTTTATGCGTTTGTGTAACTCATAATCATAGACGAAAATTTAGCTCATAAAACATTTACCCCATAAACCGCCAATGTTGGTCCGTCCGTCTGTCTGTCCGTAAACTTTTATTTGTAGCGACTTCACAGCTGAAACTACTGGATGGATATTCATGAAACTTTACAGAAATGTTGCCCATAAAGTCTAGTTGATCCTAGCAAAAATTCATGTTGATGTGAAATCCAAGATGGCCGCCAAAGCTAAAAATAGAGTTTTAAAATACAATTTTGTAGCGACTTCTTCTTGAAAACTATAAGTGATATTGATATGGGACTTTTTCTAAAATGATCAGCATGACATGATGTTGATCCTAGTCAAAAATCGTTTTGATTCAATGTTAAACATGAATGCCAGCGGCCATCTTTGTTTACATAGAGTTATATAGTAAAAACTTGTAGCGACTACTTCTCTGAAACTACTTGGCGGATTGTCATGAAACTTTACAGGAATGTTGCTCTTGATGTCTAATTGATCCTAGAAAAATTTCAGGTCGGCCGGAAATTCAAGATGGCCGTCACAGCTAAAAATAGATTTTTAAAAAGTAAGTTTGTAGCGACTACTTCTTGAAAACTATAAGTGATATTGATATGGGACTTTTTCTAAAATGATCAGCATTACATGATGTTGATCCTAGTCAAAAATCGTTTTGATTCAACGTTAAACATGGCTGCCAGCGGCCATCTTTGTTTACATAGAGTTATATAGTAAAAACTTGTAGCGACTACTCCTCTGAAACTACTTGGCGGATTGTCATGAAACTTTACAGGAATGTTGCTCTTGATGTCTAATTGATCCTATCAAAATTTCAGGTCGGCCGGAAATTCAAGATGGCCGTCACAGCTAAAAATAGATTTTTAAAAAATAAGTTTGTAGCGACTACTTTTTGAAAACTATAAGTGATATTGATATGGGACTTTTTCTAAAATGATCAGCATGACATGATGTAGATCCTTGTGGAAAATTATTTTGATTCGACGTTAAACATGGCTGCCAGTGGCCATCTTTGGTTACATAGAGTTATATAGTAAAAACTTGTAGCGACTACTCCTCTGAAACTACTTGACGGATGTTCATGAAACTTCACAGGAATGTTGCTCTTGATGTCTAGTTGATCCTAGAAAAATTTCAGGTCGGCCGGAAATTCGAGATGGCCGCCACAGCTAAAAATAGATTTAAAATAAATAAGTTTGTAGCGACTACTTCTTCAAAACAATAAGAGATATTGATATGGGACTTTTTCTAAAATGATCAGTATGACATGATGTTGGTCCTTGTCGAAAATCGTTTTGATTTGACCTTAAACATGGCTGCTTTGTTTACATAGAGTTATATAATGAAAACTTGTAGCGACTACTTCTTTGAAACTACCTGACGGATTTTCATGAAACTTCACAGGAATGTTGCTCTTAATGTCTTATTGATCTTAGCAAAATTTCAGGTCGGCCAGAAATTCAAGATGGCCGCCACGGTTAAAAATAGATTTTCAAAAAACAAGTCTGTAGCGACTACTTCCTGAAATCAAAATCAATCAGTAGAGCTTCAAGGTCATTGACCTCTTGTTTGTTTTTGTTATCTGCCTGCCCTTTTGTAATTACTGCACTAGGAGCAAGCATCTTGTACGTCTTAATTCCATAGGCATTAGAGTCTAACAATTTGGTACCAGGTTCATCAGTGATGTTATATCCTAAGGGTATCCCCACTGACACCCCACTCCCCCTCTCCCACCGGTGGAGGAAAATACTGATATGTGCATAATGGTAACAACCTATAGCTCTGATCCTTCATAGTTTAAGTCATTAATTTTACAATGAAATTATGTAAAAAATTGACAAAAAAAACCAGTGAAAGTAAAGGATTTAACTTAGCGTGCGGTCTCGACGTAGCTTAATTATGGGGCAAGTGACTTTTGAAATTGGGGCAAGTGACATTTTGGGCAGGGCAAGTGGATTTTGAAAATATACTTGCCCTGGGCAAGTGGATTTTTATAATATTTCCAGACCCCTGGAGTGTCTATAATAGAATTAGCAGCAACTTTGCAGTTATGCAGGTTAGAAGGTTCTTGGCCCATTCTCCATATTTTATCTAGATGTAAATGGAGGATGAGCCTGGAATGTTCATCCCTATGTTTGGCACCATATAACCTTCCTTGTGTTGGTGCGCCGTAAAACCCCAATTCAATACAATTCAAAGGTATTTTACTACAAATGCTAAGAATATTTGCAGAGGACATCGTTTGATTTAGAGTAATAATATACATAAGACATTAAGGTTAAAAATAAACATTGTCACATAGTGTGGCTTTAATAATTAGAACTTAATGTTTTCATTTTAATATTGAATGAATAGACAAGTAATGGCCAGTTTTAAAGTAATAAAGTAATGGTCAGTATTAAAGTAATAGACAAATAATGGTCAGTTTTGAAGAATGGTGTCTTTTAGAAAGCTTTTTCTGTTGTAACTTCACGTAGACAACCAAATAAAATGCGCCATTTCCTGCAAATGAACTGGTTTCACATTTTTTGACGTTTTTATACAGATATATTTAGTGTTTGTTAAAAACAGCCATATCATGATACCCAAATAATGTTTTCTATTTTTATCGCATGCAATGTCATCGTTTTGAAATTGGATAATTGTTAAAGTCTCACACCATGGTTTACATGCTTCAACACTCAGATTGTATTGATTTATTGGTTTTCGTTAAAATTGTAATTTTTGTCTTGATAAAAAAAACACATGAAATTCTGATTTCTGTGCTACCTTTCAGTACCAGTAATCACAGCTGTAAGTAGCATGTCTTTTCAGTGCATGCGTAAATCAAAACAAATCATTAATCAGAATACTGGGAATAGCAATGTCATTGAGCCAAAATCATTTTGATTCAAGTCTGCAATCTTTTGTATGCATTTTTTGATTGTTTCTTGGAAAACAATGTCTGACCACTGATGGCATTATTGACATTAAGATCACTGAAAAGTAATGCGAACTATTGAAAACCCTTTACTTCATTTGTTGCGATTTCTGTTCAAAATTATGGCATAGAAGTTTGGAAAGTACATCGGGCATGTGGCAAGAAAGCAGCTTGTTAAAAAGTGGCATCCAAAACATCAACCAAAACAGAAGATTATGTCATAAAGTGAACGCTTTCCTTGTAATGTAAACTCAGGGTGACATGTAGATTGTATCACAGATAATAACATGTATTCCAGCTTCAAAATGTCTACACATTGGTATGTCAGAGCAACATAAATCTAATTACATAGAAAAATTATATAGCGTCTTAATTATTAGTTACGTTTTTATTGAAAATTGCCTCCCTGGTCGAGGGGTTAACACCGTTGTGTTGTAAACCTTCTCACCTCTTACCACTGCGGGTTCAAATCCCACTGGGAGCTCAACTTGTAAATACATGCTGATTCTTACGAATGGCGGGAGGTACTGGTTCTACCCAGGAAAAATGGGGTGGTCTGCCTCTACCACGAAAAAATTGACCTAAGAAATGTGCTAAAAATGACGTAAAATCACCATTCAAACAAACAAATGTTTTTATCGAAACAATGAAGGAAAGAAACATAAAAACTTTACTTGATATGAACATTTTTTGAAAATGAGTAAGATCATGATTAATTTCAACATATTATCTCGGGTGATTAATATTTACGCAGTCATTCATCAAAAAAGATACATTCACTACATTTTCATATAATTATACAGATCTGTTAAAGGGACACATGGCACTGTTGATTTTCTTAAAACTCGCGGTGTCTCAAAGGTTTTTCTGAATAACTTGCATGTGTTCATTCATTAATATTATTTATAAGAATAGTTCAAAGCATTTTATTTAATGATATGCAATCAGGTTTAAAGTCAAAATGATTCAGGATTAATACATTGAGAAGCTCATTTTAATGCTCTCTTATTAAAACTTTAAGATTGCGTGTTCCCTTTAAAAGTTGCAAATAGTGTTTCAGGTGAACATTTATAAACTTCTTTTTTTCAAATTCACAAATATATGCAAATTTACCCAATTCAGTGGTCTACTGTGATAAGTTGAGTAAAAAAATAAATTATAAGATTTTTTTATATTACTATGACTCATCTGTCATTCATGTTTCAACATAACAAATGTTGCAGAAAACCACAGATTTCAGAAGTTGTACTATAAGTTGTATTTAATTCAATTTTCTATACCCTAAAGCCATGTCATTAAAGATTGTTTTCAGCTTAACTATTTTTAAAGTCAGGTTCACCGCAGTTTGCAACGATTTTATATGGAGGTAACCTTTGAAGTCAACACACTGTAAAATTGGTGAAATTGAAGAGGGCCGTTCTATGATTCCTGATCTATAATTTGTGTCTCTGTTTACAATGTGTTCAGTTCCATCACAATACCTGATGATTCAACAGGAAACATCTGCTTATGAATGTAAACAAAGAGAATTAAAATCTGGAACTCTTTTTTGTTGTTTTAAAGGCACACTAGCTGCAACATTCAGCTTATATGTACCCACGATATATATTTAAGTAGCTATCCTGCCAACAACAGCCAAGTTTTACAAGATATATGCCCCGTTTCTATACCTACTGACGACAAAGTATATATATATATATATATATAACTTACATATTTTGAGAATCCAAACTCTATAGATACCATATAAACGGCTTTAACCAGCCATGCCAAACCCCAAAACTGGAGTCAAATTATGAGTTACCAACTCATAAATCAGTTTACGCATGTTCAGTCATGGGTATTTTAATAACCCATGAATAAACCAATACTTTTGACACATATACATTATTATATGACCGTGAATTGAATTGAATTGGATTTTATAGTCGCATCAACAACTAAGGTCATATGGCGACTCCTGTTTCCATTGGTGGAGGAAGACCCCCAGGTGCCTCTCCAGGCAATTTTCGTGCACGGGCGGGCTCCTGGGTAGAACCACCGACATTCCGCAAGCCAGCTAGATAGCTTCCTCACATAAATATTATATGACCTGAACACCTGGATGGAGTTATTGTTTAATTTTGACATTATTTGGCAGGTTAGTTTCTTTAACCCCAAAAGAGTGCATATATCAGGAACATGTATGCACCATATCTGTATGTCTATTCATCGTCTTAACAAACACCCAAACCATCGGTATTCATAACATCAACATTTTGAATTGTGTGGTCATTGAACTGTTCGGAGTATGTTGAATCAAAAGTTGGAAATATTACAAGTAGTCTCCGAAAGCAAACAAAGAAGTAATAATATAGCATTAAATGTATGCTAATTAGTGGTACACATGTTAGTACCATACCCATATCATGGTAACTGAGTCCCCTCAGTAGGTAGACCGCATGTTTTGACATTCCCTCAATTTTTGTCTGCTAAAAACACTAAAAGATGAATTGTAAACTAAAAAAAAATAATTTGGTCCAGACCCCCACATGAACAGTGTCAAAACAAAGGTGCACATGTCCTCTTTACGAATATATTAGATTTATTACAATCAATGGTTGCGCAAAAGAGCGCAAGGGGGTTAAAGGACCCCAGGGGTGGGCATTTTTTCTTTTTTTTTACTTTTTGCAATTTTTTAAAAATATATTTTTTAAAATGAACATCTTATGAAAACAATGTATCTATCTAATGAAATAAATTCTACTTTGATTTTTTGAAAATTTGCACAAAACATGCGGCCTACCTACTCTCAGTATAATCTCTTATTACTGCTAGTGTGCCTTTAAAACCATGCTCCACCTAACTTATTAAAATATCTAAATATCATTTACATTTAAACACAATAAGGTATGTCATATATACAGAGGGATCTGCATTACTCATACTGGTTATATATTAGTATTCAACCAAGAGCATAAGGTTACCGCAGGTAATCCCAAAATGTTATCTACAAAATTGAATAATAATGAATGCATTACCAATTAGCTGGATAAATAAATAACATAACTTACGACTTGTATGAGGAAGTGTTGATTCTTACGAATGGCTGGACATATACTGGTTCTACCCAGGAAAAGGTAGTTGGTGTACCCCCACCTCAAAAATATCGACCTTCATATATAGCCTAAAATGTGCTGAAAATGACGTAAAACATCATTCGGCCAACCCAGACTTACAGTGCTAAATGTACAGAATGTGCCTAATTGTCTAATTTCTAGACATTGCAAGTTTTATTTATTAATTGGCTAATCATTACAAATGCAGGATGTATACATAGACAAATAAACAAAAACACATTAAATTAAATTTAGAAGTAGTGAGAGTAGCAGAAGTTGCTTTCATTTTAATTAAGCACTGCACATGTTTCTGTTTTTGGAAAAGAATGAAGAACTGTTGTTACCACCGCAGTGTCGTCTGCAGCATTTGGTTAGCTGATGGCACAGGCATAGCTGTTACTGTACAGTGAAGGCAAATCTTTACTGAGTGTATTCAGTATAGCATTGTGTTTTGATCATTATCGAAAAATAAAACCATTTCTGTATATGCATCTGTATTCTTTATACTTAATTTGTGCATACAGTGTGACAATGCATTTCACTAGGTCACTAGGATTGAAATAACACCATTATACTATAAGGCCGACCAAAAAAAAAAGTTTTTTTGCCGTTTCCTACCTACCCACCAAAAAAGGGCCCTACCCAAAACTTTTTATAGCAATTCTTGAACATTTTTTTTTTTTTTTTACTGTTTTTAGTATATTTTTCTTTAATTTCTTACGGTTTGTTTTTTTACGGTCGGGAAACAGCAAACAAATATATTTTTAAGGATGGCCTAACCATCTTAATTTTATGCTTAATGATGCAATGAAATATCGGGATTTATCGGTAAAATATATCTGTTATATTTCACCGACAGAACTACTTTTTTCTTTATAGAAAACAATATTTTTTTAAGATTTTTTAAAAATTACTTAACTTTAAAATCATTAGCTTCGAAATGGTCTAAGAAAATGAGCTTTTGAAAATCTGTCAAGTATTTAAGGAATTGTCATTTACAGTAGAGAATACTGATGTTCGCTTGTCTGCTACCTATTTTTCAGAAAATATATCATTTAATTGGAAATAACCAGTCATAGTTTATTGAAATTGGTATTTTGGAAGCTATGTTGAACTAAAAAGCCATTTCAGCATACTTAGCAAACTTTGATTTATACAAGGCATAAAATTGAAAGAACATTTTGTTGTTTTGTCGTGAATATCAGACTTTAATTCATCTCGAAGTGACATGGAACATCCATCTTTTCACTCTTGCTTAAGCAGCTTTTGCATTCATGAAAGTATAACATTTTCTCACTTGCGATGAAATCAAAACCTCGAAGTGATCAAACTTTCATATATAAATATAATTTTCTCCTTTCTCCATGCAGTAAAATCTGTAAACAACAAATATGTTCTATTTATTCTTGTATAAAAATCTTAATTATGTCACAGTTGATGGGGTGTTTAATTATACTAGGTGTATCAACAATCAGCCAAAGCTTAGTGATTCGTAGCAAAATGTTAACTACATGATGCATCAATACCTAAATTAGATCCTATATAATGGGCTTATTCTGGTCAACACTTATTTTCAACACTGGTCTAATGGTAGAGCATTGGACCCATGATCGAAAAGTTGTGAGTGTGATCCCCGCCATGACCATTTGTGTTGTCTCTCTGAGCAAGACGTTTTATCTGCATTGCTTGGTACTGGTTCTATCCAGGAAGACAGCAAGAGTGATTAAAATAAGTTCGAAGAGCTTTTGTTACAATCAATCTTAAAATAAATAAGTTTAAACTAACACTTATGTTTACATTTTGTAGCTCAATTTGAAATATTTTTCAAACTGAATAAAGGCTGTTAGACAAAGTCTCAAATTTTTAGTATAGAAACACCTTGGTGACAAATACACATTAGTACTAAACATAGTTTGCCATGCCTACCCTAGACATACGTAATGGACTTATTCTGGTCAACAGTTATATTAAAGATGAATGGCATGCACCCTTTTTGCATCAATTAACAAATTTCACTCTTAAACATCATATGAACATTTCTTGATAGCGTTACTTGCAGGCTTGCAGGCTGATCTGGGTTTACAATGGACGCAAAGGCTATTGTAGTAGTATTTAGAGGGTTAAGGCTTAAAACAAAAATGGAAACAGGCAACAATGTTTTTGGAAGTCTTATAACTGTGGGGATCGCGCAGTAAAGTATTGCAAACTATGCCAAATTTTAAATTCATATTAAGAACATTCCTAAAAACTAATGCACTAACGCCTTGTTTCCCATTAAAATGTGCTTATGCATAACACTAAAAGCAAGATACTGATACACTCCTCTCCCAATACACACCAAATACCAACCCATCCTACACCCCACCCCCATTCCACTACAATATTTCTGTATTTGTAGTATTGCTGTTTCAGTTCCAGTATTTCTGTATTTGTAGTATTCATGTTTCAGATCCAATATTTCGATATTTGCTGTATTCCTGTTTCAGATCCAGTGTTTCTATATTTGTAGTATTCCTGTTTCAGATCCAGTGTTTCCATAGTTGTAGTATTAATGTTTCAGATCCAGTGTTTCTATATTTGTAGTATTCATGTTTCAGATCCAGTGTTTCCATAGTTGTAGTATTAATGTTTCAGATCCAGTGTTTCTATATTTGTAGTATTCATGTTTCAGATCCAGTGTTTCCATAGTTGTAGTATTAATGTTTCAGATCCAGTGTTTCTATATTTGTAGTATTCATGTTTCAGATCCAGTGTTTCCATAGTTGTAGTATTCATGTTTCAGATCCAGTGTTTCTATATTTGTAGTATTCTTGTTTCAGATCCAGTGTTTCCATAGTTGTAGTATTCATGTTTCAGATCCAGTGTTTCTATATTTGTAGTATTCCTGTTTCCGATCCAGTGTTTCCATAGTTGTAGTATTCATGTTTCAGATCCAGTGTTTCCATAGTTGTAGTATTAATGTTTCAGATCCAGTGTTTCTATATTTGTAGTATTCTTGTTTCAGATCCAGTGTTTCCATAGTTGTAGTATTCATGTTTCAGATCCAGTGTTTCTATATTTGTAGTATTCCTGTTTCCGATCCAGTGTTTCCATAGTTGTAGTATTCATGTTTCAGATCCAGTGTTTCCATATTTGTAGTATTCCTGATTCAGATCCAGTGTTTCTATATTTGTAGTATTCCTATTTCAGATCCAGTGGTTCCATATTTGTAGTATTCCTGTTTCAGATCCAGTGTTTCCATATTTGTAGTATTCCTGTTTCAGATCCAGTGTTTCTATATTGTACAATTCCTGTTTCAGATCCAGTATTTTGGTCTACGCTATGTTACAAAGAAGTTGCAATTCCGATGGGTTGATCTCATAAAACCTTTGAGGAAACAGTTGGAGAAGTACGCCCAGCCATCACCTTCACGATCGCCGAGGCTATACTTCGGTGTCATCTTCTACATTGCCAACTCCCACAAGATTGTTGATGATGTGGCCAGGTATTGTTATTTATGAAGACCTTAATTAAGCCTGACATTTATATATAAAAACATATACTTACATAAGAAAAAATCATGCCCTCATCAAACCTTAATGCATTTTATACTTTCTTCACCACATTTCTCCAAATAGTGTTTAAACCAAAACAGCTTGTGCTGGTCACTTCTGCCTTACTGACCACTTTGCTGTTGAGGTGCCTCCTAAATACTGCTGTATTTTAAAAAGTGTAATACACTCTAAAACTACTACAGTTTAAATATGCTTGCTATTTCAGGTACCAGTATTATCTACAGTTGAAGAATGACATCGTGGATGGCAGGCTGCCACTGACAGTAGACCAGGTCATCCGACTGGCAGCGTACAGTTTACAAGGTTAGTATTAGTATCGTGTATGGCACACTGCCACTGACAGTAGACCAGTTCATCAGACTGGCAGCGTATAGTTTACAAGGTTAGTATTGACATCGTGGATGGCAGACTGCCACTGACAGTAGACCAGGTCATCAGGCTGGCAGCGTACAGTTTACAAGGTTAGTATTGACATTGTGGCAGGCAGACTGCCACTGACAGTCTACCAGGTCATCAGACTGGCAGCGTACAGTTTACAAGTTAATATTGACATTGTGGCAGGCAGACTGCCACTGACAGTAAACCAGGTCATCAGACTGGCAGCGTACAGTTTACAAGGTTAATATTGACATTGTGGCAGGCAGACTGCCACTGACAGTCTACCAGGTCATTAGAATGGGAGCATACAGTTTACAAGGTTAGTATTGACATTGTATGCAGGCAGACTACCAATGACAGTCTACCAGGTCATCAGACTGTCAGCGTACAGTTTACAAGGTTAGTATTGACATTGTGACAGGTAGACTGCCACTGACTGTAGACCAGATCATCAGACTGGCAGCATACAGTTTACAAAGTTAATATTGACATTGTGGCAGGCAGACTGCCACTGACAGTTCACCAGGTCATCAGACTGGCAGCTTTCAGTTTACAAGGTTAGTATTGACATGTGAATGGCAGACTGCCATTGACAGTAGACCAGGTCATCAGGCTGGCAGCGTACAGTTTACAAGGTTTGTAAAACATTGTTATATTAGACCAGGCCATGAGACTGGCAGCATACAGTTTACAAGGTTTGTAAAACAGCGTTATATTAGACCAGGTTATCAGACAGCTTACAGTTTAAAAGGTTAGAAAAACATTTTTGTCAACCATGAGTGCATGTTGTGTAACATGCATTTGAAACTAAGCATGTTAGTATATTTATGTGGTGACACCAGTTGAACACACAAAATGAATTTATAATTTAATAAACATTTTTTTTGTATTACAGTTGAGTTCAATGACTATGAGTCAGACAGACCAGCTTCTGATTACTTCACCGACAATGTCGTCTTTCCAAAGGTATGTGTACTAGCACGTGTAGAGCAATGAAATGAAATGAGGTTTATGTCCCGTTAACACATTTTATTAGGTTATATTGGGACAGCAACCTCAGAGGGAGATGATAAAGGATGAAGTTTTTGATCATACTCATGCAGAGCAAATATGTTGTACTGTTTAATCCTTAACCCGCTAAGCACGACTATAATAGCCTTTGCATCCATTGTAAACCAGAGTAACTTGCAGGCTGATCACAATGTCGGCTGCTGATCAGTGATTTCTCCCAAAACATCCCTTTGTGACATAAATGGAATGGTCTTAATTCAAAGAAAGAACAGTCCATTATATATATGTAGCAGGTTAAGGGTTAAACACAGGCGTTACAAATATGGTATATGATTGGATACCACAATATGGTGCATCTCTCACTTTATCTGTGTTTTGGCACTGAATGTTACTTAAATCAACAAAAGTTGCATGTTCAGTTTTATGACTCTTTTTTCCCATCTTTGTCACAATCTGGACCGTATGTTTTGAAGTCTGCTAAAAGAGTCAGAATTATAAATGGTATCTATAAATTGTTGTGAGTTATTTAAGTTTGTCTTATGGTATACTGAAGACATAATTTAAGGAGAGGAACTCCGTAAGAACTGTTTGTTTTCTTTCTTTCTAATCATATGTATTCCATCATAACATGTTTAAACAAAAAGGTAATGCAATTTGTTTAAACCAATAAATAGTGTAGGTGCTAGAATTAGACATTGGAACATTCCTTAATTAACTTAATTGCTACAATGCCATATAATTGTATTCACATATTGCGCAATATGACTCCTTCTATACTTGTATGACAGATGACTCCTTCTATACTTGTATGACAGATGACTCCTTCTATACTTGTATGACAGAATCTGACTCCTTCTGTACTTGTATGACATAATCTGACTCCTTCTATACTTGTATGACAGATGACTCCTTCTATACTTGTATGACAGATGACTCCTTCTATACTTGTATGACAGAATCTGACTCCTTCTATACGTGTATGACATAATCTGACTCCTTCTATACTTGTATGACTCCTTCTATGCTTGTATGACAGATGACTCCTTCTATACTTGTATGACAGAATCTGACTCCTTCTATACTTGTATGACAGAATCTGACTCCTTCTATACTTGTATGACAAAATCTGACTCCTTCTATACTTGTATGACAGAATCTGACTCATATATTTGTATGACAGAATCTGACTCCTACTATACTTGTATGACAGAATCTGACTTCTTCTATACTTGTATGACATAATCTGACTCCTTCTATACTTGTATGACAGAATCTGACTCCTTCTATACATGTATGACATAATCTGACTCCTTCTATACTTGTATGACAGAATCTGACTCATATATTTGTATGACAGAATCTGACTTCTTCTATACTTGTATGACATAATCTGACTCCTTCTATACTTGTATGACAGAATCTGACTCCTTCTATACATGTATGACATAATCTGACTCCTATACTTGTATGACAGAATCTGACTCCTTCTATACTTTTATGACAGAATCTGACTCCTATACTTGTATGACAGAATCTGACTCCTTCTATACTTGTATGACAGAATCTGACTCCTTCTATACTTGTATGACAAAATCTGACTCCTTCTATACTTGTATGACAGAATCTGACTCCTTCTATACATGTATGACATAATCTGACTCCTATACTTGTATGACAGAATCTGACTCCTTCTATACTTTTATGACAGAATCTGACTCCTATACTTGTATGACAGAATCTGACTCCTTCTATACTTGTATGACAGAATCTGACTCCTTCTATACTTGTATGACAGAATATGACTCCTTCTATTCGTGTATGACAGAATCTGACCCCTTCTATACTTGTATGACAGAATCTGACTCCTCCTATACTTGTATGACAGAATCTGACTCCTCCTATACTTGTATGACAGAATCTGACTCCTTCTATACTTGTATGACAGAATCTGACTCCTTCTATACTTGTATGACAGATGACTCCTTCTATACTTGTATGACAGAATCTGACTCCTTCTATACTTGTATGACAGAATCTGACTCCTTCTATACTTGTATGACAGAATATGACTCCTTCTATACTTGTATGACAGAATCTGACCCCTTCTATACTTGTATGACAGAATCTGACTCCTCCTATACTTGTATGACAGAATCTGACTCCTCCTATACTTGTATGACAGAATCTGACTCCTTCTATACTTGTATGACAGAATCTGACTCCTTCTATACTTGTATGATAGAATCTGACTCCTTCTATACTTGTATGACAGATGACTCCTTCTGTTCGTGTATGACAGAATCTGACCCCTTCTATACTTGTATGACAGAATCTGACTCCTTCTATACTTGTATGACAGAATCTGACTCCTTCTATACTTGTATGACAGATGACTCCTTCTATTCGTGTATGACAGAATCTGACCCCTTCTATACTTGTATGACAGAATCTGACTCCTCCTATACTTGTATGACAGAATCTGACCCCTTCTATACTTGTATGACAGAATCTGACTCCTTCTATACTTGTATGACAGAATCTGACTCCTCCTATACTTGTATGACAGATGACTCCTTCTATACTTGTATGACAGAATCTGACTCCTTCTATACTTGTATGACAGAATCTGACTCCTCCTATACTTGTATGACAGAATCTGACTCCTTCTATACTTGTATGGCAGATGACTCCTTCTATACTTGTATGACAGAATCTGACTCCTTCTATACTTGTATGACAGAATCTGACTCCTTCTATACTTGTATGACAGAATCTGACTCCTCCTATACTTGTATGACAGAATCTGACTCCTTCTATACTTGTATGACAGAATCTGACTCCTTCTATACTTGTATGGCAGATGACTCCTTCTATACTTGTATGACAGAATCTGACTCCTTCTATACTTGTATGACAGAATCTGACTCCTTCTATACTTGTATGGCAGAATCTGACTCCTTCTATACTTGTATGACAGAATCTGACTCCTTCTATACTTGTATGGCAGAATCTGACTCATATATTTGTATGACAGAATCTGACTCCTCCTATACTTGTATGACAGAATCTGACTCCTTCTATACTTGTATGACAGAATCTGACTCCTTCTATACTTGTATGACAGATGACTCCTTCTATACTTGTATGACAGAATCTGACTCCTCCTATACTTGTATGACAGAATCTGACTCCTTCTATACTTGTATGACAGAATCTGACTCCTCCTATACTTGTATGACAGAATCTGACTCCTTCTATACTTGTATGACAGAATCTGACTCCTCCTATACTTGTATGACAGAATCTGACTCCTTCTATACTTGTATGACAGAATCTGACTCCTTCTATACGTGTATGACATAATCTGACTCCTCCTATACTTGTTTGACAGAATCTGACTCCTTCTATACTTGTATGACAGAATCTGACTCCTTCTATACGTGTATGACAGAATCTGACTCCTTCTATACTTGTATGACTCCTCCTATACTTGTATGACAGATGGCTCCTTCTATACTTGTATGACTCCTTCTATACTTGTATGACTCCTCCTATACTTGTATGACAGAATCTGACTCCTTCTATACTTGTATGACAGAATCTGACTCCTTCTATACTTGTATGACAGAATCTGACTCCTTCTATACTTGTATGACTCCTCCTATACTTGTATGACAGAATCTGACTCCTTCTATACTTGTATGACTCCTCCTATACTTGTATGACAGAATCTGACTCCTTCTATACTTGTATGACTCCTCCTATACTTGTATGACAGAATCTGACTCCTTCTATACTTGTATGACTCCTATACTTGTATGACTCCTCCTATACTTGTATGACTCCTCCTATACTTGTATGACTCCTTCTATACTTGTATGACTCCTCCTATACTTGTATGACAGAATCTGACTCCTTCTATACTTGTATGGCGGAATCTGACTCCTCCTATACTTGTATGACAGATGACTCCTTCTATACTTGTATGACAGAATCTGACTCCTTCTATACTTGTATGACAGAATCTGACTCCCTCTATACTTGTATGACAGAATCTGACTCCTTCTATACTTGTATGACTCCTTCTATACTTGTATGACAGAATCTGACTCCTTCTATACTTGTATGACAGAATCTGACTCCTTCTATACTTGTATGACAGAATCTGACTCTGACAGAATCTGACTCCTTCTATACTTGTATGACAGAATCTGACTCCTTCTATACTTGTATGACAGAATCTGACTCCTTCTATACTTGTATGACAGAATCTGACTCCTTCTATACTTGTATGCAGAATCTGACGCGAGATGAGAACATCCTGTCGGACCTGATGAACGAGGTACTGCAGGCGTACATGAGTCTGCAGGGGGTCCACCCCGTCAAGGCGGAGATACAGTACATGAAGGAGATACAGATGATGGATGGGTACGGCATGGAGTATTATGTCTCCAAGGTAACTATATTCACCCAATTTATATTAATATTAAAACCAACTTATCACTCCGATGGAAAAACTTATGTTAGAACAGGCAACCACTGCAGTAGGGATTAATGTCAAACTCTTCACCTAAGCTTTAAAATGTATGGTGGGACTATTAGCGTGCCATTTCTCAGTAGTTAGGAAAACTGGTCAATACAAACAACTGCACTATGTCACACACTACAGCAAGTCCAGGATTTTCATTGATGAGAGCTACTAGTAACGGTTTAAATGGAATTATAGGAAAATTGCTACACATACCATTTTTAAATATCACTGAAAAATGAGTTGTTCTTCTCTGTCACTACGTGTTTCTATTTATTGCTTTACAGGATGAGAGAGGTAAGGAGCTGTACTTGGGTACATCCTACGTGGGTATATTTGCCAGATATCTAGATGGCCAACCTCCCATCTTCTTCAAGTGAGTATCACATTTTATACTAAACATGCAGTCATAGAACAAGAACCTAGGGAGTTGTGACCTTGAAAAAGTCTGATTTGTCAAGCAAGTGCCTGATGGGTCATGACCATGAGCAAGCCCTGATTTTGTCCAACAAGAACCTGAGTGGTCATGACCTTGAAAAAGTTTGATTTGTCAAGCAAGAACCTCATGGGTCATGATCTTGAACATTTAATTGATTTGTCCAACAAGAACCTGAGGGTCATGACCTTGAAAAAGTCTGATTTGTCAAGCAAGACCCTCATGGGTCATGACCTTGAGCATTTAATTGATTTGTCCAACAAGAAGTAAGGTTTCGTTACTTTAAGCAAGTCATTGCTTTGTCCATTAGATGAGCATAATTATAGAAACCGAAAATATTTTGTATTATGAATTCATTCAAAGGAATTTGTTAAGTAAACATCTATTTTTCTAGTTCCCACCTTGGGAGGCACTTTAGAATACGCATCTTTACTATTGATTGGTCAAATATTTCTTATTCAACATTGAGTCTGTATCTGTCATCATGTTTTGTATGTATCGCTAACATTTATAAATGTATATGACTCTCAGCTACATATATATTATATAACACTGCTTTTCAGGTGGACTGAGATTGCCCGGCTTCAACAAAGCAAGAAATCATTTGAAATTGACACGTCCAAAAGTTCTGTACAGTACTCTATGGTATGCCTGGGTAGTTTTTTAGTTCTGGCATAAAACTTAGTGTGACTGGATTATTTCCAGACCAGGCCTGGAATTCACTAACCATTCTTCAAACTATTCTTAAACTTGAGCTCAAGTACTGAAACTTCGTTCACAAATATTTCCATGACCTTCAAAGATAAACAATCGTATGAAGCTGCTATTTATTAGTATGCATCATAGTTATACATAGCAGTTTGTTATGAACGGTTATTCTGTAAACTTACAGAAATATTTTCGATTGAAATTTGATACTTGAGCTTAAGTCTAAGAATATTCTCAAGAATGGTTGGTGAATCATAGGCCGACGTCATACTGCAGAGCAATAGACTTAATGTAGTCACATCGACCATAGTCTAATAAATTTGTTACATATTACCCGAGAAAAAAAATCGGTAAAAATGTGCTTTAAAAAAAGATATATATATAAAAAATATGTATCAGTGCATCGGTAACAAGTTGTCAGGTACTAACAGGTGACTATCATTTTAGTTTATCAAATATACAAAATTATAATGGTTACACAATATTACAAATCGATTGGCTCAATTTGAAAATGTGGAAACGTAGATTGGAAAAAAACTTTAAGCTTGTAACCATCTGATAACTATCGTTTAAGATGCAAGTAAAACACATCAATATGTCAAACCACTAACATATTGGCTACTGAATATCTATATCTGTCTGGATACAAATCAGTCTGTGTGGTACTTAGTTTTGACAATATTGACAGCAAAACTACTGTCTTGTAAATGCACAGGAAAACATACAAAAAGATGTTTTCATAAATGACACGGAGTTCATGAAAAAACAGTTTCTAACTTCATAAAATTATTGCATTCAGTTTTTACAATTTTTGCAAGAGCTAAATACTTTATAAGATCATAACGTGATTGTGTGCTGTGTTACAGGAGGACTCCGACACGGCCAAGTATCTCAAGAGGATGTGTCTCCTACAGCAGAAGTTCTACAAGTCCACTAAAACAATGCTCAGGTACAATTGCTATACTCGTTGTCTGTGTTTGGAATTTGTATGTATCACCAGGTCTGCCAAACATTTGGTGGTCCTAGATATTTGTTTCGATATGTTTCTATGGAAAATTATAACATTTGTATTATAAATATAAAAAAGGGGAGGTAAATTGTGACTTTTTAACATAAGGACAAAAATGATTACCTTTTGGCTCAAATATACAAATATACCTGTATATGAGATACAATGTTTATTCAATGTTTATAAATAGCACAGGTCCTAGATTAGACATTGGGGTGGTTGGGGAATGGGGTGATGGGATAACATTTCTTAAAATGGAAATGATGATGCAAAATGCAAAAAGCAACAATTCTCAGTCAGACAAGTTATTCTGCAGTTATTCTCAAGTTATTCTGCAATTAAACTTTATGGTGTGTAAATGTGTGTGAGGGTGGGGGGTGGAGGGGGTGTCTAACTAATTTTGCCATGTATGTGTTTGATCGTATGAATAGTTTGCTTATAAATGTGTCTGTATGACATGTATTGTGCATGATTTTACTAATGTTAATCCTAATAAACAGTTTGTATGCACGAGTACTTTCCATAGATATTTTTAATAATAAATGCATACTGCATGTAAGGCTTTTTGTAATTTTTTTTAACAGTTTTAAAAATAAGCAACTGGTAGACCAAAGTTAAATGTGTAGTCTGTATATACTTGTTGACCTTGTACGCATGTGTGTTACGACCTGCATGACTGTGTGTTTCAGTTTCAGTGCCAGTCTCAGCGATGAAACAGACTTTGCGGAGGGCGATATGATACCGTAAGCATTTTCTGACTTGTACTATTGCAGCTTCTGTTAAGGAGGTTGGCTGGGAAAGGACGTACTGCTGAGATTTTTTTAAATTGATATTTAAGCTTCTTCGGTATCATTTAAATTCAAAATTATCAAAAACGGGTAGGTCATCACACTTTTTTTCCCACTAGATGTCTTTGAAGAAGACACATATTTCTAACTCCAAAATTTCACTAAAAAGAGGGAAAATAGAGTCGTTGAACATTTTCACAGTTTTTTTCATAACATTATATTTATTGAAAAACAACGATTAATTTTCGGTAACATTTATACATATCTTTCAAAATGAACACGAGCAATTGTAATCCTCATTCATCTTTTTACTTTAAAAAGAATAGGTATGAAACCACTAATTATTTTCCCCATAGACACCAATGTTAAAATGTCATATATTAATGATTTGCTGCAAATTCAACTCAAGTATGGACAATGCAGCAGTGTAATGTTCATGTAGAAAACTTATTTTCCACTTGAAAAATCACCAGGAAAGGTGGTCTCATAAGACATGTAAGAAAGTTCTTGTTTGTTTACTAAACAGGTCAACGGTACAGCTGTTTTCATAGATAAATTTTACTCAGAGCCACCCATACCTCTATTTTGCTGACAACAAAAAATGATCACAAATGGCGGAAAAAATGTGAAAAAAATATTTTTGCTTTAAGTTTAATATGTTACCCTCTTAAATCCTATGTTATATCCATATCTACTAGAATGCATAAACTGAAACAATTCTGTTGTCAAATAAAACTATGATTTAAAAAATAAAATTCTTACACTTGAAAATGTCAAAACTTGCCCCGTCAACATCCTTAAGCAATGCGTATTGTAATGTTGAATGGGTAAAGGCAACCTCGGAGGACATGAGAGATCAAATGATAATCACCTTGAATATGTATTGCATGCGTTGGTGTGAGTGTGCAGTGAAGGTGGGTGGGTGGGGAGAGAGAATGGGGTTGGAGGGGAGACCAACAAGATAAGGAACAAATTGCTGCCTTCGCGATGATTGTTTTTTTAGCTCTACTGATCAGAGATCAGCAGAGCTTATGCCGTGGTGCGGCGTCCGTCGTCCGTCCGTCTGTCCGTCTGTCTGTCCGTAAACTTTTATTTGTAGCGACTTCACAGCTAAATCTACTGGATGGATATTCATGAAACTTTACAGAAATGTTGCCCATAAAGTCTAGTTGATCCTAGCAAAAATTCATGTTGATGTGAAATCCAAGATGGCCGCCAAAGCTAAAAATAGAGTTTTAAAATACAAGTTTGTAGCGACTTCTTCTTGAAAACTATAAGTGATATTGATATGGGACTTTTTCTAAAATGATCAGCATGACATGATGTTGATCCTAGTCAAAAATCGTTTTGATTCCACGTTAAACATGGCTGCCAGTGGCCATCTTTGTTTACATAGAGTTATATAGTAAAAACTTGTAGCGACTTCTTCTCTGAAACTACTTGGCGGATTGTCATGAATCTTTACAGGAATGTTGCTCTTGATATCTAATTGATCTTAGAAAAATTTCAGGTTGGCCGGAAATTCAAGATGGCCGTCACAGCTAAAAATAGATTTTTAAAAAATAAGTTTGTAGCGACTACTTCTTGAAAACTATAAGTGATATTGATATGGGACTTTTTCTAAAATGATCAGCATTACATGATGTTGATCCTATTCAAAAATCGTTTTGATTCAACGTTAAACATGGCTGCCAGCGGCCATCTTTGTTTACATAGAGTTATATAGTAAAAACTTGTAGCGACTACTCCTCTGAAACTACTTGGCGGATTGTCATGAAACTTTACAGGAATGTTGCTCTTGATGTCTTATTGATCCTATCAAAATTTCAGGTCGGCCGGAAATTCAAGATGGCCGTCACAGCTAAAAATAGATTTTTAAAAAATAAGTTTGTAGCGACTACTTCTTGAAAACTATAAGTGATATTGATATGGGACTTTTTCTAAAATGATCAGCATGACATGATGTAGATCCTTGTGGAAAATTATTTTGATTCGACGTTAAACATGGCTGCCAGTGCCCATCTTTGGTTACATAGAGTTATATAGTAAAAACTTGTAGCGACTACTCCTCTGAAACTACTTGACGGATGTTCATGAAACTTCACAGGAATGTTGCTCTTGATGTCTAGTTGATCCTAGAAAAATTTCAGGTCGGCCGGAAATTCAAGATGGCTGCCACAGCTAAAAATAGATTTAAAATAAATAAGTTTGTAGCGACTACTTCTTCAAAACAATAAGAGATATTGATATGGGACTTTTTCTAAAATGATCAGTATGACATGATGTTGGTCCTTGTCGAAAATAGTTTTGATTTGACCTTAAACATGGCTGCTTTGTTTACATAGAGTTATATAATGAAAACTTGTAGCGACTACTTCTTTGAAACTACCTGACGGATTTTCATGAAACTTCACAGGAATGTTGCTCTTAATGTCTTATTGATCTTAGCAAAATTTCAGGTCGGCCGGAAATTCAAGATGGCCGCCACGGTTAAAAATAGATTTTCAAAAAACAAGTCTGTAGCGACTACTTCCTGAAATCAAAATCAATCAGTACAGCTTCAAGGTCATTGACCTCTTGTTTAAGGTGTGTTTTTTGTATATCGTGTTCTATAGTTTCCTTAGTGTTGGCATGTTGTTTTGTTCAAGAATAAATAACTTGAGAGTTGCTATTCAGATCTTTGTTCAGCCCTTAAACCATTTTTTACGTAGTATCTGTGTTTGTGTTTTTATTATAAGAACTTGTGTACTTTGCTCTGGATGTTGCAAATAAAACACGACCTAAATCCTTTTGTAATGTTTACGAGTTTTAACCCTTAACCCCCTACATATATATAATGGACTGTTCTTTCTTTGAATTAAGACCATTCCATTTATGTGACAAAAAGGTGTTTTGGGGGAAATGACTGATCAGCAGCTGGACATTGCAAACCCTGATCAGGCTGATCTGGGTTTACAGTGGCTGCAAAGGCTATTATAGTCGTGCTTAGCTGGTTAAGGGTTAATAGAGCCAGATATTTTACTACCATTGGTAGTTGAATTATGTTAAAATTTAAATTAATTATACTGTCAGAGTAGAGTAAGTTGTTTTAATCAGATTGTTAAATCAATGTGTACAAAAACAAAATCTGTTATAACTACTTTTATTTTCATTAGACCTTTTTATGAATAAAGGAAATGTATCTATTGTTTAGGTAATTAGTTAATTATTTAGAAAAATAATGTTGACAGGTGTCAAAATTGGTTTTATCAAAAAGCTTAAGTAAAGGTGTCAAGAGAATTTCCTGTCTCTGATTTGTCCAGATTAAAATCATAATCAGTGATATCATTATCATACTCATCATCATTATTATGTGTTAATTTATATTCTTAGCTTTGTCATATCTGATTTGATTTGATTTTAATTGCTTCATGGTTATATATCCCACCGACTGACTGCCTTAAGAACAAACAAGGCCACCAGTTGGTCAAAGTGAATATTGATTTAAAGGAGTAAATATCTCAGCTCAGGCTGTCTGTGTTTCAATGGAGCTAGTGCATGTATGGTTAGGCAGTGTGGAACATTCACAAGGAAAATATAGCCGTCTACTGAGGTATTATACATGTATACTAGTCTCTGAATGAAGTGTTGTGTATGAGTAGTTGCTTGTAAAATTAATTTTGGCAAAAACATTATCAACTTAAGATCGATGTATGTAACACATTTTCTTTACTTACCCTATCTGGATATTCTTTAAGTTTACTATAGTAATCATTTAATAACTATAGTAATCATTTAATAACTATAGTAATCATTTAATAACTATAGTAATCATTTAATAACTATAGTAATCATTTAATAACTATAGTAATCATTTAATAACTATAGTAATCATTTAATAACTATAGTAATCATTTAATATCTACCTTGCACATCAAGTTTCATAAGATCAGAAAGTGTTAACAATTGGGGAAAAAATAAAACTACTCCGATACCACAGGCATCATAACTGATAACACAAGTATCTGTATAGAATTACTCCAGAATATGCTGTCATGGGTTTTCCCAGTCACATGATGTGAGTAAAAACAATTTTCACTGTTATAATGTTTGGCACGGGCAATGCAGACAATGAAATCAGTTTTCTGCAATGTCTGTTTTCAACTTACCATGTTTGTACACCAAAGTAACCCAGTGATGCTCAAACCGGTGTTCCCTTGATTCAGAATTGGACATGCTATCCACTGGCCTTCCCCGGAGTCATTTACATCAATTTCTGATATAAACTTCTGATTGTTAGAGTATAGCGGATGTTATTAACGTGCCATATTTATATTACAGAGACATACAGCAGAGTGTTCTACCACAGTCAGACATCCCAACAGACCAGCTGGTAATCACGCTTACTAAACTAAACTATTCTGTTGTTTATGGCCTTTAATGTATGTAACATATACATTAACAATTTCGCTCCAGTGTAAAAGAGTATGATAATGGACCTTTGGAAACGGCCGAAGTCTAATCCTTCTAGGGTTGTTAGAGCGGTTGCATCTTATATTACCTCCTGTGAACAGAATCGATAAACTGGAGTCGCGGTGCTACTTTTTTCTCTTATTAGCTCGAGTTTTTTGAAGGAAAATAACTATTTTCATCCCTTGTCGTCGTCTGCATCTGGTTAACGTTTTATATGTAAGCTTGTATCTCTGAAACTACATTACACAATGGATTGGAACTTCACAGATGTACTCGGAATCATTAGACAAATCTACAACTCCTGCTTTTATTTTAACAGAATAATGGCCCCTTTTATACTTGGAACATTTGGGTTAAGTTTTGTATGTATGCTTGTTTCTTGAAAACTGCTTTACATAATGGATTGAAACTTCACACATATTCAGTATCATTAACCATATTGGTTAAAGTTTTGTATGTAAGCTTGTCAACTTAGTATTTTTTAAATTTAAATGTTTCATTATATCTTAAAATCCCCTTTCATATGAAGAACTCAGAGACAAGTGCCATTATTTGGCAATTCAGCAGAATTATGCCTTTCAGTTTAGTTTCCCAGTAAATAGACAAGGCTTCGAAAGTTGAGCATCTGCACTGACAGGCGGTGCTTCTTGTTTAGGTTCCGAAGGATCCCCTTGTCTGAATTTATTTACCAGTCTTGATCATAGGTTATATTTCTTTATTGAATTGAGGGTCGATTCTTAACGGATGGCGGGAGGTATACAGTACTGGTTTTACTCATGAAAAAAATGAGTGGTCTGCCTCCAACACTAAAATAAATTGACTGTTAAATATAGCCTAAAATGTGCTAAAAATTACATCAAAACGTAACAAATCTGTATGAAATCTGGATTTTGGGGTCTCAGTACAAAAAATCAGTACAGTTTTTCCATAGTTTATGAAAAGTCAATATTTTAATATGGATTTTTTTGTATTATGCAAAAAGTAAACTGGTTGAAATGAACGTGGTCATTTTAATGTGTTGATTACCTTACTAAAATCAATTGGAATTCAGTAGGCACAATCCATAATTTGCAAGGCAATATGGATTGTGTCTGCTGGATACTCACCCCAACAGGATTCAGTATTGTAGTCAGCTTATTTAATAAGTGTACTAGCTCTGATGGCTGAATCATATTTCAGCCAATGAACGTTGTCGTGGTGACTCATGTTAATGTTATAAGAATCATAAGAACTTTAACTGCCAATAAAAAAGAGGTGACAGTGTGAAGATTCCTTTGCTTAAATATATTTGTTTTTATTACAGACACAGTCACAGTCGTCCTTGACATCACTAAAGTACAGTGACCAGAAGTATGAACAAGGTACGGTGGGAGCTTGCATCTAATCATTCAGAACAACTTGAAATTTGGGAAAATACAATTTTTAAAAAATAGATATCTTTCTTTTTAAGTTGGCACAATGTCTGTCGATATTTGTAACAATATGTCAAATATCAAGGCCGCAATGGGCTTAAACTTTTATTTTGAGAGTGTTTCTGTTACTTGTATATATCTTAAATCTTCAAATATCCTTGATGTATGTTACCCTTGCGATTGCCTTTCATTTTTGGGATCAGTAGAGCAAAGTTCAAGATCACCTTATAAATACTTCTTTAAAATATGACTTGCTGCATTATATTTTAGATTCCCGTTCAGCATCTGTTAACACAGATGACTACTATAACCGCTCCCAGCAAAGTCTGAATGTCTCAGGACAGGACTTGAGTTCCACCTCTCATCAATCTGATCGAAGGGCATCATTTACATCATCACAGCAGCTGCAGTATCAGCATCAGCAACAACATCAGCAGCAGCAACAACAACAACAACAATCACAACAAGTCATGAAAACCCCTCAGTCGGACCCCGCCTCTGACCCAAACTATGCCAGTCGTTTAGCAGCCCTACCGGCTTATAGACAAACTCCCGATTATGCAACTGTAATGAAACAAAAAATGAACCGATCGCAGCAAAATGTTAATAGTAACCAACCAATACATGACCTCAATCAAAACATTGCCAATACCCAAATATACACACAATCGCAGGAAGGTTTGGCATACAGTCAGCCAGAGATAAGCGGCCATAGCCACCCTGTTTCTGGATATAATCCTGAAGGACAGTACCAAATGGGTACTCCAATGAGGAATTATGGGCATTCTGTACCAATGTTTACCCAGGTGTTCCAGGAACACAATGACTATATGCAGTACAGGATGGGTGAGAGACAGACAAATTTGGTTGTGCAGCCGACATATAGCTCTCCGGAATTAAACACGCAAGGATTACCGCAGGAGTACGCCACAGATAATTTTCTAAATGTGAATGAGACCTATTTGTATAATTATAAACCTCCACCTCCCTATCCACGTGGGAGTAACAGCACACCAGATTTGGCTGTGCAGACTGGTAGAGGAAATATTAGTAACAGTCCAGATTTAGTGTCGAGAAAAACTCTTGGAAACTCTCGATTAGAAACTCAGTCTAGGTTGGATAAAAGTGTTGAAAACTTGGCGGAAACCATTCCAGAGGTTGTTCAGATTTCCGAAAACACGTTTGAAACGGAAAGTGGTATTGCAGAAGTACAAATGAACAGGCCTGAAGTGCTTGATGATGCATCAAGTGATCATTCCGGCTCTACGTTCCATATCAAGGAAACGGACAGTGAACCTGAGGAGACATTTGTTCGTGCCATCCCCCAAAGACAAAGTAGCAAATCCAAAATAACTGTTCGTTTTGTTGCCCCAAATAAAGTTCCACCTCCTTCTACTTCAAAAGATGTTGCTACGCGTAGAGAAAGCTTCCGTAGAATGATGATTGCCAGATCTGGTTCATTTACACCGGGCGTTCTTCGTGAAAATGCTGCAAAAACTATTGGTCATAATAACAGGAGTTTACGAGAAAAGAACAAAAACAGTATCGAGGAGCATATACAAGATGTGAACAAATCTGTGACAAAATCTCCTATTACACATAGAGCAAACACCAAAGACTCTGTGACTGAAAACGTAAAAGACGTGTTTGATAAAGTGCCACAACAACAACCTATGGTGGTCCAAAATGGAACAGTGGAGAATGATTCTCATATAATGCTATCATCAGGCAGAGAAGTGATCCGAAGCCAAAGTGATGCAAATAAAACAACAAACACTAAAGTGGCAATTGTGCATGAAAAGGCTGTATCGTTAGATAGCAGTGCCGAGAGACAGCAGATTCTGGACCGGTTGAAATCCAATGAACCGGAAGTGCCTTCAACAATCGGCGAAAATGAACAATACTTTGGCGGATCAAAAGAGAGATTAGTGGAATACGAGGATTCAGACTCTTCTGATCAGGTACTGCAGCTTTATACTCATATTTGTGCAAATGATAACTGCTACCCAGAGACCCATACCTGTGTATCATTTGTAGGTGTATTAACCCTTAATCCACTACTGTTCTTTCTTTGAATTAAAACATTCCATTTATGTGGCAAAGGTTTGTTTTGGGGGAAATGACTGATCAGCAGCCAGACATTGTAAACCCTGATTAACTTGCAGGCTGATCTGGGTTTACAATGGACACAAAGGCTATTATAGTCATTCTTAGCAGATTAAGGGTTAAAGTTCTGTTCTTATGGTAATATATATATACATTGAAATATACTTGTGTAAATAAGAAAGATAGATTTTTAAACAGTGACTATAATAAATCAGCTCTGACAGACAGTATGTAGAATGTAGAAGAATTCAAATTAAAAAATAAACATGGGTATTTTAAACTTTAATAGCATTTGCTCCTAACCATATGCTAAGGGCAGATGTGAACTCTTTTTTTTTTGTTTGACCTTGTTAGCTCAGTGGATCAGGCCTTGTGCAGTAGAGCGGCTGACCGCTGGACCGTTGCACCAAATGGGTTCAAACCCTGGCTGACATGTCTTATGGCAATTTTCATCTGAGGTCACCATCCCAATATTACCTTTACATTTGTTAACGGGACGTAAAACCTCATTTCGTTCATGTTGAATTATGCATGTTTAAATGTTCAAAGTGGTGAATCATTCCATGTGAATACATGTATTATTCAGAATTCAGGTCTAGTTTGTGTATTAAAGTTTTGGTATACAGGTAAGTACAGTTGTCAGAAGTTTGGTATGTTTAAAAAGTTATTAAAGTTTGACGTGATTTGCGGTGCGATCCTAAAAATGTAGAAGAAATAATATTGTTTTTGTTGTATGATGCAGTGGATAAATAAATAAAAAAATAAATATAGAACCTTATTGTTTGATTCTAATGACATGAAAGTAAAAAAGCGAAGTATTCAATATCGACGAAAATTATGTACCGGCAACTATTCATTGGTAATAACAACATCAGGGCAAGTGACTTTTCAGTCGGGGCAAGTAGATTTCAAAAGTCCACTTGCCCCGACTGAAAAGTCACGTGCCCTGAGTTCATATAGTTGCTGGTACTTAATTTTTGTCGATATTGAATACTTCGCTTTTTTACTTTCATGTGATTAGAATCGAACAATAAGGTTCTATATAAAAAAAAATATTTATTTATCCACTGCATCATACAACAAAAACTGGTCCCCAATTTTAATTTTCTTGGGGCACTGATTATGTTATAGAATGGAATTCATGTTTTCTGCAATTTATTGTAGTGTAAACTTCGCTAAATCATGTAGCAATTAAATTAAGTCCAAACGACTTCATGTTCAGTTGTGTTTTATTCGGCAAAGTTTACACTACAATACTAACAGACTAAATAGTCCCCAATTTTAATTTTCTTGGAGCACTGATTATGTTATAGAATGGAATTCATGTTTTCTGCAATTTATTGTAGTGTAAACTTCGCTAAATCATGTAGCAATTAAATTAAGTCCAAACGACTTCATGTTCAGTTGTGTTTTATTCGGCAAAGTTTACACTACAATACTAACAGACTAAATAAAACATGAATTTAATTCTCACAATTCCAACAATTAGCTGAATTATTTGTTTAAAGAACATTTTTAAAATTCAATTGATAAATGTTCAAGCTCTTTTATGGTTATGGCATGTGTTTTCTGTATAATATCCCAGAATGCACTATAATGATGTGTTCTATTGCAGGAAGAGGAGAGTAAGGGTCCTATAGGTCCCCTCAAGAGGGCTGCCATGAACGGCCTTGCCATGTCACGCCCCATGGTTCTGGCACTCATGAATGATGAAACCAGGGCACCAAAGGATGAAAGGGTGAGACGGCAAAAGGTTTTTGCTTGAAATAAACTTGAAAAGTCTTATGATTATACACATATAGTGTTAAACTTGTAAAGTTTAGATTAACACATAAGCTTAAAATTATTTAGAGCCACCTCAAAGAAAGGGAAGAATTTATGGTTCTTTAACATGCTTTGAGGATAAAGGCTGATACAAGTCCATATTCGGAGGAAAGCAGTAAGGAATTAAATGTTTTACCTATCAACAATATGATGCTGGTGAGGCCCGCACGATTTCTGGATTCAGTCTTACCTGCTATCCACTGAGCCATGCTGGATGCTTTAGACATCTATATGATAGTAAGAGTCGGTGTATTAGGCAGAAATTCAAGAACTGGGTGTGCAAATATGCAAACTGGGTGTGCAAAATAAGTTGCTAATACGCGTTACGCGTCAATTCGCGACAAGTTGGTGTCTCTGGGGTAATTTATTTTTACAGATAAAGGTGAAAAAAATACATTTTATGTCATATTTCTTCTATAAATGCATACAAAACATAACAATATGGAGAAAGTAAGAGTTTGGAAGTGTTGTTGAGCAAAAAAAATAATAAAAAAAATATTTTTTTTTTTTTTTTTTACCCCACTCACTCCCTCAAATATTGGCCGTGATTTTTCAAAAACGTGCACGGTTGGCTGGCTAATACACTGGTAAGAGTACTGAAAGTGCCTCGATTTAATCTAAAATAAAATAATGTCTTAATGAACTGTTGAATGACTGCTGCTTCAATTCTTTTAAGATGCATGTTAAACATAAAATGCAACATTTCTTTATTGATTTTTTTTGATTTTTCAGAGAAAGTTATTAGAGAAGAAGTTGTCTGAAAATCTTGTGTTCAAAGAATTTGAAGAAACGCCAAAAAAGATCGGAGAGTATGACTGCCATGTGGCTAAATTACCAGATAACACCATCAGGAATCGGTTCCGAGATGTGTTACCATATGATGCATCGAGAGTGAAACTGAATCCAAGGAAAGATAACTCATCCGGTTATATCAATGCTTCTCATATAAAGGTATGGTCATCTGATTATATCAATGCGTGTCATAAAAAGGTATGATTATTAAGTTTTATTACATTTCTTTTGTTGAATGATCAGGATTTTAGCTCTGACAGTGAATGAAAATTCATAATCAGTTATTCAGAACACAAAATAACGTTTATATATGATGTGTTGAGAAAGGCAGCTTCATTTACCAAGAACATTTAAAAGAGCAAATCATTTCAGTTAAAATCATACACCAACGGGTTTAAAATGTAATTAATAAATTATTGAAGCGTTCGACATTAGTGAAATCCTTTTGATGGTAGATGTGTTGTTTTTACACTCATAAAATGTACATATACATGTTTCATTTAAAGGTACAACCATATCATTGCTCCTCATATAAAGATAGGTTCATGGGATTATACCAGTGCTTCTCAAATAACATGCCAATATCAAGATTTCATCTGTTTATTTATGGTTTGTTTTCAGCTGAGCGTAAGTAACCGAGTATGTTGGTATATAGCAACACAGGCCCCTATGGGCAATTCATCCGTTTATTTTCAGCTGAGCGTAAGTAATCGAGTATGTTGGTATATAGCGACACGGGCCCCTATGGGCAGTTCATCTGTTTATGTTTTAATTTCAGCCGAGTATATAACCGAGTATGGAGATATATAGAAACACATGCCCCATATAGGCAGTTCATCTGTTTATTTATGGTTTATTATCAGCCGAGTATATAACTGAGTATGGAGATATATAGAAACACATTCCCCGTATAGGCAGTTCATCTGTATATTTATGTTATATTTTCAGCTGAGTGTAGGTAACCGAGTATGGTGGTACATAGCAACGCATGCCCCTATGAATGATTCACCTGTTTATTTATGGTTTATTTTCAGCTGAGTGTAGGTAACCGAGTATGGTGGTATATAGCGACACAAGCCCCCATAGGCATTTCATCTGTTTATTTATGGTTTATCATCAGCTGAGTGTAAGTAATCGAGTATGTTGGTATATAGCGACACAGGCCCCTATGGGCAATTCATCTGTTTATTTATGGTTTATTTTCAGCTGAGTGTAGGTAACCGAGTATGGAGATATATAGCGACACAGGCCCCTATGGGCAATTCATCTGTTTATTTATGGTTTATTTTCAGTTGAGTGTAGGTAACCGAGTATGGTGGTATATAGCGACACAGGCTCCTATGGACAACACACCTGTGGACTTCTGGCAGATGATGTGGGAACAGGAAGTGGAGGTTATCGCCATGCTTACTGCCCTCGCCGTAAGTTGATAAACATTATGCGAAATAGGTATTCAGAACTAACATTTTCAGAAGCAGGTAAACTTGACATAAAAAAAGTCTCATGATGATCAAACATAGTATATTTTTTAGGTCAAAAGGTGAACGTCATTCTGACCTGAAGCTGGAAGTCGGCTTATGCACAAGTCTTTTTCTCTGAAATCTCACCAAACTTTAAAAATGAGTTGTTCTGGATGTACGGTATATACCCTTATTGATTTTTCGCAAGAATTCCAATGTTATACCATGTTGCCTACCTCCAGTCAAGTTACAGTCACAATACACTAACACAAGGTTGTTTGTTACAGTAATATAAATTGATTTAGAAATGATAAAATGTAGTGAATGTTACAAAGATTTTAATGATTTTAATTTTCAACGGTATGATGTGTTATGTTTATGTTGCAGGAGCTGGGTCGACCCAAATGTTACCCTTACTGGCCACAGGATCCCGGTGTTGAGAATAAAATCATCTTTGGTGATGTAAGTATGCAGTATATGATGGGATGGTACTGTCTCAGCCATATCCTTTATCACGCAGTTCTCATTTTTGTTTTGCCTGTAATACCAGGAATAAGTGCTGTTTTATGACTGCTCAATTATTCATTTACCATAAATAGTATAACCCTATGCATCTAAAGCCTGGTCTGGTTTTAGATGTTGCAGTTTCTCATTAAACCATCAATTAGAAGACAAAAAAAACATTTTATTTTACAACTTTATTCAGTGATGTTGAAGATGGGTTTCTACTTAAATTGTCTACTTAAAATATCATCAGATTTAAAGATTTAAATGATCTAGGGATCCAATAGGAGCTAATAACACCAGGAACCTCATAATTTTATATCCAGTTAACACATTTACTTGCGTAAATATCATCCGATTAACACCAAATTTGGGTTAGCTTTGTATTAACCACAATAGATATGGGATGCTTTTGGTTAAGTGTTATGCTTTGTACGTTTCAGTACGAGGTCACATTACTGTTTACCAACGACTCACTGTGTTACATCACCAACCGTATATCTCTGTGTCACCTGCCCAGCAAGAAGGAGAGACAAGTCTGGCACCTCCAGTACACAGACTGGCCCGACCACGGCTGTCCTGATGATATGTATGGATTCCTTGGTAGGCATCTTTATAAATGGCAAAAATTCAACTATGTTTTGTGTTGTCTGAGTAGCGTCATATCGACTCACAGGATCACCTCATAGGATCAGTAAATTAGGCTTTCTAATTAAAATTTATACAAATTCTGTTAATAGTTGCTTTCTTCAGATCACATTTTAGTCGGATTGCAAAGCAAATCAAGGCTTATAGTTTGGCGGTTTCTATATGTCCATCTAGTACGCGTTTTGATGTTTTGGTTAAAGTTTTTTTATTCCTCATTTCTCAAGCTTTGAAACTTAGCACGCATGTCCATTATCATTACACAATGTTATATGACAAGAACCGTAATTCTGTCATGTATTTTACCTGAATTATCCTCCCTTTTTACTTTTACTTATATTTTTCAGTTTAAATGTTGAAGCGCAATCCGTTTTGACTTCGCTTACTGTAACACGTTTTTACCAAATGCATTGAAAAAGCAGGGTTTTTTTAATCTTTTATTTTTGAACTTGTTCATATGATGTTTTCTTTTTTTAAAGGCATCATTTGCTGCGCTAAAACAGCGAATATTACTGCATGTAGAAATGGTGAATTCCTAAAAATTTACTGAAAATTTGCCCGCAACAGTACGATTTTCTTGAGCCATCTTTTAGCAAGGGCACAACTCTTCTGGAACTAAAAACAAGCAATGGGACTTTTCTTCTGCTTGTCCTAATATGGCCTGTAGTTCATACTCGGTATGACCATTTTCTACTGTCCATCTACTACAGGGTTCCTTGATGAGATCGAGTCAGTACAGCGTCTGGCCGAGTCGGAGGAGGGAAGTGGGAAGAAATCACCGGTCGTCATTCACTGTAGTGCGGGTGTTGGCAGGACAGGTGTCGTCATACTGACACAAGTTATGAAGTGGTGCTTGGAACATAATCATGTGAGTTACCGATGGTTTATAAAGGCATGCTTGTCATGCATGCTACTGAAGAGTTCAAGCCAGCATGATCACTCTGCTGAGACCTAGAGTTTTGTGTTTTTATAATGTGTTTTATAATCTGAGTGGTCCCATGTACAGATCTATTTTGGGATGTGTTAGAGAACCAGAAACTATTTGATAGTTAAAGGTATGCATTCTCTGTGTCCCTCTGTCTCTGTCTCTCTATTTGGCTGAATTTAATAATATATTTGTTTACAAACGTTTTAGAATGTCCAACAAGGTAAATATCGTGAAATATTTCAAGGCGTTAGCCAAGATATTTCAGTGGGAAATTCTCATAATATTATGGTAGTATGTGTTATGGTCTGTAAAACTAATTTAAAGACAAATAAAACAGTACTTTGGAATTATATCAACACATCTATGTTACTAGTTTCTTGCCAATGACCTATATCCTTTGTCATATTTTTCAGGAGATTGACTTGCCCAAAGCTCTCAGCATGATTAGACAACAACGAATGTACATGGTGCAAACACTCGGACAGTACAACTTTATACATAAAACTCTGATTCAATATCTGAAAAATACACGGCTTATTTAGTAAAATGTAGACGATCATTCATGGCGGAAAACCAGGGGCATTACAATTTCATACATTAAACTGAAGAGCATTTAGGGAGAAAAGTGGAAACTGATGAAGCCGTGTCCATTTTTAGCTCTACTGATCAGAGATCAGCAGAGCTTATGCCGTGGTGCGGTGTCCGTCGTCCGTCCGTCCGTCCGTCTGTCTGTCCGTCCGTCTGTCCGTTAACTTTTTTTTTGTAGCGACTACTCCTCTGAAACTACTGAATGGATTTTCATGAAACTTTACAGAAATGTTGCCCATGAAGTCTAGTTGATCCTAGCAAAAATTCATGTAGATGTGAAATCCAAGATGGCCGCCAAATCTAAAAATAGGTTTTTAAAAAACAAGTTTGTAGCGACTACTTCTTGAAAACTCTAAGGGATATTGCTATGGGACTTTTTCTAAAATGATCAGCATGACATGATGTTGGTCCTTGTCGAAAATCGTTTTGATTCGACGTTAAACATGGCTGCCAGCGGCCATTTTGTTTACATAGAGTTATATAATGAAAACTTGTAGCGACTACTCCTCTGAAACTACTTGACGGATTTTCATGAAACTTCACAGGAATGTTGCTCTTGATGTCTAATTGATCCTAGCAAAATTTCAGGCCGGCCGGAAATTCAAGATGGCCGCCACAGCTAAAAATAGATTTTTAAAAAATAAGTTTGTAGCGACTACTTCTTGAAAACTATAAGAGATATTGATATGGGACTTTTTCTAAAAGGATCAGGATGACATGATGTTGGTCCTTGTCGAAAATCGTTTTGATTCGACGTTAAACATGGCTGCCAGTGGCCATCTTTGTTTACATAGAGTTATATAATGAAAACTTGTAGCGACTACTCCTCTGAAACTACTTGACGGATTTTCATGAAACTTCACAGGAATGTTGCTCTTGATGTCTAATTGATCCTAGCAAAATTTCAGGTCGGTCGAAAATTCAAGATGGCCGCCACGGCTAAAAATAGATTTTTAAAAAATAAGTTTGTAGCGACTACTTCTTGAAAACTATAAGAGATATTGATATGGGACTTTTTCTAAAATGATCAGCATGACATGATGGTTATCCGAGTCGAACATTATTTTGATTCGACGTTAAACATGGCTGCCAGTGGCCATCTTTGTTTACATAGAGTTATATATTGAAAACTTGTAGCAACTACTCGTCTGAAACTACTTGACGGATTTTCATGAAACTTTACAGGAATGTTGCTCTTGATGTCTAATTGATCCTAGCAAAATTTCAGATCGGCCAGAAATTCAAGATGGCCACCACAGCTAAAAATAGATTTAAAAAAATAAGTTTGTAGCGACTACTTCTTGAAAACTATAAGTGATATTGATATGGGACTTTTTCTAAAATTATCAGCATGACATGATGGTTATCCGAGTCGAACATTATTTTGATTCAATGTTAAACATGGCTGTCAGCGGCCATCTTTGTTTACATAGAGTTATATAATGAAAACTTGTAGCGACTACTCCTCTGAAACTACTTGACGGATTTTCATGAAACTTCACAGGAATGTTGCTCTTGATGTCTAATTGATCCTAGCAAAATTTCAGGTCGGCCTGAAATTCAAGATGGCCGCCACTGCTAAAAATAGATTTTCAAAAAACAAGTTTGTAGCGACTTCTTCCTGAAAACAAAATCAATCAGTAGAGCTTCAAGGTCATTGACCTCTTGTTTATTTTAATGGAGATACGGATGCCAGACCATAAAATTTGGTTGAAAATATTTAAAGGTTTTTGTGAAATCATGTATCAGTGTCAAACATTGATTAAATATGCGTGTGACTGTCTTACTGCGTGTGACTGTCTTACTGCAAAGCAGAATTATTGTTTATGTCAGCAGTTCATACTTGGTTGAAATCAAGATTTTCATGTTGTGCAGTGTTTTTCTTTCTTCTTGTTAAAATAGATTGATAGTATTTATGTTAACTTCGCAAAATTGAATGTTTTTTGTTAATTGTTTGTTTGTTTGGTAATTAAGTATATTTAAAATGCACGTTCATACGTTCAGCCAATCTTTAAACCAGTTTGCACGAACTCAATAGAACAAGGAATCCTAGACCTCAAATATGCATTAATTCCCAGGTACATCTCAGATATCTCTCAATTCAAATTTCCTGATAAGTCTGATAACCAGAATGCAATTAAATCCAGTTTGCTGATATATCAAACATATGTCAGCATTCTATGATTTGAGTTAAGAGCGTGAAACTAGGATCCAATTAAATATACAACCATCAGAAACTACACAGCTATGTCCAAGATCCTGCTGACACTGTGCAGATGTTGTACTATAGAAAATGTGATTTAACTCAAAATTAGAATTTTATGATTTTGTTATACGTTTTGTTAATTGTATGCATATAATTTATTGTGATAGCCTTATGTACTTATTTTGACTTACTTATTTTGACTAATAAGTAATGCATACATGTTCTTCTTAATATTCTATCATTGTTTATAAAATGTATGTATGCACCTTTACAAATTTGCAAGGCAAATATATTTTCAGTATTTTTATTGTTGAAAAAGGTTTGTTAAGAATGTGATAATGATTTTGATATTCAAAATAGTGAAGTCTTAGTATATATTTGTTCAGATTTCTAATAGATCCTAAAGTTAATGTAAATAGTGTAAAATTTACCATGTATCTTTTAGCTGTACATTGTTTTAACTGTATAAAAGTAAACGAGAGCCTTCACAGCATTTCCTACACAAGATATTTTTGTTAGCTTTACTGATTGATGACTTTGAAAGCTTTTCAGTGACACATCGTCCGTCCGTCCGTCCATTGATATACTTTTCTTGTTTTTATCTTTCAAAACCACTGTCAGAGAGCTAAAACTTCACCTAGCATTTCTCTCAGTCTGGTTTTAACTTCCTGGGAAATCCAAGATGGCCACCACAGCTAAAAATAAATGACTGAAAACAGCAAAATTCATTATTGCTTACTTACTCCTTAAAAATGGATGAAGTTTTGAATGATTGATTGATTTTGAGCACATGTTAGGCCTTATTTGACAGTCAATTTTTATGTGGTAGAGGCAGACCATCCCATTTTTATGTGGTAGAGGCAGACCATCCCATTTTTATGTGGTAGAGGCAGACCATCCCATTTTTATGTGGTAGAGGCAGACCATCCCATTTTTATGTGGTAGAGGCAGACCATCCCATAAGCTCTGCTGGCCAAAGGCCAGCAGAGCTTATGGGATGGTGTGTTGTCCGTCGTCCGTCCGTCGTCTGTTAACTTTTGTCTCGTTAAGACGATAGGACCTTCATTTTTTATCCAATCTTTACCAAACTTTAATAGATTGTTAATATCAATGAAAGCTCGGACAGGTTCGAAAATCAGCCAGATCGGACCAGTATCAGCAGAGTTATGGCACTTGATTTAGTTAAAAATGCTATATTTTGCATCATTAATACCATAGGGCCTTCATTTTTCATCCTATCTTTATTAAACTCTACCACATTGTTAATACCAATGAAAGCTCGGACAAGTTCGAAAACCAGCCATATCGGAATAGTAACAGCGGAGTTATGGCCCTTGATTTAGTTAAAAATGCTATATTTTGCCTCGTTAAGACGATAGGGGCTTCATTGTTCATCCGATCTTTACCAAACTTTATCAAATTGTTAATATCGTTGGAAGCTCGAACAAGTTCGAAACTCAGCCATATCGAACCAGTAACAGCGGAGTTACGGTCCTTGATTTAGTTAAAAATGCTACATTTTGCCTCGTTAAGACGATAGGGGATTCATTGTTCATCCGATCTTTACCAAACTTGATCAGATTGTTAATATCAATGAAAGCTCAAACAAGTTCGAAAACCATTTATATCGGACCATTAACAGCAGAGTTATGGCCCTTGATTTAGTTCAAAATGCAATATTTTGCCTCGTTAAGGTGATAGGGCCTTCAATTTTTCATCCTATCTTTACCAAACTTAACCCTGTTGTTAATATCAATGACAGCTCGGACAAGTTCGAAAACCAGCCATATCGGACTAGTAACAGCTGAGTTATGGCCCTTGATTTAGTAAAAAAAGGCTATATTTTTCCTCGTTAAGTTGATAGGGTCTTCATTTTTCATCCGATCTTTACCAAACGTTACCATATTGTTAATATCAATGAAAGCTTGGATAGGTTTGAAAACCAGCCAGTTCGGACCAGCAACAGCGGAGTTATGGCCCTTGATTTAGTTAAAAATGCTATATTACGATAGAGCCTTCGTTTTTCGTCCGATCTTTACCAAACTTTACCAGATTGTTAATATAAATGAAAGCTCGGACAAATTCGAAAACCAACCAGATTGCACCAGAACTGCGGAGTTATGGCCCTTGATTAATTAAATATGCTATATTTTGCCTCGTTAATACGATAGGCCTTTCATTTTTCATTCGATCTTTACCAAACTTTACCAGATTGTTACTATCAATGAAAGCTCCAACAAATTTCAATACCAGCCAGATTGGACCATTTACACCGGAGTTATGGCCCTTGATTTTCTGAAATATGCTATATTTTGGCCTCATTAAGATTGGCCAGATTTTAGTGAATCTTTTCAAGGATGATCAGTACCAAGCCTAGTTGTACATGTCGTCACCGTGTTCTGGTTGAATGATTTTGGCGGAGTTATGTCCCTTTAAAGGTTTTAATACACAAACTTTGTCTGGACTAGTTCTCCTGAACGTCTCCGCACATTTCAACCAAACTTTACAGGGATGATCAGCACCAAGCATAGTTGTGCATATCATCGTCGCATTCCAGTTAACAGATTTTTGGTGGAGTTATGGCCCTTTAAAGGTTTCTGATACACAAACATTTTCCGGGCTAGTTCTGAACCCCTGGCTGGATTTTAACGAAACTTGACAAGGATGATCAGTATCAGGTCTAGTTGTGCAAATCATTGCTGTGTTCCGGTTGTATGATTTTTGGCAGAGTTATGGCCCTTTAAAGGTTTTAATACACAAACTTTGTCTGGACTAGTTCTCCTGAACGCCTCCCCACATTTCAACGAAACTTTACAGGGATGATCAGCAGCAAGCATAGTTGTGCATATCATCGTGGCATTCCGGTTAACAGATTTTTGATGGAGTTATGGCCCTTTAAAGGTTTTTGATACACAAACATTTTCCGGGCTAGTTCTCCTGAACCCCTGACTGGATTTTAACGAAACTTAAAAAGGATGATCAGTATCAAGCCTAGTTGTGCATATCGTCGCCATATTCGGGTTGAATGATTTTTGGCAGAGTTATGGCCCTTTAAAGGTTTTAATAGCTAAACGTTGTCCAGATTAGTCTCTTCTGAACTCCTTGCTGCATTTCAACGAAACTTGATGGGGATGATCAGTACCAAGCCTAGATGCACCTGTCATTGCCGTGTTTTGGTTGAATGAATTTTGGCAGAGTTATGACCCCTTAAAGGTTTTAATACACTAACTTTGTACAGACTATTTCTCCTGAACCTCTGGCTGGATTTCAGCGAAACTTGTCAGGGACAATCAGTACCAAGCCCAGTTGCGTACATCTTCACCATGTTCTGGTTGAACGATATTTGAACGAGTTATGGCCCCTTATACATAAACTTTATCTAGAGCCAGTAGAGCGTCCACAGGCCCTCTTGGGCCTCTTGTTCTAGGGTAGAACCAGTACTGACTACCTCGCGCAATCCGTAAGAATCGACACTTTCTCACTTGACAAGTCCAGCTCTCATTGGGATTCGAACCTGCAGCAGTGAGAGGCAAGAACGTTTTAGAAGTAGCGTCTTTACTATCCAGGCCATGAAGAGAACTTTATTCAAGTTGATTACACAAACTGGTCCAAAAAATCAAGTGCATTTTTATCAGAATTTCAAGATGGTAGCCAGTGGCCATATTTGTTTCATCTTTCATGGGGGAAAACATGTTATAATATCCATAACCACTGGGCTGATTTTCAGAAACTTCACAGGGATGTTTTGGCATGGTGTAATTGTGCCCGAACAGTATACGGTTTTAAAAAAAATCACCAGTAGAGCATACTTCCCATTTTGAAACTATTGTTTACATATTTATCTCCAACCAATTCATGTGCCAGTAAATCCATAATTTAGACGGATTGAGGTCCGAGTCGAATTTATGTGTGCAAAGGAACAACCAATCTTTACGCAATTATTTTACATGAAAATAGTATTATTTGTTTATTTTACAGGAGCATTTAGTTTTCAAAACATTATGTAGAGATCTGAAAAGAATGGAAAGGTTCCAAATTTCTCAAAGATCTAACACATGGTTGCATTTAAACAAGCCCATTTTAATCATCAGCTTAGTTGAACTGTCAGAAGCACATTGTACATTTAAGTGTTGCCTTACTAGTCAGTTTTTCCTATTCAAATAAATTGTGAACAAATCCTAAATGATGGTTGTTTTTTGTGTCAACCAAGCAGTAGAATTAATAATGTTGTCTTCAAATGGTGCTGTGTTTAAGTAGTCTAGATCATCTGTGACGCTTGCTTGTTTTCAAGACAAGCGTCTAGAACAGTCCTCCTGAACATAGTTTGATTTTTGCCGATACACTGGTATCGTTTCTGATTGGCTGAGACAGGAACACCTGCTATCCAAGATATACAGAAAGGCAGAAAGACGATACATTTATTAATAAACAAAGAGGGAAACTTCATTATTATATCGACAAACTAATACGGATGGTCAGAAATATTTTAATAAAAAAATAATTACGGTCACATCCTTCCAGTTTCAAATTTGTTCTGCACAAACGGTTTGTATTTACAATGAAGCGTCGAAGATGATCAAGACTAGTGTTTCAGTAGCAGTGGCCTTGGTAACTCAATGCTTTAGACCTACAGAAATCACACCGCTCCCTGATGATTGCACGTCTGGTGATTTGTGAAATTTTTTATCTTGTCTCCAAGGCTGCTGCCCTATTGCATTTTTAGCTCAACTTTTTCGTAGAAGAAAAAAGTCATCACTTGATCATCGTCTGCGTCCAGGTTAAAGTTTGTATGTAAACTTGTATCTCCGAAACTAAATAAATGAATTAAAACTTCACACACGTATTAGGCATCATTAGACATCGTATAGCCAGTTTCTTTAATTCATGCTGTACTAGATGGAACATATATGCTGTAGAACTTTCCATTTGTATGTCTGGCCCTCCATTTAATTTTAGCTGACAAGATTATATGTAATAAATTAAGTATCAGGTCTACAACAATGAAACATTGTACACATGTTCAGTATGATCCAGTAATACACCTAAAAAAGGCCCACAACTCTGATTCATATTTTTGAGTTGTTTTCCTTAGAAAAATGTTTAACCTGGAACTTCACTTCATAGACCAAATTAATGAAATGCATTAATTATCTTTCCATGATTTGTCATTCGTCAATATTGCTTACAAATAAGGTCTAATTTGAAACCGATATGTTAGTTGACAGGCATATAATTGTGCCCCGCTAGGCGGTACTCTTGTTTAGATATCTTGAAACACTTCCGACAGAATACTGACAGAATGCAATGAAACTTGGCACATGTATTAACGAACATAGGAAATCAAAGAGACGTGTGACAATTTCCGATTGCAGGTAAGCAGAATAGTGCCCCTTTTTCAACTTTGTCTTTTTGTCTTAATTTAAATTTTTCATTACATCTTCGAATCCTCTTTTTTTTTAAAGAATTCAATAAAACTTCACACATTCACTGCTATGAAAGACACAAATGATATAATAGTGTTATGCAATTAAGCAGAATTATGCCCCTTTTTCAACAAAGTTTCCAAACAAATAAAAAAAGCCTCCGCAGTTGAGCACAGTGTCCTCCAGAAGCTTGTCTTATTTGGTAGATTTTTAATATAGGATGGCTGTCCGAAAATTGTGTGGATGTCAAAATTGAATTTATTTTCCAATATATCGAACTAATTACTTTCGTTGATGAATATTTAATTGTGGGGGTGGGGGTGTCAATTTAACGAAAAATAAATTGGCTAAAATTATTCAAGACTGTACACTTTAAGGCGAGTAAATGTCAACTTGACATTTGATGTTATCCTTTCAAGGTTTTACGAGGGCTGACGTAAAAACATAATTTCAACAGCGTGTAAAGTATGGCGACTTATATGAAAGTAGCGGAAAATCTGAGACAGGCTTTTGAGCAGAGCAGAGTACCATTGTAAAAGTTTGTGTTGATCTCGATAAAAGACCAATGGAACAAAGAAATTCTTAGATTCATCTAGCAAATGCTCAACTGTATCCAGATCTTTATAAGTGGCACAAGCGTTTTCGAGATGAAAAAGACTCACTGAATGATGACATATTGTCGAAACACCAAGCGTTGTTAATAAAAAAAACTTCCAAAGTCAGTGCGTGGAATTATCAAAACTGAATGCCCTTTAACTGTAACCTACACTAGACGAAACCTGCAAGAGGGCCTGTAGACGCTCTTCTGTGTAAAACAGCTTTTATCGGGAGATCAGATGTAGTCGGTACAAAGCTTGTGTTACCTGCTATAAACATGTGATGATTTGTTGCAAAACTACTTTTTAGCTCGACTGATCAGAGATCAGCAGAGCTTATGCCGTGGTGCGGCATCCGTCGTCCGTCTGTCTGTCTGTCCGTAAATTTTTATTTGTAGGGACTACTCCTCTGAAACTACTGGATGGATATTCATGAAACTTTACAGAAATGTTGCTGATGAAGTCTAGTTGATCCTAGCAAAAATTCATGTTGATGTGAAATCCAAGATGGCCACCAAAGCTAAAAATAGATTTTTAAAATACAAGTTTGTAGCGACTACTTCTTGAAAACTATAAGTGATATTGATATGGGACTTTTTCTATAATGATTAGCATGACATGATGTTGGTCCTGTCAAAAATCTTTTGATTCGACGTTAAACATGGCTGCCAGTGGCCATCTTTGTTTACATATAGTTATATAGTAAAAACTTGTAGCGAATACTCCTCTGAAACTACTTGGCAGATTTTCATGAAACTTTACAGGAATGTTGCTCTTGATGTCTAATTGATCCTAGCAAAATTTCCGGTTGGCCAGAAATTCAAGATGGACGCCACACTAAAAATAGGTTTTTAAAAAATAAGTTTTAGCAACTACTTCTTGAAAACTATAAGTGATATTGATATGGGACTTTTTCTAAAATGATCAGCATGACATGATGTTGATCCTAGTTGAACATTATTTTGATTCGACATTAAACAAGGCTGCCAGTGACCATCTTTGATTACATAGAGTTATATAGTAAAAACTTGTAGCGACTACTCCTCTGAAACTACTTGACGGATGTCATGAAACTTCACAGGAATGTTGCTCTTGATGTCTAGTTGATCCTAGAAAAATTTCAGACTGGCCGGAAATTCAAGATGGCCACCATGGCTAAAAATAGATTTAAAATAAATAAATTTGTAGCGACTACATCTTGAAAACTGTAAGTGATATTGATATGGGACTTTTTCTAAAATGATCAGCATGACATGATGTTGATTCTTGTCGAAAATTATTTTTATTCGACATTAAACATGGACACCAGTGGCCATCTTTGTTTACATAGAGTTTGTATAGTAAAAATTTGTAGCGACTACTCCTCTGGAACTACTTAAGACGCATTTTCATGAAACTTCATAGAAATGTTGCTCTTGATGTCTAGTTGATCCTAGCACAATTTCAGGTTGGCCGGAAATTCAAGATGGCCACCACGGCTAAACATAGATTTTTAAAGACAAGTTTGTAGCGACTACTTCTTGAAAACTGTAAGTGATATTGATATGGTACTTTTTCTGAAATGATCAGTATGACAAGATGTTGATCCTTGTGGAAAATTATTTTGATTCGAAAATTATTTTGATTCGACATTAAACATGGCTGCCAGTGGCCATCTTTGTTTACCTAGAGTTATATAGTAAAAACTTCAACTTGTAGCGACTACTCCTCTGAAACTACTTGACAGATTTTTATGAAACTTCACAGGAATGCTGATCTAGCTATCAAAATCAATCAGTAGAGCTTCAAGGTCATTGACCTCTTGTTATTTTCTTGTATCTGTTTGTACTTCTAAATGTCATCTTCCACCAGGATAATGCCCCACCCCATAGAGCTGATCAAACCAAAATAGACCTTTCCCTGATTAGATTTAAAACGTTAGAACACCCATCCTACAGTCCAGACCTTGCGCCTATGGACTTTTGAGATATTCTCACACAAAAAGGCACAACTCTGAGGCAGAAGATTGAACGATTTCAAAGAATTAAAAAATGAAACGATGGCAATATTATCCAACACCTAAACAATGGTTCACAGACGTATTTAACACGTGGGTATCACATCAAGAGAAATATTTCTGCTCCTGTGGAGAATATTTCAAGGAGTAAATATTGATGGGATGAACATCAAAATGGTTTATATTATAAATGCGCCAGGCAATCAGTATAGAACATGCAATAAAGCCTGTATATTCCATCTTTGAAAATTTGAAAAGTTGATCCATAACAAATTGAAGAATACAATCTATATAGGTTTTTATTAGATTAAAATGGCAATTTAATGCGTCCACAAACTTTTCGTTTGGCCTCGTTGTAGCAATGAGTAAAAAGAAAGGATGAACATCAAAAATTATGAGGAAACCATATTCTTTTCATTCTTCTTTAATATATTTATTTACTATTTTAACAATGTACAAAAACACCAAACACCATACCCAAGTTAATTAACAAATATATACTGTTTATACAACTTGACGCAACAAGAGGGCCTAGAGGGCTTACTGATGCTCCACTGGTTAAAATAGTCCCATAAATACAACAACCCAGAGGAAATGATGTGCAATCTATCAATTAGATGCAAATAAACGAAGTATTGTTTAAATCTGCAAAGCAGAATAGTTCCTCAGCCAAACTGCTGGACTGGTAGTGAAAAGGGCATTTGGTGCACGACACGCAGTCTATATACACAAATATAAAATGCCTGATCTTGTCTCTGACCTTAAACATAAACCTAAATTTGATACATGTCTATTGATGATTTATGTTACATTTCTTGCAAGGATCTACCAAGATTGCTGAGAGACGGAAAAGTGATACTACGGGGAAACAATTCCCTAGGGAAATATTTCCCGCTATCCGGATGGTTTGGACTTTTTTTTACATTTTTCTTCAACTATTTAAGAACTAAATAATCGGAGCTTAAATCTGCGTGTTTAAGCGACGTCAGACACCATATGTACATGAGAATGATCTAATACACTTTTCGGGATGACAACGCACCATCGTATCAGCTTGCCTGGCCTTTGACCAGTAGAGGTAAAAACCACTTCAATGTGCAATAAACTGAAAAACTACCCATAAAACATAAATCTGTTCAAAAGATCATACATGTAGGTAATACATGTTATACATGCAATATACACCCTGTTAACATGACAATGCTTGAAAAATGTAACAAATAGATCAACAATGTGATATAAACCAAAAATAGCAGTTTAAATTAGTGAAAATGCCTTTTTTTACAAAAAGAACTGAGAATTATTTATTGACCGCCATTATGCGACTACCACAGGCCGACACTTCCTGTGTTGCCTGAAGAGAAGAGATGTAATTTAAATATTAAAATAAATAAAGTTATAATTTATCAAAAAAACATCAGTAGTGTTAACAATATCAATACATTAATTTCTATTGGAAAACTTAAACAAGAAAAAATGACATTCATCAAAAACAACCATGTAACATCCAAAATCAGTCCAGCGCCAATGTTAACTGTATCACATGATACAAAGCAATTAGTGTTTCATACAGTACATTAAAAACTATTGGAACTGTGCATACTTGAACATTTTTATTTAGGCAACTTAACTGTGCATAAAAGTCCATACACAAAAACACATTTTTATATACAGAACAAAACTTGATTTGTTACAATACTCAGGTAGCCTCATTCATGTGTTATCTTATTGAACATTATTTGGACCTGAACATTAGACTGGCATGATAATGATTTACTCTTTATATTGTTGGATCTGTGTACATCTGCATACAACCTTTATATATCTGTTTACACTTCAATACACATAAATTCAGGATTTATACATGTAGATCTGTTTACACATAAATATAAATTCAGTCATTAAATGTATGTTTACGCATAAATTAACCAAAACTCAGTCATTAAAGATATGTTTACACATAAATTCACCCAAATAGATTTGTGTCCACATCTGTGATGATCTTTAATACACAGTATCGGTACTTGTTAACGACAACTGTGAAAATCCAGTCTTAGCATGAATGTCCGCTGCTCTACAAGTTCTTGTACACGTTATCTGTGACCATTTGTAGTTGTCATTTCTTGCAGAGTATTCACATACATATAGCGTGAAAAAAAGATAAACAAATATCTAAACCACACCAACTGACTGCTGTGTGCCGCCATTGCCTTCCAACCAAGTATGACCTCACGCGGAGAACATACAAATGATGTCAAGCACATAAAACTACTCACTGGAATGTCCAGAAGTGATAGGTATGTTCTCACTAAACTTGTAGTCTGTAGAGTAAATACAGATATGCTTTTAAGTTTTCCGAGCCTGTGCAACTTCTCCACAGCAGAATATATGGCTTTATGGTTTGGATGGCCGCTTACCCCACCATTGTCGAATGTAATCAGGCTGTTGGCGCTCACTCGCTGTACAACGGACATGATTCTCTCCCCTAGGCAGTCAGAGTCCCATACCGTGTCCAGTCCATCCTTAAACTTCTCGTCATCAACAATGGTGACACGGCTTGAACTGATGCCCAGTTTTGTACAACTAGCAACTAACTCCTTTTTTCGTACTTCCCCTAACCCATAAAAATCTCCTTTCGATAGACATACTAAATACAGGTTATGTCCTTCATTCAGCAATGACAGTATTGTTGGTGTGAAAAACATGCATTCGTCATCTGGATGTGCCGTTAATAGCAACACCGTCTTGCGAGATTTTGACGTAATGGATCTTGTGATCAGCTGGTTAATGGATGAATATTTAACGTAAATAAAACACATTACAACTAAAACTAAATACGGCAACAGCAGCTCCTGAAGACCGAGAATTAGCAAAGGAAACATTGTCATTAACCTTTATAAAATACTTAAGTTAAATAGTCGATTATGGTTTAATTCAATTGGTTCTTTTTATTAATCCTGTATATTTTTATATCAAAATGGATGACAGTCAAGGATGATCTATGTTACAAACTCTGGCATTTTCTGCTGCAATGGTATATGTCAAAGAGAACTATTTCTTTATAGTAAATGCTAAATATGTCGGTTTATCTAAAGTCGTCTCTCCTGTAAACACTGCTTTATCAATTCTGGATTTGCTGCTGCCTTTCTTTTCTAACCAGATTTTCCTGAAGCAAAAAAAGTGATTACCGAAATTAAACATAAAAATATAATACATGTACATATAAAGAAATGGAAATCAATGGGTGTTGTTACATTTGTTAACATGTGGAAGGTCATATTGGTACAGCTGCTTCAGAGGGAGACAAGATGACTTGCTTCCTCCATGAAGCGAGCCCAGGTGTTGCAGAGGTCTGCATCTCTAAAGAGCAAGGCCTAATCCACTGAACTATCAAAGTCGCCACAATATGCAATTAACGGACATTTTTAAGCCTGCTTCAAACATATATTATTCTTAATGTGAGTGGTGAGTCCTGATGTAACAGTGAATATATATCTAAATATCTACTGAGGGAAAAAGGTTAGCAATTTTTTGTTGCACCCTGGAAAAATCCAAATAATACATTTTTGGTTGTAAAATCAAGAAACTACTGCCATAGTCACAATATTTTATTAAACACACATCAATAACAGTCGAACATCTTAATGACGTAACGAAACAAGAGGCCCAAGAGGGCCTGTGGACGCTCTACTGGCTCAAGATAAAGTTTATGTATAAGGGGCCCCAAGTCTTTCAAAATTCATTCAACCAGAACATGGCAATGACAGGTGCAACTAGGCTTAGTACTGATCATTCTCGCCAAGATTCGCTGAAATCTGGCAAAGAATTCAGAAGAGATTAATCTGGACAAAGCTTGTGTATTAAAACATTTAAAGGGTCACAACTCTGCCAAAAATCATTCATCCGAAATATGGCGATGATCTGCACAACTAGGCTTGATACTGATCATCCTTGTCAAGTTTCGTCTATATCCAGCCAGGGGTTCAGGAGAAAATTGTGGTATCAAAATCCTTTAAAGGGCCATAATTCCGCCAAATATCTGTAAACCGGAACGTGACGATGATATGCATAACTAGGCTTGGTGCTGATCATCCCTGCAAAGTTTCATTGAAATCTGGCGAGAGGTTCAGGAAAAGTACAATGTAGATCAAAGTTTGTGTACTAAAACCTTTAAAGGGTCATAATTCTGCCAAAAAAATCATTTAACTGAAATACGGCAATGATTTGCACAACTAGACATGGAATTGATCATCCCTAAAAAGCTTCGTTTAAATCCGGCCAGGGGTTCAGGAGAACTAGTCAGAACAAAGTTTGTGTATTAAAACCTTTAAAAGGACACACGGCAATCTTGACATATTTGAAATGGGTGTCTCGATTTATATATCCAGTATAATTTTTACTTTTACCCTGGTGACATTTAAATAAATACAATTTTAAGTATTCACTATTTCGTCTTATTATGCTATTAGTTTTAATATATTACTGGTGCAATAATATCAAAAATTAATAATATGCAAGAACAAGTGGCTTAATACAATTCCTATAATTAACATTAATGATTGAACAAATGCAATTTATGTAGAAAAACTAACAGGACGCCGCTAGTTTTTAAACAAGAGGCCCAAGTGGGCCTGTTGACGCTCTACTGGCAAACATGGCTCTTATAACATCAATGAAGCAAGTGACTGCCATTTATGTTTTTTGAAAGTTTCAGGCAAAAAACTGCTTTTTGACTAAATCAAGGGCCATAACTGAAGAATCTGGTAAAGTTTGGTAAAGATCAGATGAAAAATGAAGGCCTACCATATTAACAAGCCAAAATATAGCATTTTTAACTAAATCAAGAGACATAACTTCTCTGTTACTGGTCCGACTGGTCCAACATAGAGCTTAAAAAAAAAAAAAAAAAAAAAAAAAAAAAAAAAAAATTTAAAGAGTCACTGTCCGTAACTTTTAGCTTATAAAACACACAATAATTATGTTCGCAAACATTACACACTAAACATTATTCAATATTTACTGATTCAAAGCAAGATAATTTAAAGGAATTCAATCGCGGTACAAAAAAAAGAAAATCCACTTCATGCATTTGAACTCGCTGCCCAAACTAAAATTACCTTTTCTTTACACTCGCAGTAATAATAGTGTGCGTGAGCGTAAATTAGTCTGACGCCGCTCCCGACTGAGCTAAGCGGGCTATACATATTATGCAATACAAACTATGGTCAAAACCTAATGCGCTAATGAAAGTCACGTGATTGCAGAAAAGGTAAATATTGTGGGTCCCACTTTATTTACATATAATAATTAAAACTTTTATTTTTCAAACTCACGAATGTATCCCTACATACTTCTTAGGGTCTATCCTCATGTTTTCATGTACACATTTCACTGAATAAAAGTCAGACAGTTATTTGGTTATGCTCAATATCTGCTTACTTACGGACAGTGTCCCTTTAAAAAAAAAAAAAAATAAAAAAAAAAAATTTAAAAAAAAAAAAAAAAAAAAAAAAAAAAAAAGGGAAGTCATAAAATCTGGCAAAGTTTGGCAAAATCAGATGCAAAATGAAGGCCCTATCATATATGAGGCAAATTATAGCATTTTTAACAAAATCAAGGGCCATAACTCCGCTGTTACTGGTCCGATATGGCTGGTTTTCAAACTTGACCGAGCTTTCATTGACATTAACAATCTGATAAAGTTTGGTAAAGATTGCATGAGAAATGAAGGCCCTATCGTCTTAACCAGACAAAATATAGCATTTTGAACTAAATCAAGGGCCATAACTCTGCTGTTACTGGTCCAATATGAATGGTTTTCGAATTTGTCCGAGCTTTCATTGATATTAACAATCTGATAGAGATTGGTAAAAATCGGATGAGCGATAAAGCCCCTATCGTCTTAACGAGGCAAAATATAGCATTTTGAACTAAATCAAGGGCCATAACTCCGCTGTTACTAGTCCAATATGGCTGGTTTTCGAACTTTTCCGAGCTTTCATTGATATTAACAATGTGGTAATGTTTGGTAAAGATAGGATGAAAAACGAAGACGCTATCGTCTTAACGAGGCAAAATATAGCAATATAGCATTTTTAACTAAATCAAGGACCATAACTCCGCTGTTACTGGTCCGATCTGGCTGGTTTTCGAACTTGTCCGAGCTTTCATTTATATTAACAATGTGGTAAAGTTTGTTAAAGATAGGATGAAAAATGAAGACCCTATCGTCTTAACGAGGCAAAATTTAGCAATATAGCATTTTTAACTAAATCAAGGGCCATAACTCCATTGTTACTTGTCCGATCTGGCTGGTTTTCGAACTCATCAGAGCTTTCATTGATATTAACAACCTGTTAAAGTTTGGTAAAGATCGGATGAAAAATGAAGGCCCTATCGTCTTAACGAGACAAAAGTTAACAACGGACGACGGACAACTCGGCATCCCATAAGCTCTGCTGGCCTTCGGCCAGTAGAGCTAAAAATCAAGATTGCCATGTGTCCCTTTAAAGGTCCATAACTTAGCCAAAAATCATTCAACCGGAACACGGCGATGATTTGCACAACTAGACATAGAATCGATCATCCCTAAAAAGTTTTGTTTAATCCGGCCAGGGGTTCAGAAGAACTAGTCAGAACAAAGTTTGTGTATTAAAACTTTTAAAGGGCTATAACTCCGCCAAAATCATTCAACTGGAACACAGTGACTATGTACAACTAGGCTTGGTACTGATCATCCCTGCATAGTATCAATGAAATCCGGCCAAATGAAGGCCCTTTCGTCTTAATGAGGCCAAGATATAGCATATTTCAGAAAATCAAGGGCCATGACTCCGATGTAAATGGTCCGATCTGGCTGGTTTTCGAACTTGACCGAGCTTTCATTGATATTAACAATCTAGTAAAGTTTCATGAAGATCGCATGAAAAATGAAGGCCCTATCATCTTAACGAGGCAAAATATAGCATTTTTAACTAAATCAAGGGCCTTAACTCCACTGTTACTGGTCCGATGTGGCTGGTTTTCGAAATTATCTGAGCTGTCATTGATATAAACTATCAGGTAAAGTTTTGTAAAGATCAGATGAAAGATGAAGGCCCTATCAAATTAACGAGGCAAAATATAGCATTTTTAACTAAATCAAGGGCCATAACTCCGCTGTTACTGGTCGGATCTGGCTGGTCTTTGTAATTGTCCGAGCTTTCATTTATATAAACAATCTGGTAAAGTTTGGTAAAGATCGAATGAAAGATAAAGGCCCTGCCGTCTTAACAAGTCAAAATATAGCATTTTTAACTAAATCAAGGGCCTTAACTCCGCTGTTAATGGTCCGATCACCAGAGTACTGGCACATTATCAAACTTCTTCGAAATCTTATGGTCATATACAATCTGTGCAAGTTTGGTTAAGATTGTTCAAGAAATGTGGACTCTGTTGTGAATAACAACATTGATATAAAGACACTGACAAAGTTTGGTAAATATCAAATACAAAATGAACGTGCTAGAGTGTAACACCTTGGGCACCCCCATGGCTACATGTAATATATGAGAGCTTTGTGGTTTCAGAGAAGAAGATTTTTTAAGTTTTTCCCTATACAAGTCTATGTAAAACATGACCCCACGGTCACCAATTGAACAAACTTGGTAAAGGACCATAAGAGTATAGTAAATGCAAAATATTAAACCTATGGCTCTTGTAGTTCCAGAGAAGAAGACTTTAATGTGTTTCCAATATATGTCTATGTAAAACTGTGACCCCCGGGGCGCGACCAAATTTGCATATGGCTCTTGTAGTTCCAGAGAAGAAGACTTTAATGTGTTTCCTATATAAGTCTATGTAAAACTGTGACCCCCGGGGCACGACCAAATTTGACACAAGGGTCACCATTTGAACAAACTTGGTAGAGGACCATAAGCTTATAGCAAATGCAAAATATTAAACCTCTGGCTCTTGCAGTTCCAGAGAAGAAGATTTTTTTGAGTTTTTCCCTATACAAGCCTATGTAAACTGTGACCCCCAGGGCGGGGCCAAATGTGACCCCAGGGTCACCATTTGAACAAAATTGGTAGAGGACCATAAGCTTATAGCAAATGCAAAATATTAAACCTCTGGCTCTTGTAGTTTCTGAGAAGAAGATTTTTAAAAAAAAATAATCCTACATAAGTCTATGTAAAACTGTGACCCTCGGGGCGGGGACAAATTTGACCCCAGGGTCACCATTTGAACAAACTTAGTAGAGGACCATAAGCTGATGCTACAAGTAATACATGAGAGCTCTGTGCCATGTGGTTCAAGAGAAGATTTTTTTCAGTTTTTCACTGTACAAGCCTATGTAAAACTGTGACCACCGGGGTGGGGCCAAATGTGACCCCTGGGTCACCATTTGAATAAACTTGGTAGAGGACCATAAGCTTATAGCAAATGCAAAATATTAAACCTCTGACTCTTGCAGTTCCAGAGAAGAAGATTTTTTTAAGTTTTTCCTTATACAAGCCTATATAAACTGTGACCCCTGGGTCACCATTTGAACAAAATTGGTAGAGGACCATAAGCTTATAGCAAATGCAAAATATTAAACCTCTGGCTCTTGCAGTTTCAGAGAAGAAGATTTTTTTAAGTTTTTCCCTATACATGTCTATGTAAAACATGTGACCCTTGGGGCGGGGCCAAAAACGACCCCAGGGTCACCATTTGAACAAACATGGTAAAGGACCACAAGCTTATAGTAAATGCAAAATATCAAACCTCTGGCTCTTGTAGTTTCCGACAGATGACAGACGGACAACTCGCCATCCCATAAGCTCTGCTGGCCCTTGGCCAGTAGAGCTAAAAATGAACGTAGGGGTCAAGCCCGTAAAGTCCCAAAATGTCAGTACAGCTTGTATACAGTATTATTTCATCTAAAAAACTTGCTAAACTTTTCCCCCTCAGTATATTACAGCAATTCACGACTAACAATAAAAACAGTTTTTAAAAAGTCCAGACATTAATGTGACCTAAACGGACAGAAAGACATTGGTGCATCTCACAAAAGAAGAATTTAAAGGGAAGTTAAAGCAAACCCAGATTTTAATTTTTACTCAATTAAAAATACCTACATTTGCGCAATTTTATCTTCTTGTCCCTGTACCTGTCCTTGCACCGTCTTGCGACTCGTGTTCCTTGCCCAGCCTACCAAGCCCAGACTTTCAGCTGTAATCTTTGTATGCTGAAACAATACAACATTCCTCGTCATTCCTGTCAGGGTTACTTCACAATTCAAAATTGGCCCTTTTTTTTCAACTTTGGCTGATTTACATTAAAAGAAGAATAATTGTACATTTGTTTTATAGTGTCCTCCTCCCACAAAAACAATGTATGTATGTATATGTAGTATGTACTGAGTAATATCGCTTTTAACAATTGATCTTTCAATATTTTTTCATAAGACAGTTATCACGATTTTTTTCATAAAATGACCAGGCTAGGGAGTCTTCACAATTTTTAGTGGAAAAAAGTCCTGTCTGTACATATATATACCATATGCAACCTTTCTGCTCATTTCTTTTGCCTATGATGAGCATGTTTCGCTCTTAATTTCAAGAAGTATGGTAACCCTAAATCAACTAGCAATGTGTCCATGGGACATGAATGCCCCAATTAAAATGCGAAGATGTTAATAAAAGTTTAACCTATTTACCGTGTTTACAGCAAAATGAGTTAATGTAACAATAACACGTTTTTCACAGAATATAGTATCGTTTTGGAAATTGCATTAATGTGCATGGCCAGATCATTTATAATCAAATGTCGAATAAATTTTAGCACAATTTCAAGACAAGAGGCCCAAGAGGGCCTGTGGATGCTCTACCGGCTAAAACCGCTCGTATATCAAGGGTTGTCGACATAAAATTCCCATCAGTACTTCTTTTAAAACATTGCAAAAACAATACCGCTAGGATGGCCTTAGATCGCTCACCTAATCTAATCATGAGCAATAAGTCCGGCCAGGGGTTCAGGAGAACTAGTCCAGATAAAGTTTGTGTATTAAAACCTTTAAAGGGCCTTAACTCCGCCAAATCATTCAACCAGAACACAGTGACGATATGGCTTGGTACTGATCATCCCTGCAAAGTTTCAGAATGAAGGTCCTATCGTCTTCCAAGGCAAAATACATCTTCGAAATAAATCAAGGGCCATAACTCCAGTGTTACTAATCCAATTTGTTTGGTTTTTAAACTTCTCCAAGCTTTTATTGATATCCACAATCTAGTAAAGTTTGAAAAGGATCGGATGGAAAATGAAGGCCCTATCGTGTGGAGGCCAAATTATAGCATATTTTAGAAACTTAAGGACCATAACTCTGGTGTAAATGTTCATTCTGGCTGGTTCGAATTCATCCGAACTTTCATGATATCCACAATCTGGTAAAGTTTGAAAAGGATCGGATGGAAAATGAAGGCCCTATCGTGTGGAGGCCAAATTATAGCATATTTTAGAAACTTAAGGACCATAACTCTGGTGTAAATGTTCATTCTGGCTGGTTTTCGAATTCATCCGAACTTTCATGATATCAACAATCTAGTAAAGTTTGAAAAAGATCGGATGAAAAATGAAGGCACTACCATGATAACGAGGCCAAATTATAGCATATTTCAGAATTTCTAGGGCCATAACTCCAGTGTAAATGGGCTGATCTGGCTGGTTTTCGAAATTTGTTCGAGCTTTCCTTGATATCAACAATCTTGTAAAGTTTGAAAAAGATTGGATAAACAAGAGGTCAATGACCTTGAAGCTCTACTGATAGATTTTGATAGCCAGATCAGCCATGGGAACCTGTGAAGTTTTATGGAAATAAGACCAACACTTTCAGAGAAGTAGTCGCCACAAGCTTTTCTATATTACTCTATGTAAAAAAAGATGGTCGCTGGCAGCCATGTTTGACATAGAATCAAAATGAATTTTGTTTAGGACCAACTAATGTCATGCCAGTCATTTTAGTAAAGGTTCCGAATCAATACCACTTATGGTTTCTGAGAAGTAGTTGCCACAAACTTGTATTTAAGCTGTGGCAGCCATCTTGAATTTCCGGCCAACCTGATTGTTACTTGGGACTAACTGGACATCAAGACCAACATTCCTGTAAAGTTTTATTAAAGTCATTTTGGTAAAGGTACCAAACCGATACCACTTATAGTTTTAGAGAAGTAGTCGCCACAAAATTGTTTTTAAAATCTCTTTTTAGCCATGGCAGCCATCTTGAATTTCAGGCCAACCTGATTTTTACTTAGGACCTACTAAACATCAAGAGCTAAATATTATGATTTATTATACAACATTACCTATGCAACATTATAATCTCATTCAATTTTATCCTAGTCTAAAGAATATATCTTTTTCCAGCTTATAAAAATGTCACAATGCTACCACAAATTTTATTATAAGGCTATAGCTATTAAAGAGGCACTACCTATATCTACGCGATTTTTAATGTAAAATATTAAATACTCAATATTACTGCATTTATATGTATACAAAGCTATTTTATGAGTATTATAAGAAGAAACATGGTTCATATTCCTGTTCTGTAAGTTACTAATTATGATCAAAACGATATCTTGAATAAAATGCTGCCCTGCCATTTATTCCTGCCGGAGAACTACGTGTTTTTACGATTTTCTCGGACATGCGCAGTGCGCTTTCAGTTGAACGAAAACAAACTATTCGGGGCAGTTCCGATAGTAAACGAATCGATCGGAACTCTTCGCCAATCCGACGAGGCAGTTCCTATTGTAAACGAATAAGATCGGAAAATCTCCACAATCAGCTTGCCTAAAACAATGATGAATACAATTTCAAAAATCCGATCTTTTTAATCCAGTTTTTTCCCAGCAAAAAACGCATATTACATGGGTGAAATTATTGCCATTTACCTTTTTCATAGTCCTCTTTATGATTAAGTAAAGTTTATATCAATTGGTGGTCAAAAATATAAAGGTAGAGCCTCTTTAAATCCCTTACAACATCAACCTTAGTATATCCCATTTTGATCCAACAGTAATTTCTCCAAGTCACTCTTTTGTAACATAAATGGAACGATCCGTATTCGTTCGTTCGTCCATACAATCGTGTCCAGTTAATAACTCTGACAATAATGGACGGATTTTCAAATAACTTGGCACAATTGTTCACCACAAGACGACGTGTCACGCACAAAATCCAGGTCCGTGGCTCAAAGGTCAAGGTCACACTTAGAGGTCAAAATAAAGTGCTTTTGTGTCTTTTAATAACTCTGACATTCCTTGACAGATTTTCAAATAACTTGGCAAAAATGCTCACCACAACAAGACGACGTGTCGCACACAAAACCCAGGTCCATGGCTCCAAAGTCAGTCACATTTAGAGGTCAAATCGTGTCCGGTCAATAACTCTGGCATTCATGGACAGATTTTAAAATAACTTGGCACATGTGCTCACCACAACAAGACGACGTGTCACGCACACAATCCAGGTCCGTGGCTCTAACATCAAGGTCACACTTAGAGGTCAAAGGTCAAATCGTGTCCTGTCAATAATTCTGGCATTCCTGGACGGATTTTCAAATAACTTGGCACAAGTGCTCACCACAACAAGACGTGTCGCGCACAAAATCCAGGTCCGTGGCTCCAAGGTCAAGGTCATACTTAGAGGTCAAAGGTCACTTCGGGGCCTTTGTCACTTACAGTAACATTTCTTGTTTAAATCTATTTTTAGCAGTGGTGGGCATCTTGAATTTCCGGCCGACCTGAATTTTTGCTAGGATCAACTAGATATCAAGAGCAACATTCCTGTGAAGTTTTATGAAAATCCTTCAGGTAGTTTCAGAGGAGTAGTCGCCACAAAAAAAACAGTTTACAGACGGACTGACGCACCACAGCATAAGCGATCAGTCAAGCTAAAAATGAAGGCCCTATCGTGTTAAGAGGCCAAATTATGGCATATTTCAGAAAATCAAGGGTCATGACTCCGGTGTAAATGGTCCATCTGGCTGGTTTTCAAACTCCTCCGATCTTTCATTGATATCAACAATCTGGTAAAGTTTGATAAAGATCGGATGAAAAATGAAGGCCGTATCGTGTTAACGAGGCAAAATATAGCAATTTTAACTAAATCAAGGGCCATAACTCCAGTGTTACTGGTTCGAACTGGCTTGTTTTCGAACTTGTCTCAGCTTTCATTAATATCAACAATCTGTTAAAGTTTGAAAAAGATCGGATGAAAAATGAAGGCGCTATTGCGTTAACGAGGCAAAAGTTAACGGACGATGCAGGGACAACTAGCCATCCCATAAGCTTTGCTGGTCTTCAAGAAAAATTGATAGCCTAGGGGTTGGCGACATTACTAAAGAAAATCTGTTCAGTGGTTCTTCAGAAGAAAATGTGTAAAGTTTAAACATTTATAGTAATGGCGACCATCTTGAATAGGACCTTATTTTACCAAACTTGAAAGCCATTTATATAAGGATCATCGAACAGTTTATGAGGAGAAGCTGCTTAAATGGGCTTACAACAATGACAGACAACGGACAAAAAGCAGGTAAAAATATGAAACTGAAGAGACTCTATTTGTTGATTTGAATTGAATTGGATTTTATAGTCGCACCAACAGCTAAGGTCATATGCCGACTTTCCAATTTATGTGCACGGGCGAGCACCTGGGTAGAACCACCGACGTTCCCCAAGCCAGCTGGATAGTATCTATTGTTGAATAGAAACCGAGCATACCAAATCTTTAACATAGCTGTGATGGGCGGATGGAATGGACGAGGGATGCACTATATGCTCCCTCCACTATCGTGATGCAGGGCATAAAAAGGATATTTGCGACTCTAGGACCCGGAAGTGAGTACAAATACAAAACAAATAATAAGAATTTCTTTGCATTCTGTCAGAGAAAAGTAATAGTTTACAGTACAATTATGGAACATACTGTATCCCTGCATGTTAAACAAGTGGCCTAAAAGGGCCTGTAGACGCTCTACTTGCTAAAACGGCTCTTATATCAAGGGTTGTCGTCATAAAATTCCCATCAGTACTTCTTTTTTTCGAACTTGTCCAATATTTAACAAAATATAGTTATAACTATAAATCTATGTAAAATGGATCCAACAAGGGCCCCTAAGCTCCCAATTAAAGAAAAAAGAACCAAATAAATTTTGCTTTATTAGGCAATGACCAATAGAGCAAATCAATGCGGACTCCCTCGACGTTTATTGTACGTAACGTTATCTGACGTCATGCACATATCGTTTGCTGACGTCATAAAACAAACAAAAAACAACAACGTGGCGGCATCACCCCTTTATTAGGCAGAAAAGTACATATCTGCATGATAAAGTTGTTTATATTGTGTCTACAGAGTTTGGATTCTCAAAATATGTAAGTTATATATATATATATATCTTGTCGTCAGTTAGAAACGGTGTACATTTGTAGTAAAATTGCCTATTGATGGTGGGATGGGGACTTTAAGAGTGTCAGGTTTGAAATGAAGTTAATTGCTAATTAATATGATCAATTAATAATGATAACTACATTGTTTTAATCCAGGATGTTCAAAAACTATAGTAGCATTAAATAAATAGGGGTTATTATTTTCAGACCCCCATATAAGCTGCATGTCAATTTTGTTTTTTACTCCACAACATTTTTTTTATTTGGGTAACAGTAACTTTTTTTTTTTTTATATACAAATATATATATTAGTATTAAATAGTGTCCAAATACCCAGATACATGTATTTACTTCTTCTACACTTTTCCATTTGCTTGATTTGAGCAGGTCTGTTATGACACAAATTTAATACAAAAGCAAAGTTATGTATAAGAATGCACAGGACTGGTATCCGATTCATGATAATATCATCTGTTTTCTGTTACTGTAAAATAAAGCTTAAAATCATGTCAGAGGCTCTCTATAAATTGAATACAGCACTTAGGAGAAAGAAAGTAAGAAGCCGTCGACTGTTTACACACACTCAACAACAAGTGTTATGAATGGTAAACAGTCACATTTTCTATAGTTCAGTGCTTAAAAAAATAATATTTTGGCATTTTCATATTTTGGATTAACAATTTTGAATATTTAACTTGTAGATATGCAGCTTACCTGGGGCTCTGAATTAGGTAAGACTAAGCCAAACTTGTTTAACCTGTATCTGTGGTAAATACTACATATAATAATACTACTGGATAAAATAATTTAGTAAATGGGGTTAAGAAATTGTAAATTTGTCTGAAAAAAACTTGACCTGACTTTATACTATTTCAAGCATAAACAACGGAGGCTTTACGCAATATACACCCAAGTTATGTGTAGCATTGTCATAACATGCTAATAAGCAATCACAGATATTAAAGGTCTAGTGAACCCTGTCAAGGACATACCAAGAGATGACTAAACACTACATAGGAATTAATCCATGAAGTCTTTCTACTTTAAATGGGTGGAAACCACTTTCCAGTAAAAGTTCACAGTGATGGCCTATGACCCCAACTCAACAGGGCTTTACCTATCACCAAGGTGTAACTACACACCAAATCTGAACTCAATCCATGCAGATATATTTTTTTAATTAAAAGTAGCTATCCCGCCAAATAACGGCAAAATTACAAAACCGTTTATCAAAACTTTATTCAGGAGTTCAGGTATATAATATTTTGTGCAGATTAAAAGTAAAGATGTATTAAAATTCTTTTTGTACATGTAAATACCCGTGATTCAATATGCGTAAAATTAATTACGAGTTGGCAACTCATAATACTCATAATTCGACACTCCAGTTCTGGGGTTTAACCTGGCTGGTTAAAGCTGTTTATAGTGTGTCTATATACATGTAGTTTGGATTCTCAAAATATGTGTTACATAATATATACCTTGTCGTCAGTAGGTTTAGAAATGGTATACATCTTTTGTCAAATTTGGCTGTTGTTGGTGGGATTAAGTGAAAGGAAACCAATTTTCAGTAAAAGGTTACAGTGACCATAACCTTTGACCTAAAATCAATATGGACATACCTCTAACAAATGTATAATAACACTAAACTTAAAATTCAATCTATGCAGCATTTCCCATTTTTAAATAAGTGAAACTAATCCTTCCCCAGGTATACCGTGCGAGAAACCAAAGCCTACGGTGTGTATCGTTCTAAAAAAACAACACAAACAGTGAAACTGGGAAACAAGCATAAAAATGTGTCACCTGAGTCTTCTCTAACAGAAAGAATATGTAGGGTAGGTAGTGGTTCATTTGGTTCAACATAGATCTCTAGATAAAATATTAAAATCGTTAGAAAGTATTTGAATGTTTCAGAGAACACTTGAGATGAAATAACACTGTAGACTGAATAACGGCTATCTATTATATATTTAATATAAATATTAAAATAATAAAACAATTACGAATAAAAATGTAAACGCAAGTTAGCTAGCTCACACGATCACAACTGTATACTTACTTTTCTGAAGAATACACCTGCAAATAAGACAGATGTTTCAACTAAGATGATTGCTCTAGTAAAACAAGTATTTATTTTAATTTTAATCATATAAAACAATAGATCTACTACTTTAGGTCTCACACCTCTATTATCTCCCCTGAAAGCTCACGGACCTCCCTGAAAGCTCACGGACCTAGAGACAAAAGGAAAACAGAAAATAATTCTATTTTTTCTCTCAATTTTATACAATTTTTAATTTGTAAAACAGGTTTTTCTCTGCTTTAGCATAAATCTGCAGTGCAAAAAAAAGATACAGAAAATCTCATGTTGATATGAGGTTTCATTCAAATTTCAGAAGTGTTTGACCGAAGCACCATATATTCAGCTAGATAGTCTGTAACTGGCATATGAGTGTCACATGACAATTCGTAAATATTGTCTTTTTTGTGCAGACCTCAGGGCCGACGTTCGACCGTTTCTGGGGCCGAAATTCGTGTGAAAAAAATTCCCCTTAAAAAAAATATTAGAAAATGTTAAACTCCTATACAGGAAAACAGCATACTTTTTGTAATTTGGAATGGTACATTCTTGGTGCCACTTAAATAATAAAAAAAAAAACGGATATATAACTGCTGCAAAAAATCGACGCAAAATTCCCCCCTCTCATGGCCCCAGCCCCATTCCCCCAATACAGAAAGACGGCCCTAGACCTTCTTCTTGTCTGGGATTTTTTGTAATTGTTGATAGATTTCCGTAGAGCATATTTTGGTTAACTTATGTTGCAGAAACAGAAAACAATGTATACCTGATCGAATTGCTGAGTGACATTTTACTCACGCTCCATTAAAGAGGTAAAAAAAATATATCAGAAAAAAACGAGTGCGAAATTAGCTTCCAGCCTTGTATTTATTATATATACATATACTACAACACATTTCAATTCCTGCATTAGGTTTTGTTCAATTCAATACCATTTAATATCTATACTATGCTGGTATAAATTATCCATCTGTCATACAGTCTACAGTGCTCGAATTTAGCACTCGCAAACTCGCAAAATGAGAGTTGATTTAAGAAAATGCGAGTAGAAATTTTCGGCACTCACACAAAAATGAGAGTGCACCATTTCTGTACAAAATAAGCATAGGCAAAAATGAGAGTGCACCATTTCTGTACAAAATAAGCATAGGTGATCATAGGTGATCAAATAATGAAACAGGAAAATTAAAAAGTAGTTATATTTAATTGTCATTTCCAACACAATCGTATATACATGTAAGTATTATATAAGTTATAAAGTTATGCACAGAAATGTCTTAAAAAAAGAGAAAAAAGTGCAAGTAAGAATGCATTTTTGCGAGTTTAAAATATCTGCACTCGCAAAAAAAAAGCAAGTGGGTAAAAAAAAATAAGTTCTACCCCTGACAGTGATGCAATGCCATGCGTACAGGCTATTAAAGAAGCAAAACAAATAAAAAGGGCTAAAAAATGCAATAAAAACTGAAGGTATAGGTGGGTTACGCACATTTGTGAATCCAAAACTCGATGGTGCGTATACCTAAATAAGCCCCAGGAACACCCCTGAATGCAGTTGCATATTTCAGGAGACTTTGACGTGTAAATTCAGTCTCGGTCAACTAGACCGTATCATGAATATATCTTACTTGCAGATATCGGTCTGGGCAGATTAGGCCAATTAAAGCGCTGTTAGCACAATCTATTTCGTGCAGTTTTTTCACGCGCATAAAGTCGACGATTGCGCGACATCATGTTGTAAATAAACGTACCATGTCAATTGTTGATGCATCAGTTAAACTTACTAACATCATTTGCTGCTTCTCACAAGTTAAAAATAAGATATTATTAAATTGACTTAAAAATATGTTTTTTTTGAAAGTCTCGTTGAATCTCTCAAAATCTCGCCAAAATCGCCCAAAACGTTAGGTCAAAAATTGCCCAAAACGCTAGGGAGATTTCAAACATCCTATTTTCCTCTGGATCCGTGTAGCATAGCGTAATGAAGAAATCAGAAGCGAGCCGGGTGACCGAGGCTATTCTGCGACTGTCTAGAAATAGCGAGAACCAACAAGGGACGTAATCTATGTCGTCTTTAAATAGCCGTCGATTTCCTGTTCCTAAAAATGCGCGTAAACCGGCTAGGCTAGCGCTAGGATTTTGAACCCTTTAGCCAAATCTGGCTAAAGCCCTAAAAATTCCTTTAGCCAGATTAGAAAGTCTTTGGCCAGACTTTAGCCGAGATATTTTTTAACGAATTGGAGGCGCTAAAACTTTGCGTTTGCGTACACATCAACAGTTAGTTAAAAAAGTATGCGTTATTAACCTACATGTATAGGGTATCAATATGTCCACATCATATGCATTCTGCTTTAGTGCTTACAATTACTTATAATAGTGGAGCTGTAAAATATCCTAAAAGTTTTAAAAAGTGTATTTACTTTAATGCTATTTTAATTTTTAAAAATTGTCGACTGAAATTTAAAGAAGGACAGAATGAATGCATGCATACATGTATAATAAGTAAATGTAAAAATACAGACTCTTGTCACCATTGATTAGACCATTTAGTATTTTCATTAAATGTATTTCAATATACCTACTAACATTCATAGAAATGAAATAAATATATTTAAAAATGTAAGGCTAAGCTGAGGCATATAAAACAAGTTCAACTAACGGAAGTTCCAACTAGAAAGATCGCGGCGCTGCATTGTGAGACAAAATTCAGAAATGCTACATACACCACGAATATCATGCACAGAGACTGTCAGAGTAAGTAATAAAAGCCACTTCAATCTGAAATTGTACCAATTTCAAAGACAGCCGATCAAAACATCGGTTCACACTTGCCATTGTTCCAGTTTACGCTACCGTGTGTATAACTAATTAGTCTTACCAGTGATCGTAAAGTTCAAAAACACCGACGGCATCTGTACCTTTTTAATTCGTAAGCAAACTTTGTGTTTTGAAAAGCCATTTTAGCCGCTAGAGGGCGCCACGTTATATTTAATGTTTTACACGGCTTGATAACGCAGTTAAATATGTGGATAATATTGAGCGCGGGGTCACAAACCAGTTGAATGACAGCAAGACGGGGAACAGTGGGCGGAGTCTATCGCACATCGACAATTTGATAGCGGTCTTCAATAAACTCAGCGATAATTAGTTTATCAGTCCAGATAATTGATTGTCGCTAATTAGCTAACAACACCCAGCGGGGTAGTGGCTTATAGACAGTGAAAGACTTTGTGTATTAGAATTCGGGATTTTCCGAGATTGTAGACAAAATCTGTCGGAAATTAGGATTCGTCAGACGGCCGATGTCTGGCGAATTTGATTGTATTTCTTACGATTTTCATTCGCCAGTTCGGGGTTCTTTACGCCTATGGCGATTTGGCGAATGGTTAACGTGAGCCTAGATCGGGCATCCCATTACGGCTTATTAACGTTTTATTTTGATTGGATATTTAAAAATAACATCCAATCAGCATTCACGGACCCTAGATGTCGGAGCACCACGTCAGATTGACCCAGAAACAGGTGTGAAAGTAGAAGAAAACTGCCATATAAAAGTCGAATTTTATTTTTTGTTCTGTTTGAGAAGAGGTACCCAGGTAAGTTTGATATCATTTTGAAGTTTAATATATATGAGCCACAACACACGAAAACGTCCCTTCGGACGTTTAGACAACAACGTCTTAAAGTAACAATTTATGACGTCGGCCGGTAATGAATTGATTACTAATCAATTTCTCGTCACCTGTGTTTTACCTAATTATTATATCATAGGGAATATTTGTCTTAATATAAATAGTTGATGCTATAGAAAATGGTTATTGTTTATGTTTTTTGATGTTATTTAATCAACAACGTCGTCCAAGACGCCGACGCCAACGTCAAAATTAATGGTGAGTACAATCTTTAATTTTCAAATTGAGATAAAATCATTTTTAATTAAGATATCAACATAACATAAAGATATGCTTAAAGAGAAAATCACTGTGTTTCATAAACATCAAAATACATAAAATGTCAAAATGTTGTCTGAAGGGTCGTTTTCGCGTGTTTGGCTCATATTAAAAAAATTCAGACATAATTTGTGATGAAAAGTACCCGTTTTCTGTAAAATTATGATGACTTAACTGTACGGGGGTCTGAACCGGAAGTAAAAAAATAATAATATCAAAATGGCGGCACCCAGTGTTTAGATTGTAAACTAACTGTATTTTAACTGAATTTGATTGACTTTTTTGAACTGTGAGTGTAAATGAGTCTATATTCTGTTGCATATGCCTTATATGAAGTATTCTGATGATGAATCATTTATTTATAAGCATTACATACTGTTTGTATGTATCAATTGTATGGTGACTTGCAATCACTTGCCCCTCACCGCTGTAGGTTCGATCCCTCAGGGGCCTAGGAATCTTTATGTGAGGAAGCTATCCAGCTGGCTTGCGGAACGTCGGTGGTTCTACCCAGGTGCCCGCCCGTGCACGAAAATTGCCCGGAGGGGCACCTGGGGTCTTCCTCCACCAGTAGAAGCTGGAAAGTCACCATATGACCTTAGCTGTTGGTGCAACTATAAACTCCAATTCAATTCAATTGTATGGTACTGATCTTGATTGTAAGTTGTTAACATTCAAGTTACTGGTTTGATCAATTTCCACATTGCAGACACCTGTCGTCACACACTGACAACGTGTTGACACAACCTTGATTCTTGAATATGTCACAGCCAGAGAACGAATATGTCGCAGTTAGTAATCTATTCCTAATAATTAATATGTAACCAGGTACAGGTAAATGGTGATTAATTGATTCCTAGCCATGTGCCCTCGATAACTCGGTGATTAGTGCTGGTATGGAAAACCAGAGATCCTTTTTAGGCTAAATTTTCACAGATACCTTGTCGCGAAAACATGTTGCAGTTATTAGGTTTGTCGTATTGTAGGCCACATATAATACAATGAAGATATTTGATGACATGAAACGACTTTACTTGTCATAAAAAAAAACGTCGATGTGTTCCATACATATATATCTCTAAATTACCTTGAACTTTCCCAAAAATTTCAAAATCTACTGACAACAACCGCCTACAACCTGCCATTGTTTTCACACGTTACACGTCGGTTGAGGGTAAAAGCTGTACCGTACTGCAGGTGCTCTGGTACAGAGATTATCGAGAGTAATCTTCATAATGACAGGGAGTACGTTATAGGGAGAAGAAACGGGGTCATAAACACTCTAGTTTATCGATTTATGTTGTCGCGCTAGAACGCCGCCATTTACTATTTTATCGATACAGGTAAATCGATCGTAAGCGCGTTACATTTGAAAAGTTAAAATTTCAGCCAACATCTCAAATTAGGCAGTTTTTACAGCCCCTTTTTACGGCTTTCTGTTATAATCAACATCACGAAATTACATTCTTGACAAAGATAAATATGTCTACTATTCACTTTTTGTTATTATTAATGCCTAATATATGCCATACTTCGTATCTCGTTTGCAATAGCTCCACACCATTTTTAATTCTATAAAATTAAAAATAAGCTGATATCTCAAAAGGCACATTTTCTTCACCTCTTTTTAGGCTTTGTCTTATAATCACCATCATGAAATTACCTTCTTGACCAAGGATAAATATGTTTACTATTCACTTTTTGTTATTATTAATGCTTAAATAACCCGTAGTCTTGTATCTCGTTCGCAATAGCTATACACTGTCACCATTTTTATTTGGCGCAGAGTGGCGCCATCTTTGTTACACGGAACCGTCTGGTAAAATGTGCTTTTAAACATGCAAACAAATACACGCTCTGTATCAGAGGACACAATGTGAATAAATAATACTTGCGTTTACATTTAGCATCTTTATTGAGTTTGTAAGTGTAATAATTTATAAGAATTTGCTGTTTTTCACACGCTCGCGAAACAACCGGAAGTAGTCATTTTCACGGAATAGTGAAACACATGCGCGACAACATGAATCGGCAAAACGAGCCCGTTTCTCCTCCCTATAACGTACTCCCTGATAATGATAGTGATCAGTTTATCTTATTTTATATCATTTGATATATATCAAATTATATCCGATCCGCTAGCCTAATAAATTGGCTCCTATGCAGTTTTCTTTTTATTATTCTGACGTTCTATGTAACTGCACATGATGCTCGCCAATACGAAAATTTTCAAAAGAGCATTAAACGTGTATTTTAACACACTATCCGGTCGGCCAAGGATTACAAAGAGATTGCAAGGCTGATCCCCGCACCAAGGACCGGACCTAAATGTAAGTGGGCCATGTAGGGTTATGGATGTGGCTAATGTTGCTTTGGTTGTTCTTGAAACT